>OZ024913.1:67340468-67715002 GCA_964017125.1 Flabesymbios commensalis
CAGCACGTCTGGCTTGTAAGTAAACACAATACTCTGGCCCAATTTTGGTGTGATGTTAGCCCACCGTCTACGACATTGGCCCAACATCATACCAACATAGGCTGAACGTCTCATGTTTGCTGATTAATTGTGTTTTTCTATCGCACCCCAGTATCCTGGCTTCTGTGGTGCTCAGATCCATTTTCGGTTGAGGTCTGGATCTGTACTATTGTAGCTGACACGATCTATCGTTTCCAAGGGCTCGGCTTAATGCACCAGTTGTGACAGCAAATTGGAAGAAATGACCCGCGTAATCAAAATCACTGGATCATCTGGAGCCCCTCGTTTCTAACTGTAAATCATTCTGCTTCCCAGACAAATATTTTAGATTGAAACATATTTTTAGGATTAAATTGCAGGTCGTCGCGAAACTCCACATTGGATTTTATTTGCGTGTATGGTAAGCCCATTAACCTTTAACCCGTGAACGGGGTGAAAATCACTCATATTTTTTTAATTTGAGACCAAACATTGGCAAATATTATTGTTTAAATACACATTTCGTTCCCAATAATTGCGATTCAAACGAATAATAAAACAGACTAAAAACATACTAAAAACGACTAGCGGTTTAAGGGTAGGTTTAGTGCCATCCCAGCAAACACGATACATTGACCCAATGCTGGTTTAAGGTTGGCCCATCGTCTACGACGTCGGGGCAACATTGAACCGGCATTGGTCAACGTATAGTGTTTGCTGGGATGCATGTATCCACAGTCACATGTGGCGCTAACAAACCATGTGATAGGATTAAATTGTTTATGTAATCTTCTACACTCCTCAATATGATTAAAGCGACTCAATCAGGCTAAAATCATCAATTTTAATTTAGCTTCTTAATATGATCATATGATGTAAACATGTCCATAGACTAGAACTGCAACCGTTTTTAAATTTGTGTGCTTCGCAAGAAAACACGAAACGATAACGAAATATCACGAGGGTTATCGTGGGATATTTTAGAAACAATTTGTGTTCTTGGTCTATATATTCCAGGATATAGGTTAAAGTGTGGTTGAATTTCATGCTGTTATACGTGCACTGCAGGGAGGATACAGGTACATCGCCGGTCACGATTGTATTCGTTTCATAAGCACATTAAATACCAGCTTTTAAACATGTTACAGGTGAAACCTTTCTTCGATCAGCAAGATATTTAAAACTAGTTAACCTCCATTTCGTTGAATCCGAATAATTTTCACAGTTGAATTGGTAGATCGTGGTAGATCGTGACACAACTTCAAGTTGGTAAAATAATGAATTAAATAACTTGGTGGTTAAAGGGTTAAACATTCATTTATTGGAATATGAATGTATATTTTAAAACATATAATTGATAATTCAACTTCAGCAAAAAAGTTATTATTTATCTAAGGTAAAACAGCGTACTATAACATTCAATGAACATTTTTTTACTAGATAGATAGAGGTTGTAAAAACAACCTTTTTCTATTGCACCATACATTACCCATAGATTGTACGATACACGTAACAACAAAGAACAGTAATAAGTATGGTTCTTGGTGTGTAGCGTTTTTAAGCATTTTATTTGAATCGTTTTACGTTTAAATTGATGGAATGTTATTATCTGTGATATATTATGTTAATCAGACATATCTCATTTTTAAAGATTAATGGGAATTTAACCTTTTGCAGACAGTTACCTAATTTTTGCAGGAAATGACATATGTAACTAAAACTACACCCCCTCGCACATAAAGCGTTACCACTCCCCGACCGATCCCCCACACACCATCACCGATTGCGTGGTGTTTTTTTCTGGGTTTAAAACAGGCACTCTGGGAGGAACCTCTCACCGTGTGACCTCCAAACTCTAGCACGCCCATCGTTGTAAGACAGATTGAATCTGCTCTCATATAGGAAGACGAGCATCACCCACTGGTCATCTGGGACGGGAGGGGGTGCAACTATATGTGTGAGGGTAGTGTAGTTCGATAAAAATGGTATATATAATCGATCAAAATATGGACATTCTAAACTCTCATAAGATATAGTAATGTTAAGCTTAAGTATGTTATTAAATCATAAGGCATCTCATTTCTCACTTCCCAGGGTCCATAAATCACCAGACGATCACATCCCAGCAAGCACGAGACATCGTCATTCTGTATAGGATAAAGCCCGAGGAGCTCTACATTATCAACTTCAAAGCTAAGAATGTAGAGCTCCGAGGGTTTCAGCAGACTTAAAACACATCCGACCATAATGAAAATCCCTCATAATCAACAGCTCGGTCACAGCTGACTGATTATAGTACCATAGGCCTACCGTGATAAAAGGTCTGTATTTGATGAACAATAACTCTCCATTCACAGCTTAGAATGTCGTGGTCCGACAAGGAAAATAATGTAGTGGTGTGTTTTAATAGGGCCTACTGTGTGTGCAGTCCCATTCAACACGATACACTGACCCAATGTTGGTTCAATGTTGGACCATCGTCTGTGACGCTGACCCAACATTGAGCCTACATTGGGTAGGTGTATCTTACTGCAGCAGCTTCTAACAAACGCAAGGTATTGATACAATGTTAATTTTATTTTGGTCCACCGTCTACGATGCTGGCTCAACGTAAAATCATTGGTTTTAAAATTAATGTTGTGCTTTCTCGCTGGAATAGTCAATATAATTATATCACCATAGGAGCATAGTTTGATTGTAGAATATAGTGTATGTAGTGTTTATAGAATGTCAGGCCTAAATATCCACGTTGGGTAAGAAACTTAGCTTTTTAGGGTTAGTGAGTCATCACCCTCTTTTAAAAGTTGCTGAAGTAATGCTAATTTCATCACAATTCCACGTGTTGGACAATGTGTATTCCTTGGCCTGACCATGTGGTTTAGAATGTAAAGGATACCATTTTTGTTAGGCATTTCCATATTGGCCAGATAAGTCAGATAAAAATCAGGTCAAACTCATGAATTATTCTAAAATAGCACAGTGTAGTTAATCAGGGCCAATAACTGCGTTCTCGGCAGTTCGAGGCCGTGATATTTGAGGCTGGGATAAGCCAAATGGACTAATGTCACTGACGCTAAATCACCCATGAATCACAATCTGTCGCTGACCATGGCCCAATATTGAAACATCGCTGCACCAATATACCAGTGGTGGGTTTCAAGGCACATCAATCGACTAAAGTCGAATGCAAACCCTCTTGCTGCACCTGCAGAAGGTCCGTTCCATTAGCATTGATTAGGACGGTGTCCGTTTATCACATTTAAATGTCAGTTACTGACCTGATGTATGTCCTTGTTATCAATTGACCCTCTAAGCAATACGAGACGTTGAACCAAAGTTGGGTTGATGTTGGCCAAGCATCGTAAACGGTGTGCCAACATCAACACAATTGATGGGTCAGTATCTATGTTTCGAAGTTAAAAATTACGTGAACCCAATTTTAAGTTTCAACTGATGAAAAAAATATTATTGAAGAAATCATGGACATTTCGAAAATTCATTTATGTTTTTTATGACCATCAAACATTGTGTATTGTTTTACTGTGTGCCATTTATTCACAGTGCCTTCGCTGTCCCTTTGAAAAAAACCTGGCAGTATTCACTGTGTGGAGTGCTCGTTCAAATATTATGTTAATATAAAGTAGATGTTGTTTTGATGATATCCTACATGTGTACATGGTTTGCAAGGTATTCTAGTGGGAATGTAGAGTGAATAAGAATACATATTTTAACCCCTTCAGTACGGGGACCGACTTTAGACATCATAATGTGATGTCTAGTATAGACAACACATTCTGACGTCCATAGACGTCAGATTATGACGTCTAAAGTCGGTCACAGTACTGAAAGAGTAAAATATTTATAGCGCCGTAGACCTATTCAAATAAAGAAGAAAGAGCTAACTAAGACATTTATGATGATTTCAAATTGAAAAAAGCCTTTTGGTCTCTTGGCTTATATAACAAATATTTCAGCGCTCTAAGGGTTGATTGACTCCTGTAGGCCATGGGCATGTCGCCACTCAGCGCACCAGCAAACTCACTTTCTAACTGTCTCGTGCAATTCCCAGAAATGCAAAAACACCTTACCCATGGAAAACCCACATCTTTCGTTTCAAACGTCTTGCACCTTCTGCAAAAAAAATATTTCCACCTGTTCCTCGGGTCACTGTGCTGGCCCTCTTTTTTACTTTTACTAGATATAATTAACCAGATAACAAAACCTGTGCGCTTTAGTATTAGGGCTAAAACACGGTGCTCCTCTTTTGGAGGGTTTATCTTAATGACAGACATTGTCAGGGCTTAGTTCATTTACTTTACTTGCACAAGTCGATTGACAAAAACTATTACGTGCTGGTTTTTTGCCTAGAGCTCAGTATCCAGCTCAGTATACACAGTAAATCTGATCGATTTCGCGTGAAAAATACGACGAGAAAAGCAATACACACACCTTAAATTATCAAATGGATTACATTAGTGACACAATGGTGATCAGTTGGGCCCTACATATTTTGCGGGATACAATTCTGACCAACACAATAAGTGATTTCTCAAAAATCATAATTTTCATAGACAAAGCCTTCACTGTAATGTTAGGAATGTATGGCCATCTTCACTAAAGGGTAAATTTGTCTCTCTCACCAGGACGTGAGCTGGACATCATCTCTGAGCCATTGACTCCGCTGCCACCCCCTTCCCCCCCCCCCCCCCACACACAATGTCTGCTCCTAGAAAATCAATGCCACCGATCTCTAATATCATTAGCTGATTAGGGCGGCTTGCGTTCCTTTGAATAATTTTGGTATTGATGCATCAAGCAGAACAACGATTTGGAGCCCTGGTCCTGGTGTTATAAGGTCAACTAGCACACTAATTCGGCGTAGCCGCACGTTTTGCAGGTTTTGACGGCCATTATAAATATTTTAATTTTTTCAGCGCGGGGACAGTCTTTATACGTCAGAATCTTACGTCTGAGGACGTCAGATTCTGACGTATAAAGACTGTCCCAGCACTAAAAGGGTTAAGTGGGGGGGGGGGGGGTTGTGTCATATTTTCTGAATTCATCCCCTCGCTAGTGGGATTCACATGCAAGCCATAGTTTGCTTGGCCTCTGTGCGCGCATCAGTGGACAACAGACCCATCAATTCTCCCATTTGTTTGGCAGTCTGCTAAGATTAGAACGGTTGCATCCTCTCTAACTGTAAACATTAATTCGGATTTGCTCAGCCGCATGAGAGGATAGACCTATGTTGGTTTAATCTTGGGCCAACGCCGCATGCGACAGTCCAATATTAAAACAACAAATGGTCAACATCTCGTATTTGCTGGGCCCTGGTTTTAGTGTCAGAGTCCCAATTCGTGTACTGATTGTTGTAATGTTAACTGAACAAGTTATCGTTTCTGGTAGCCTGCCACTTAATCGCATCACACAATTGATGTGTTGTTTTATCTATACGCATTAGAAAGAGCGATGAGGTTAAACCTTTCAGCACGTCAGACTGTAGACGTCAGATTCTGACGTCTACAGTCGAGCCCTGCCCGTCAAACCGTTATTTTGATTTTATGGGTTCTTTATAGTGCACAGTACCATAGACAACACTGTACACTCCGTGACTTTGAACAGTTTGGAGGACTGTATATGCACAACCACGATGACAAATACATGTATCCGACCCGACCGGGATTTGAACCTGGTACTTCCAGGTTACAAGCCTCACTCGATACGAATGAGTCATCGGGGCTGGCCTTGAAAAAAAATTGCCCAATTTTTTTTAATCAGGCACATTTTGAAAAAGATGGGCCTGATTAAAAAAAATAAAAACATAGTTGTCAATGAATGATTGTCAATGTCTTAATATATATCAGCTAATTATGGAGGATTGACAAATACTGATATTTCGCTTATTTTGATCGTTGTTTGAGCAATTTAGTTTTAGAAAAGGGGGTCCGAAACCCCCCCAACTCACTCCCCCCTCTGGATCCGCCACTGCACTTTATGGAGCATCACATAGCATCTTGCCATGTCTATGTTTATCTTGACAGGTCAATCAATCAATCAATCAATCAATCAATCAATCAATCAATCAATCAATCAATCAATCAATCAATCAATCAATCAATCAATCAATCAATCAATCAATCAATCAATTAATCAATCAATCAATCAATCAATCAATCAATCAATCAATCAATCAATCAATCAATCAATCAATCAATCAATCAATCAATCTATCAATCAATCAATCAATCAATCAATCAATCAATCAATCAATCAATTAATCAATCAATCAATCAATTAATAAATCAATCAATCAATCAATCAATCAATCAATCAATCAATCAATCAATCAGTCAATCAATCAATCAATCAATCAATCAATCAATCAATCAATCAATCAATCAATCAATCAATCAATCAATCAATCAATCAATCAATCAATCATGCATTATTTTATTCATATTCATGATTATTTCAGTCTCGTATTTAGGACATCACTTGTTGACCCCACCAGCATACATGGTGATGAGCTACGGGACATATAAGTGCCCTCTAGTCATATCAATTGAGATTGACTACATTAAAACCAAAAGTTCGATAGCTGATGTCCTTGTGGCAAGCAAAGGTTATATAGCTGATTATTGAAAAAATAAATTAAGGGATCCAAACAAGTTGTTTGTCTGTCAGTCAGCAGATGTGCCTTAAATTTTACAAGAGGTGTGTCTCGGGACAAGGAACGGTCCACTGATTTTTTTTAAAGATTTGTGTCTCGGGCCAATAAAAAAATCTATTAAATTTTGGGTGTGATCCGGATTACGGTCCGGATCCCATACACAATCGGCGGCGGCGGAGGCTTGCCGTCCCGGACAGGCTAGTTTTTTTTACATGTTTTCAGCCTTTGTGATATTGTCTTACACCACGCAATGAGATACTCTTAGAATGTATGTAACATAAATTATTAACATCAGTGTTTCCGATAAAAACGTGGAACTAGTAATAGCTTACACGTAAAGCGCCAGGTTAGGGAATTTAAATTTTCACTTACTTGAAGTTGTGTCTCGGTGCCACGACCCACAACTTCAGGTGGGTGAAAATTACTCATATTACTTTGTTTAATTTGGGACCACACCTTTGCAAATCTTGATGTTTAAACACACTGCTCGTTCCCCTTAACAATTATTTAATTGGCTGATTAAACGTATTGAAAACGGTGGCACACTATAACGTATGAAAAAAACGTTGCCTTTAAAAATTATTAAAATAGGTGTCATATACGCACAAAAAACGTTCAAATATTTTTAACATGCCTGGAAATAATTTTCGGCGTCGTCGTTTATCAGCATATCCCGGCGTATGCCAGCGTAATATCACCGTCTTTGAGACGTATAGCCTACAACTTATACTGGTGTTTGTCAACGTAGGCTATACCAGCGTATATAAGTGATATTTGCTACACTGTAAAGTTCCAAACACACCAACGCGAACGCGAGCGACGGCCGGCATGACGGAAATGCAACCGTTTTGAAAAAGATCGCGTTACCTATCGCGCACATCGTTGCGCTGGTATACCCCACATTTAGATGATACTTGATACATGTCATTGTGTTTCAAAACCCTAAAATGTGTTTCAGGAATAGCCAGATACTGTAGGACCCCTTTTCCACTTACCAAATTATATCAATCAGCAATTAGGTAAAGATAATCATGGATCTCCACCAGAATAACATAATTAAATAATTCTTGTGAAAGTTTTTGAAACTGCAAAATCTGATAATGTGATGTGTTGGCGCAAAGTATGCAGCAGACCCAGTGTTGGATTAGTGTTGGGCCAGCGTCGTAGACGATTATCCGGCATTGAACCAACAATGGCCGGCGACGCTGGCCCAACATTGAACCGAAATTGGGTGGGTAAGCCTACATCCTCTGTGCGAGGTACATCGTAGAGGACCGGTCTCGATGGCTCATTCGTATCGACTGGGGTTTGTAACCTTGAGGTATCAGGTTCGAATCTTAGTCGGGCCGGATTTTTGTCATCGTGGGTGGGCATATACAATGCATATATAAGGCCTGGAGTGTACAGTGCTGCTTGAGGTTTCCAAACCTGTTCAACCGTGGACTGAAAGACCAAGATATGGATTGGATTATCCGAATAAGGTGGTTCAAAATACCCATTGCAGTCAATCAAAACTCTTAATTTTTTAAAACTTGATCAGCTGTGGTTCAAGCAGCCACACTGAGGATTTCAAGACGCTCGTTATGTTTCAAAACGCGAAAAAATGTGTTTCCAAACACCAAAATCGGTTGCAGCTGTATTGCAACAATAGTGGTGTTCCGAAGCACTCTTTTTTAAGTGTATATGCTAGTATACGATACTGTATAGTTTGACACTGCCCTTACAGTTGAAAGTATTACCCCTTAAACCGCTAAATTGAATTATTAAAAAAAAATTCCCACTTGAAGTTGTGTCTCGCTACCGCGACCCACAACATCAAGTGGGCGAAAATGACTCATATTTGTTTGATTTGACACCAAACATTTGGAAATCTTGATGTTTAAACACACATTTAGCTCCGAATAACTGTAATTTAAACGGCTAATAAAACGGATTAAAAACGACTATAGTCGCCTTTAGCGGTGTAACCCTTTCGGCGCGGGGACCGTCTTTTGTCCTCAGAATTTGACGTCTGTAGACGTCAGATTCTGACGTCTAAACACGGTTTCTGCACTGAAAGAATTAACATTTTATAATGGCCGTATATAGACCCATCTTTAAATGAAGCGGAAAGAGCTAAAAAAGACATTTATGATGATTTCAAATTGAAAAAAAAACCTGTTGGTCTCCTCCACGGTTTAGATTCAGTGTTGTATGTAATGGTTAGGCCGTAAGTGTTAACCCTTTCCATGCCTTTCCCGGACCGTGTCCGAGAATTTTAATACTGATTACAATGCCAATCCCGGACCGTGTCCGGGCTACTTTACAGTTAATTCACTACGTACCCCTGCATGCTGAACAGTCGTCAAGTTTGGCCCGATGCACCCAGCTTGCATCAAAACATTATCAGGTGATTATGAGCGTGTACTACAGTGCCATCTGGTGACTGTTTGGCGGGTACCAACCCTTGCTACACTCTGGTTAGCAGGTTAGGCCGTGTATGGGCATAAGGTTGGGTTGATTCACAAAACCACAGAACTGTACAGAAAACGAAGGTAGTGTTGATGTTTTGGCATGAATTAAAACAGTTGACCTACAATCACAATGCCATTGAAAACTAGGCGACAACAGTTCAACAGTGTGTGCACTCTTATTCATATCTATGTCGATTTATCCACTCTCTGCAGCAAACACAAGACGTTCAACAGATTCTGAGTTAATGTTGGCCCAACGTCTGCGACGTTGGACCAATATTAATCAAGCATTGGTGCAAATTATCCCGACGGCTGTGTCTGTTGCGCTTCTCGTCGTCATATGATGTGTGATATCTGGGCCACGTTGCACTATTTCTGGTTGACGTGTAATTTTTACCTCAATGAGAGAGACCAATCTTATCAGCTCGTAGGCTCATTATTCAGCGTCTGTCTCATTGGCTTGCCCCCTTGTTCTGAGAATATGTGTTATTAGAGCTCCCGAGCAGCGCAACGACTATGATTTTTCGGAATATCGCCCCGCACTAATAATGCCACTCCTCGGGTACTGTTATTACCCTAAAACAATCTGAGACACCTGCTGAAATGGTGCTTGATCCTAAATGATCCAACTACATTCGTTATATAACACTTAGCTCACGCATAAATCAAGTTAGAACGTAAAAATGGTATTTTTTTGTATTTTTATCGAGTTTGACCTTCATATGACCTTGACATAACTTCGGCATGACCTTTGCACGCCACCTCAGTACAGTGGAACCCTGTTACCCTTTCCACACAGTCATATACAGACAGGCCTCGGAGATCCGTCCCCCGATGTTCCGTCATCTTCTACATCCGTCACGATTTTGACGGGAACGGATCTGCCCAATCTATTTTTGCTCCTATGTTCTGCCATTCAGATGTCCGCCTCCGTCATCAGATTTCGTTGAATCATTGGGTAAGTGTCCAGTTGTTCTGTCACAGTATGTCACGCTAATTGTGTGAACGCCACATGCAGATGTCGCTCACATCACATTGCTCCAACGCTAGCTCAATGCACTTAGCGTTCAAGGGATTAGTGAGTGGCTAATTAGCAAATAAAACACTGCAATCACATGTTCACAAGATGAGCATCAGTTTAATGTTGGGCCATTGCCTTTGACACTGTACCGCCCAACGAAGACGAGCCACTCGTTCTACATGACACGTCTTGGCGGCAGTACTATGACACGAGAAACCAGTTTTGGTTAATGTTAAACAGCGTCGCAGACGTTGGGCTAACGTCAATTTAACATCGAGTCAATGTCTCAAGTTTACTGGGTCAAAGCCAACGTCCCCCACGTTGAAACAATATTAACTCATACTTAGGACAACGTTTCATTGTGTGCAACCGCTAGTTGAGCCTATAAAGAATAATTAATTTGACCTTCAATATGTCTGTCGCACCAAAATGTTTGATTTCGTATGAATATTTTTTTGTTTAAATCGATTAACTAAATCTAAGTATCTAACAATTCCTAAATTTATCTGATCTCTGTGAACAGATCATAATTATTCACGCCGTCAACTGTGTTGAACACATCCATTTTATAGATTATGCTCTAAGCGTGAATACATTGTGTTTCGGTTTGCACGAAGTGTCAACACCTATCTGAGCGTTGAATTGCTTTAACCATTGTAACAGGGCGGGGGGGGGGGCCCTGGGGTAGTAGTTAGCACCGCTGCCTTTCACGCCAGAGTTCGGGGTTCGGTTCCCGGTCTCGGCGTTTAGAAAGAATCAAATGTTTCTCCCCCATCCACGTGTGAAAGTCAGTATTGTGGGGAGCCTCCGTGACCGAGAGGTAGCGTGCTCGGCCTCAGACCGCCAGGGCTCAAATTTCGAATCCTGTATCTGGAGGACTGTCATCTCAATCATCTCACCATCCTCAGGAGGTTTTCCTGGTCCAGTTTAGCCTATATGAGCACAAAGGTGGCCTAAAGCCCGATTCTTTTCATTTACCATTGTAACAAGACCAGTATATGTGAAGCCCTACAATAACCGGAAAACAATCGTCGCTCGTCCGGCAACATGAAAGTCGGAGCAACAAGCCACCCGCGCAAGTAGTGAAAGCAATATGCCTGCACAGTGGAATGTGTTAGATTTGATTGCGGCGATCTGTCATCACATGAGTTGAGTGATATTGCTTGGAGTCATTTCGAGTAAAATATAAAAACATCATAGATAAATATATATATTTGCAATAATAAAATCATATTTTTATCACATTTATGTTGTAATTTTGCTCAAAAACTTTGCCATATTCGAAGTTCCGTCATATTTCTTGGGAACAGATGATGACGGAACATCGAGGTCTCTCTTTATGTACATTTGCTGCTATTCAAGGCATATCTGAAGTTCCACACTACTATATTTGATCACTTTTGGCATTCAATTTTAGTCCTGGAGACAGGGGGAATTTAGTGAATTTATCCGAAGGTGAGAATGAGGGAAACCCGAAGGGTACTGTTATTAGCCAAAAACTATTTGAGACACCTGCTGAAATAGTGCTTGACCCTGAATGATCCAACTACAGTCATATATATAACACTTAGTTAGAAGGCATAAAATGTCAATTTTTGGTATTTTTTTATGGAGATTGACCTTCTCATGACCTTCACATGACCTCGGCATTACCTTTGAGTTCAACACTAGTAAAGTGCAACCCCAACCCGTTCCACCATACATATCTCGTTACAAATAATGAATGATGTTCTGTAGGCCTACTGATGAATTATAATTCGTTTTTTTTTAGCCAAAATAATCATTATGCTGGTGAAATTAGGCATTGTAGAAATTGGCATGGGCTGAATTATTGGGCATGGAAAGGGTTAATGTAGGACCAGCCCTTTGGACGCTGATCAGTCTCTCGGCTTACATACAATCCTGTTCGCTGGCCAGTTGCTCTCTACTGATTTACACAATCACGAGTAACTACGATGAGATGAGATGTATTTGGTGTGATCACCGTGATCCCGTGATTAATGATTAAACCACCAGCTGTCACATGGATCATGAATCAGCACCTCATGGAGATGGTGTCTGATCAGCCAAATAACACATAGTGTTAGACAGGCCTATCACCGGGGGAGGGGGGGGGGTTCAGGGGGTTCCCCTTTTGCTGGAAATTACATTATTTGACATGTTATTTTTTTTAATTTAGAAGTGATGTCGGCCGAACGGCCTCTTTTCAAAAGTGTGGTGACGGGTCTGTGGATGTTCACCATCGGGTCACAAATACCACAACGTGTTATTGGAAAATGAAATGAATCGGGCTTAATGCCACTTTTATGCACATACAGGCTAAATTAGGCGAGGAGAACCTCCTGAGGATGGTGAGATGAGGTCTGAGGCCGATCACGCTACCTCTCGGTCACAGAGGCCCCCCACAATACTGAGTTTTACGAGTGGATGGGGAAAAAACATTTTTGTTTTTTTCAAACCGCCAAAACCGGGAAACGAACCCCGAACTCTAGCGTGAAAGGCCACGGTGCTAACCACTACCCTTGGGTCCCCGCCCGTGTAATTGGAGAAGTCGTAGTGCATGGACAAAAATGAATGTGGCTTTATGCTTCTACATATAATTATAATTGACAACAACAAAACCAATAAATTATAATTGTGAGTCGTACTATGTACTTGGAATCAATTTAAAGTAGGTGTGCTGTCATGATTTCTGATTAAACATTGTGGGTGCACAATGCAATGGCACGCTGGGGCAGCATGGTCAACATCCACATGATTAGTGTCCGTTGCGATGTAAGTATTATGGTTCAGTGAAGCATACCGCCCCAGCTGCTTTAATATTGAATCGCATTGTATAGACTCCGGCTACATGGTTATATTAACCCTTGTGCTGCTGAATTATTTGTGAATAATTTTCACTCAATAAAAGCTGGAATTGCTAACGCAATTTCCAGCTTCAAATGAGTGAAACATACTCTTATTTTTGAAAAATAGACATCTACCAAATTTAACTATTTGATTCACTGAGCATCCACCTCAGGGTATCCTCCAGATTTTAGTGGTACTTTATTTAGTCTGAAATTCGCCTGAAAACGTATATATACGGTCTCAGCAGTACAAGGGTTAAGTAAACGTTTTTTAACCCTATACCAGTGACGCATCTATGAATAAACCCGACAAAATGTCACTGGAACAAATATGATGACATTAAAAATTTACCGGGTATGTAAGAATGAAATGAATCGGGCTCTAGGCCAATTATCGTTGTACAAATTTCATAACCAGCATGATGTTTATTAAAACATGATCGAATGATGATCGCAAAGAGCATTTCGCCTGATTATATACTAATATAAAAATATGCTAATACATTAAAAGAACCATAATATGCCTATAATATTTAGTATCACCGTCAACCCGTACTGTCCACAATTTCGCATTACGTTGGTCATCAAAATAGACGTGAAAAATATAAAGTAAAATTCATTACCTTATCAAAAGATTCACAATACATGTCTGTATTTATATTAGCAGATTAGCGTTGTATATTTCAAGTAGAAATCTACAATTCGGCAAATACTGATTGCCTAAGGATAATGATACATTATGTACTGTGAAGCCAAAATTCAGTATCTGCTTAGGCCTACTTGTAAAGTAAGCAGATAATGCCTTTTAGCTTTGCACGACAGCAGGGCGGGGGCCCTAGGGTAGTGGTTAACACCGCTGCCTTTTACGCTAGAGTTCGGGGTTCGGTTTCCGGTCTCGACGGTTTGAAAGAAACAAATATGTTTCTCCCCCATCCACGTGTAAATCTCAGTATTGTGGGGAGCCTCTGTGACCGAGAGGTAGCGTGCTCGGCCTCAGACCGCCAGGGCTCAGCTTTCGAGTCCTGTGTCTGGAAGACAGTGTCATCTCATTTATCTCACCATCCTCAGGAGGTTCTCCTGGCCCAGTATAGCCTATATGTGCACAAAGGTGGCCTAAAGCCCGATTCATTTCATTTGCGCGACAACATTACACTGTATTTTCTGGGTTATATAATATATAACTATACTGGAATAGTCAATATATATCACCAGACAATACTAAAAGTAGCATAGTTTGATTGCAGAATATTGTGTATGCAGTGTTTATAGAATGTCAGGCCTAAATATCCACGTTGGGTGAGAAACTTAGCTTTTTAGGGTTAGTGAGTCATCACCCTCCTTTAAAAGTTGCTGAAGTAATGCTAATTTCATCACAATTCTACGTGTTCGGCAATGTGTATTCCTTGGCCTGACCATGTGGTTTAGAATGTAAAGGATACCATTTTTGTTAGGCATTTCCACATTGGCCAGATAAGTCAGATAAAAATCAGGTCGAACTCATGAATTATCCTAAAATAACACAGTGTAGTTAATCAGGGCCAATAACTGCGTTCTCGGCAGTTCGATGCCATGATATTTTGAGACTGGGATAAGCCAAATGGGCTAATGTCACTGACGCTAAATTACCCATGAATCACAATCTGTCGCTAGCCATGGCCCAATATTGAACCATCGCTGCACCAATATACCAGCGGTGGGTTTCAAGGCACATCAATCGACTAAAGTCGAATGCAAACCCTCTTGCTGCACCTGCAGAAGGTCCGTTCCATTAGCATTGACTAGGACGGTGTCCGTTTATCACATTTAAATGTCAGTTACTGACCTGATGTATGTCCTTGTTATCAATTGACCCTCTAAGCAATACGAGACGTTGAACCAAAGCTGGGTTGATGTTGGCCCAGCATCGTAAACGGTGGGCCAACATCAACACAATTGATGGGTCATTATCTATGTTTCGAAGGTAAAAATTACGTGAACCCAATTTCAGGTTTCAACTGATGAAAAAAATATTATTGAAGAAATCATGGACATTTCGAAAATTTAATTATGTTTTTATGACCACCAAACATTGTGTATTGTTTTACTGTGTGCCATTTATTCTGAGTGACTTCGCTGTCCCTTTGCAAAAACCTGGCAGTATTCA
The DNA here is from genome assembly GCA_964017125.1 of Flabesymbios commensalis. Lineage (NCBI taxonomy): Eukaryota > Metazoa > Annelida > Polychaeta > Terebellida > Flabelligeridae > Flabesymbios > Flabesymbios commensalis. Next base: position 67,355,623 of record OZ024913.1, read on the forward strand.
CTGTGTGGAGTGCTCGTTCAAATATAATGTTAATATAAAGTAGATGTTGTTTGATGATATCCTACATGTGTACATGGTTTGCAAGGTATTCTAGTGGGAATGTAGAGTGAATAAGAATACATTTTTTAACCCCTTCAGTACGGGGACCGACTTTAGACGTCATAATGTGATGTCTAGTATAGGCGTCACATTCTGACGTCCATAGACGTCAGATTATGACGTCTAAAGTCGGTCCCCGTACTGAAAGAGTAAAATATTTATAGCGCCGTAGACCTATAACATAGGTATTCAAATAAAGAAGAAAGAGCTAACTAAGACATTTATGATGATTTCAAATTGAAAAAAGCCTTTTGGTCTCTTGACTTATATAACAAATATTTCAGCGCTCTAAGGGTTAATTGACTCCTGTAGGCCATATGCATGTAGCCACTCAGCGCACCAGCAAACTCACTTTCTAACTGTCTCGTGCAATTCCCAGAAATGCAAAAACACACTTATCCATGGAAAACCCACATCTTTCGTTTCAAACGTCTTGCACCTTCTTCAAAAAAATATTTCCACCTGTCTCTCGGTTCACTGTGCTGGCCCTCTTTTTTACTTTTACTAGATATAAATAACCAGATAACAAAACCTGTGCGCTCTAGTATTAGGGTTAAAACACGGTGCTCCTCTTTTGGAGGGTTTATCTTAATGACAGACATTGTCAGGGCTTAGTTCATTTACTTTACTTGCACAAGTCGATTGACAAAAACTATTACGTGCTGGTTTTTTAGCCTAGAGCTCAGTATCCAGCTCAGTATACACAGTAAATCTGACCGATTTCGCGTGAAAAATACGACGAGAAAAGCAATACACACACCTTAAATTATCAAATGGATTACATTTGTGACACAATGGTGATCAGTTGGGCCCTACATATTTTGCGGAATACAATTCTGACCAACACAATAAGTGATTTCTCGAAAATAAAAAAATTCATAGACACAGCCTTAACTGTAATGTTAGAAATGTATGGCCATCTTCACTAAAGGGTAAATTAGTCTCTCTCACCAGGACGTGATCTGGACATCATCTCTGAGCCATTGACTCCGCTATCCCCCCCCCCCCCTCCCCCACACACAATGTCTGCTCCTGGAAAATCAACGCCACCGATCTCTGATATCATTAGCTGATTAGGGCGGCCTGCGTTCCTTTGAATAATTTTGGTATTGATGCATCAAGTAGAACAACAATTTGGAGCCCGGGTCCTGGTGTTGTGAGGTCAATTAGCATACTAATTCGGGGTAGCAGCACATTTTATAAGTTTTGACGGTCATTATAAATATTTTAATTCTTTCAGCGCGGGGACAGTCTTTATACGTCAGAATCTGACGTCTGAGGACGTCAGATTCTGACGTATAAAGACTGTCCCAGCACTACAAAGGTTAAGTGGGGGGGGGGGGGGGTTGTGTCATATTTTCTGAATTCATCCCCTCGCTCATGGGATTCACATGCAAGCCATAGTTTGCTTGGCCTCTGTGCGCGCATCAGTGGACAACAGACCCATCAATTCTCCCATTTGTTTGGCAGTCTGCTAAGATTAGAACGGTTGCATCCTCTCTAACTGTAAACATTAATTCGGATTTGCCCAGCCTCATGAGATGATAGACCTATGTTGGTTTAATCTTGGGCCAACGCCGCATGCGACAGTCCAATATTAAAACAACAAATGGTCAACATCTCGTATTTGCTGGGCTCTGGTTTTAGTGTCAGAGTCCCAATTCGTGTACTGATTGTTGTAATGTTAACTAAACAAGTTATCGTTTCTGGTAGCCTGCCACTTAATCGCATCACACCATTGATGTGCTGTTTTATCTATACGCATTAGAAAGAGCGATGAGGTTAAACCTTTAGGCACGTCAGACTGTAGACGTCAGATTCCGACGTCTACAGTCGAGCCCTGCCCGTCAAACCGTTATTTTGATTTTATGGGTTCTTTATAGTGCACAGTACCATAGACAACACTGTACACTCCGTGACTTTGAACAGTTTGGAGGACTGTATATGCACAACCACGATGACAAATACATGTATCCGACCCGACCGGGATTTGAACCTGGTACTTCCAGGTTACAAGCCCCACTCGATACGAATAAGTCATCGTGGCTGGCCTTGAAAAAAAATTGCCCAATTTTTTTTAATCAGGCACATTTTGAGAAAGATGGGCCTGATTAAAAAAAATAAAAACATAGTTGTCAATGAATGATTGTCAATGTCTTAATATATATCGGCTAATTATGGAGGATTGACAAATACTGATATTTCGCCTATTTTGATCGATGTTTGAGCAATTTAGTTTTAGAAAAGGGGGTCTGAAACCCCCCAACCCACTCCCCCCTCTGGATCCGCCACTGCACTTTATGGAGCATCACATAGCATCTTGCTATGTCTATGTTTATCTTGACAGGTCAATCAATCAATCAATCAATCAATCAATCAATCAATCAATCAATCAATCAATCAATCAATCAATCAATCAATCAATCAATCAATCAATCAATCAATCAATCAATCAATCAATCAATCAATCAATCAATCAATCAATCAATCAATCAATCAATCAATCAATCAATCAATCAATCAATCAATCAATCAATCAATCAATCAATCAATCAATCAATCAATCAATCAATCAATCAATCAATCAATCAATCAATCAATCAATCATGCATTATTTTATTCATATTCATGATTATTTCAGTCTTGTATGCAGGACATCACTTGTTGACCCCACCAGCATACATGGTAATGAGCTACGGGACATATAAGTGCCCTCTAGTCATATCAATTGAGATTGACTACATTAAAACCAAAAGTTCAATAGCTGATGTCCTTGTGGCAAGCAAAGGTTATATAGCTGATTATTGAAAAAATAAATTAAGGGATCCAAACAAGTTGTTTGTCTGTCAGTCAGCAGATGTGCCTTAAATTTTACCAGAGGTGTGTCTCGGGACAAGGAACGGTCCACTGATTTTTTTTAAAGATTTGTGTCTCGGGCCAATAAAAAAATCTATTAAATTTTTGGTGTGATCCGGATTACGGTCCGGATCCCATACACAATCGGCGGCGGCGGAGGCTTGCCGTCCCGGACAGGCTAGTTTTTTTACATGTTTTCAGCCTTTGTGATATTGTCTTACACCACGCAATGAGATACTCTCAGAATGTATGTAACATAAATTATTAACATCAGTGTTTCCGATAAAAACGTGGAACCAGTAATAGCTTACACGTAAAGCGCCGGGTTAGGGAATTTAAATTTTCACTTACTTAAAGTTGTGTCTCGCTGCCTTGACCCACAACTTCAGGTGGGTGAAAATTACTCATATTACTTTGTTTAATTTGAGACCACACCTTTGCAAATCTTGATGTTTAAACACACTGCTCGTTCCCCTTAACAATTATTTAATTGGCTGATTAAACGTATTGAAAACGGTGGCACACTATAACGTATGAAAGAAACGTTGCCTTTAAAAATTATTAAAATAGGTGTCATATACGCACAAAAAACGTTCAAATATTTTTAACATGCCTGGAAATAATTTTCGGCGTCGTCGTTTATCAGCATATCCCGGCGTATGCCAGCGTAATATCACGGTCTTTGAGACGTATAGCCTACAACTTATACTGGTGTTTGTCAACGTAGGCTATACCAGCGTATATAAGTGATATTTGCTACACTGTAAAGTGCCAAACACACCAACGCGAACGCGAGCGACGGCCGGCATGACGGAAATGCAACCGTTTTGAAAAAGATCGCGTTGCCTATCGCGCACATCGTTGCGCTGGTATACCCCACATTTAGATGATACTTGATACATGTCATTGTGTTTCAAAACCCTAAAATGTGTTTCAGGAATAGCCAGATACTGGAGGACCCCTTTTCCACTTACCAAATTATATCAATCAGCAATTAGGTAAAGATAATCATGGATCTCCACCAGAATAACATAATTAAATAATTCTTGTGAAAGTTTTTGAAACTGCAAAATCTGATAATGTGATGTGTTGGCGCAAAGTATGCAGCAGACCCAGTGTTGGATTAGTGTTGGGCCAGCGTCGTAGACGATTATCCGGCATTGAACCAACAATGGCCGGCGACGCTGGCCCAACATTGAACCGAAATTGGGTGGGTAAGCCTACATCCTCTGTGCGAGGTACATCGTAGAGGACCGGTCTCGATGGCTCATTCGTATCGACTGGGGTTTGTAACCTTGAGGTATCAGGTTCGAATCTTAGTCGGGCCGGATTTTTGTCATCGTGGTTGTGCATATACAATGCATATATAAGGCCTGGAGTGTACAGTGCTGCTTGAGGTTTCCAAACCTGTTCAACCGTGGACTGAAAGACCAAGATATGGATTGGATTATCCGAATAAGGTGTTTCAAAACACCCATTGCAGTCAATCAAAACTCTTAATTTTTTAAAACTCGATCAGCTGTGGTTCAAGCAGCCACACTGAGGATTTCAAGACGCTCGTTATGTTTCAAAACGCGAAAAAATGTGTTTCCAAACACCAAAATCGGTTGCAGCTGTATTGCAACCAATAGTGGTGTTCCGAAGCACTCTTTTTTAAGTGTATATGCTAGTATACGATACTGTATAGTTTGACACTGCCCTTACAGTTGAAAGTATTACCCCTTAAACCGCTAAATTGAATTATTAAAAAAAAATTCCCACTTGAAGTTGTGTCTCGCTACCGCGACCCACAACATCAAGTGGGCGAAAATGACTCGTATTTGTTTGATTTGACACCTAGCATTTGCATATCTTGATGTTTAAACACACATTTAGCTCCCAATAACTGTAATTTAAACGGCTAATAAAACGGATTAAAAACGACTATAGTCGCCTTTAGCGGTGTAACCCTTTCGGCGCGGGGACCGTCTTTTGTCCTCAGAATTTGACGTCTGTAGAAACACGGTTCCTGCACTGAAAGAATTAACATTTTATAATGGCCGTATATAGACCCATCTTTAAGTGAAGCGGAAAGAGCTAAAAAAGACATTTATGATGATTTCAAATTGAAAAAAAACCCTGTTGGTCTCCTCCACGGTTTAGATTCAGTGTTGTATGTAATGGTTAGGCCGTAAGTGTTAACCCTTTCCATGCCTTTCCCGGACCGTGTCCGGGAATTTTAATACTGATTACAATGCCAATCCCGGACCGTGTCCGGGCTACTTTACAGTTAATTCACTACGTACCCCTGCATGCTGAACAGTCGTCAAGTTTGGCCCGATGCACCCAGCTTGCATCAAAACATTATCAGGTGATTATGAGCGTGTACTACAGTGCCATCTGGTGACTGTTTGGCGGGTACCAACCCTTGCTACACTCTGGTTAGCAGGTTAGGCCGTGTATGGGCATAAGGTTGGGTTGATTCACAAAACCACAGAACTGTACAGAAAACGAAGGTAGTGTTGATGTTTTGGCATGAATTAAAACAGTTGACCTACAATCACAATGCCATTGAAAACTAGGCGACAACAGTTCAACAGTGTGTGCACTCTTATTCATATCTATGTCGATTTATCCACTCTCTGCAGCAAACACAAGACGTTCAACAGATTCTGAGTTAATGTTGGCCCAACGTCTGCGACGTTGGACCAATATTAATCAAGCATTGGTGCAAATTATCCCGACGGCTGTGTCTGTTGCGCTTCTCGTCGTTATATGATGTGTGATATCTGGGCCACGTTGCACTATTTCTGGTTGACGTGTAATTTTTACCTCAATGAGAGAGACCAATCTTATCAGCTCGTAGGCTCATTATTCAGCGTCTGTCTCACTGGCTTGCCCCCTTGTTCTGAGAATATGTGTTATTAGAGCTCCCGAGCAGCGCAACGACTATGATTTTTCGGAATATCGCCCCGCACTAATAATGCCACTCCTCGGGTACTGTTATTACCCTAAAACAATTTGAGACACCTGCTGAAATGGTGCTTGATCCTAAATGATCCAACTACATTCGTTATATAACACTTAGCTCACGCATAAATCAAGTTAGAACGTAAAAAATGGTATTTTTTTGTATTTTTATCGAGTTTGACCTTCATATGACCTTGACATAACTTCGGCATGACCTTTGCACGCCACCTCAGTACAGTGGAACTCTAAACCATGTTACCCTTTCCACACAGTCATATACAGACAGGCCTCGGAGATCCGTCCTCCGATGTTCCGTCATCTTCTACATCCGTCACGATTTTGACGGGAACGGATCTGCCCAATCTATTTTTGCTCCTATGTTCTGCCATTCAGATGTCCGCCTCCGTCATCAGATTTCGTTGAATCATTGGGTAAGTGTCCAGTTGTCCTGTCACAGTATGTCACGCTAATTGTGTGAGCGCCACATGCAGATGTCGCTCACATCACATTGCTCCTACGCTAGCTCAATGCACTTAGCGTTCAAGGGATTAGTGAGTGGCTAATTAGCAAATAAAACACTGCAATCACATGTTCACAAGATGAGCATCAGTTTAATGTTGGGCCATTGCCTTTGACACTGTACCGCCCAACGAAGACGAGCCACTCGTTCTACATGACACGTCTTGGCGGCAGTACTATGACACGAGAAACCAGTTTTGGTTAATGTTAAACAGCGTCGCAGACGTTGGGCTAACGTCAATTTAACATCGAGTCAATGTCTCAAGTTTACTGGGTCAAAGCCAACGTCCCCCACGTTGAAACAATATTAACTCATACTTAGGACAACGTTTCATTGTGTGCAACCGCTAGTTGAGCCTATAAAGATTAATTAATTTGACCTTCAATATGTCTGTCGCACCAAAATGTTTGATTTCGTATGAATATTTTTTTGTTTAAATCGATCAACTAAATCTAAGTATCTAACAATTCCTAAATTTATCTGATCTCTGTGGACAGATCGTAATTATTCACGCCGTCAACTGTGTTGAACACATCCATTTCATAGATTATGCTCTAAGCGTGAATACCTTGTGTTTCGGTTAGCACGAAGTGTCAACACCTATCTGAGCGTTGAATTGCATTACCATTGTAACAGGGCGGGGGCCCTGGGGTAGTAGTTAGCACCGCTGCCTTTCACGCCAGAGTTCGGGGTTCGGTTCCCGGTCTCGGCGGTTAGAAAGAATCAAATGTTTCTCCCCCATCCACGTGTGAAAGTCAGTATTGTGGGGAGCCTCCGTGACCGAGAGGTAGCGTGCTCGGCCTCAGACCGCCAGGGCTCAAATTTCGAATCCTGTATCTGGAGGACTGTCATCTCAATCATCTCACCATCCTCAGGAGGTTTTCCTGGTCCAGTTTAGCCTATATGAGCACAAAGGTGGCCTAAAGCCCGATTCTTTTCATTTACCATTGTAACAAGACCAGTATATGTGAAGCCCTACAATAACAAAGACAATCGTCGCTCGTCCGGCAACATGAAATCCGGAGCAATAAGCCACCCGCGCAAGTAGTGAAAGCAATATGCCTGCACAGTGGAATGTGTTAGATTTGATGACTGCGATCTGTCATCACATCAGTTGAGTGATATTGCTTGGAGTCATTTCGAGTAAAATATAAAAACATCATAGATTCGCTTAAATTAACAATTGAAGCAGATTTTAAAAATTAATACTTATTCGTTATTTTACTGTGATAAAACAGTTTAAGTGTAAAATACACAGTTAGTATATGGTAGTCATTCAGTTTCACCATGTGCTACTGTCCTTTTTCATAGACAAAGTCAAAATGTATAAACATGAAAAAATAATCCTGTAAATATATATATTTGCAATAATAAAATCATATTTTTATCACATTTATGTTGTAATTTTGCTCAAAAACTTTGCCATATTCGAAGTTCCGTCATATTTCTTGGGAACAGATGATGACGGGACATCGAGGTCTCTCTTTATGTACATTTGCTGCTATTCAAGGCATATCTTAAGTTCCACACTACTATATTTGATCACTTTTGGCATTCAATTTTAGTCCTGGAGACAGGGGAAATTTAGTGAATTTATCCGAAGGTGAGAATGAGGGAAACCCGAAGGGTACTGTTATTAGCCGAAAACTATTTGAGACACCTGCTGAAATAGTGCTTGACCCTGAATGATCCAACTACAGTCATATATATAACACTTAGTTAGAAGGCATAAAATGACAATTTTTGGTATTTTTTTATGGAGATTGACCTTCTCATGACCTTCACATGACCTCGGCATTACCTTTGAGTTCAACACTAGTAAAGTGCAACCCCAACCCGTTCCACCATACATATATCGTTACAAATATTAGAGTTCACTATGAATGATGTTCTGTAGGCCTACTGATGAATTATAATTCGGTTTTTTTAGCCAAAATAATCATTATGCTGGTGAAATTAGGCATTGTAGAAATTGGCATGGGCTGAATTATTGGGCATGGAAAGGGTTAATGTAGGACCAGCCCTTTGGACGCTGATCAGTCTCTCGGCTTACATACAATCCTGTTCGCTCGCCAGTTGCTCTCTACTGATTTACACAATCACGAGTAACTACGATCAGATGAGATGTATCTAGTGTGATCACCGTGATCCCGTGATTAATGATTAAACCACCAGCTGTCACATGGATCATGAATCAGCACCTCATGGAGATGGTGTCTGATCAGCCAAATAACACATAGTGTTAGACAGGCCTATCACCGGGGGAGGGGGGGGGGGGTTCGGGGGTTCCCCTTTTGCTGGAAATTACATTATTTGACATGTTATTTTTTTTAATTTAGAAGTGATGTCGGCCGAACGGCCTCTTTTCAAAAGTCTGGTGACGGGTCTGTGGATGTTCACCATCGGGTCACAAATACCACAACGTGTTATTGGAAAATGAAATGAATCGGGCTTAATGGCAATTTTATGCACATACAGGCTAAATTAGGCGAGGAGAACCTCCTGAGGATGGTGAGATGAGTGAGATGACACTGCCCTCCAGACACAGGATTCGAAATTCAAACCCTGGAGGTCTGAGGCCGATCACGCTACCTCTCGGTCACAGAGGCCCCCCACAATACTGAGTTTTACGAGTGGATGGGGAAAAAACATTTTTGTTTTTTTCAAACCGCCAAAACCGGGAAACGAACCTCGAACTCTAGCGTGAAAGGCCACGGTGCTAACCACTACCTTTGGGTCCCCGCCCGTGTAATTGGAGAAGTCGTAGTGCATGGACAAAAATGAATGTGGCTTTATGCTTCTACATATAATTTTAATTGACAACAACAAAACCAATAAATTATAATTGTGAGTCGTACTATGTACTTGGAATCAATTTAAAGTAGGTGTGCTGTCATGATTTCTGATTAAACATTGTGGGTGCACAATGCAATGGCACGCTGGGGCAGCATGGTCAACATCCACGGTTCAGTGAAGCATACCGCCCCAGCTGCTTTAATATTGAATCGCACTGCATAGATTCCGGCTACATGGTTATATTAACCCTTGTGCTGCTGAATTATTTATGAATAATTTTCACTCATTTGAAGCTGGAATTGCTAACGCAATTTCCAGTTTCAAATGAATGAAACATACTCCTATTTTTGAAAAATAGACATCTACCAAATTTAACTATTTGATTAACTGAGCATCCACCTCAGGGTATCCTCCAGATTTTAGTGGTACTTTATTTAGTCTGAAATTCGCTTTAAAACGTATATATACGGTCTCAGCAGTACAAGGGTTAAGTAAACGTTTTTTAACCCTATACCAGTGACGCATCTATGAATAAACTCGACAAAATGTCACTGGAACAAATATGATGACATTAAAAATTAATCGGGTATGTAAAAATGAAATGAATCGGGCTTTAGGCCAATTATCGTTGTACAAATTTCATAACCAGCATGATGCTTAATAAAACATGGATGATGATCGCAAAGAGCATTTTGCATGATTATATACTAATATAATTATATGCTAATACATTAAAAGAACCATAATATGCCTATAATATTTAGTATCACCGTCAACCCGTACTGTCCACAATTTCGCATTACGTTGGTCATCAAAATAGACGTGAAGAATAAAAGTAAAAATCATTACCTTATCAAAAGATTCACAATACATGTTTGTATTTATATTAGCAGATTAGCGTTGTATATTTCAGGTAGAAATCTACAATTCGGCAAATACTGATTGCCTAAGGATAATGATACATTATGTACTATGAAGCCAAAATTCAGTATCTGCTTACTTGTAAAGTAAGCAAATAATGCCTTTTAGCTTTGCACAACAGCAGGGCGGGGGCCCCAGGGTAGTGGTTAACACCGCTGCCTTTCACGCTAGAGTTCGGGGTTCGGTTCCCGGTCTCGACGGTTTGAAAGAAACAAAAATGTTTCTTCCCCATCCACGTGTAAACCTCAGTATTGTGGGGAACCTCCGTGACCGAGAGGTAGCGTGCTCGGCCTCAGACCGCCAGGGCTCAACTTTCGAGTCCTGTGTCTGGAGGACAGTGTCATCTCATTCATCTCACCATCCTCAGGAGGTTCTCCTGGCCCAGTATAGCCTATATGTGCACAAAGGTGGCCTAAAGCCCGACTCATTTCATTTGCGCGACAACATTACACTGTATTTTCTGGGTTATATAATATATAACTATACTGGAATAGTCAATATATATCACCAGACAATACTAAAAGTAGCATAGTTTGATTGCAGAATATTGTGTATGCAGTGTTTATAGAATGTCAGGCCTAAATATCCACGTTGGGTGAGAAACTTAGCTTTTTAGGGTTAGTGAGTCATCACCCTCCTTTAAAAGTTGCTGAAGTAATGCTAATTTCATCACAATTCCACGTGTTCGGCGATGTGTATTCCTTGGCCTGACCATGTGGTTTAGAATGTAAGGGATACCATTTTTGTTAGGCATTTCCATATTGGCCAGATAAGTCAGATAAAAATCAGGTCAAACTCATGAATTATCCTAAAATAACACAGTGTAGTTAATCAGGGCCAATAACTGCGTTCTCGGCAGTTCGAGGCCATGATATTTGAGACTGGGATAAGCCAAATGGGCTAATGTCACTGACGCTAAATCACCCATGAATCACAATCTGTCGCTGGCCATGGCCCAATATTGAAACATCGCTGCACCAATATACCAGTGGTGGGTTTTCAAGGCACATCAATCGACTAAAGTCGAATGCAAACCCTCTTGCTGCACCTGCAGAAGGTCCGTTCCATTAGCATTGATTAGGACGGTGTCCGTTTATCACATTTAAATGTCAGTTACTGACCTGATGTATGTCTTTGTTATAAATTGACCCTCTAAGCAATACGAGACGTTGAACCAAAGTTGGGTTGATGTTGGCCCAGCATCGTAAACGGTGGGCCAACATCAACACAATTGATGGGTCAGTGTCTATGTTTCGAAGTTAAAAATTACGTGAACCCAATTTCAGGTTTCAACTGATGAAAATTCAATTATGTTTTTTTATGACCACCAAACATTGTGTATTGTTTTACTGTGTGCCATTTATTCACAGTGACTTCGCTGTCCCTTTGAACAAACCTGGCAGTATTCACTGTGTGGAGTGCTCGTTCAAATATAATGTTAATATAAAGTAGATGTTGATCTGATGATATCCTACATGTACATGGTCTGCAAGGTATTCTAATGGGAATGTAGAGTGAATAATTGAATAATACCCCCTCCCCTAATATCATTAGCTGATTAGGGCGGCCTGCGTTCCTTTGAATAATTTTGGTATTGATGCATCAAGCAGAACAACGATTTGGAGCCCGGGTCCTGGTGTTGTGAGGTCAACTAGCATACTAATTCGGTGTAGCCGCACGTTTTGCAGGTTTTGACGGCCATTATAAATATTTTAATTCTTTCAGCGCGGGGACAGTCTTTATACGTCAGAATCTTACGTCTGAGGACGTCAGATTTTGACGTATAAAGACTGTCCCAGCACTAAAAGGGTTAAGTGGGGGGGTTGTGTCATATTTTCCTCGCTAGTGGGATTCACATGCAAGCCATAGTTTGCTTGGCCTCTGTGCGCGCATCAGTGGACAACAGACCCATCAATTCTCCCATTTGTTTGGCAGTTTGCTAAGATTAGAACGGTTGCATCCTCTCTAACTGTAAACATTAATTCGGATTTGCCCAGCCGCATGAGATGATAGACCTATGTTGGTTTAATCTTGGGCCAACGCCGCATGCGACAGTCCAATATTAAAACAACAAATGGTCAACATCTCGTATTTGCTGGGCTCTCGTTTTAGTGTCAGAGTCCCAATTCGTGTACTGATTGTTGTAATGTTAACTAAACAAGTTATCGTTTCTGGTAGCCTGCCACTTAATCGCATCACACCATTGATGTGCTGTTTTATCTATACGCATTAGAAAGAGCGATGAGGCTACTGGGACCATTGTTATTTCTTTTATTTATCAATGATCTACCTCTCGAGGATGGACTAGATCTAGTATCACTCTTCGCTGATGATGCCACCAAATCCACGGCTTCTAAAGATATAAAAAACGTGGAGAAATCTCTACAAGAAAGCTCTGACAGTCTAATGCGGTGGTGTAGTATTAACCGCATGGTACCTAGTTCTGACAAAACAAAAATTATGGTAATAGGCACAAGCAAGAGACTCCAATATTTTGACGTTAACAAATATAAATTAATTGTATATCTTGGAAAAAGTAAGATAACGCAGGTCACTGAAGAAAAATTATTAGGCTGTGTTATTGATGAAAATCTTTCGTGGACTCCTCAGGTTAGAAAGGTTAGACAGACTGTCCTTTATAAATTGTCAATATTGCGAAAAATAAAAAGATTTGTTCCGCTTTCCGGTCGTCTAACATTTTATAATTACTTTGTTAAACCCCACTTTGATTACTGTTGTTCAGTGTGGGGAACTGCATTTAAAAAAGATATCCACACCCTGATAAAATTACAGAAAATGGCGGCTCGTTTAATTCTTGATGTAGATTATACCGTCCCATCCATAGAACTATTCAAAATTCTTAAATGGCTACCAATCGATAAAAATGTTCAATTTCGTCAAGCCACATTAGTATATAAAGCCCTCAACAATATGACACCCAGTTACATGGCCGATATGTTCACCAGATCCAGTGAAACCGCACCATTCAGTTTGAGATCTGTTAGTAATAAAAAGTTATTCATTCCCAGAACGCACATAAAGAGTTTACGTTTTTTAGGACCAAAAGTATGGAATTTATAAAGTACCAATAGCCGTAAAGCTTCTACCCTATCACAATTTAAGAAATCATATCTATTGTCAGATTTATGTGTGTAAATATTACTTATCTATGGATAGTAATGTGCTATTTATTAACATGTTTGTATAAAATGTATGTATTTGTTCCATTTATCTCTGACTGTGTATGTTTTTTTTTGCTTACATGCATTATTCATGTCGAGTATATCAGAATATAAATATGTACTATATATATATTATATGTTATATTATGTTCCATATTGTACTCTTATATTGTTAGCCTTGAGGGCCCCAAGGCAGATGAGCTATATAGCTCATTGGGTCCACCCTCAGTAAATAAAGTTATTATTATTATTATTATTATTATTATAAACCTTTCAGCACGGGGACGACTGTAGACGTCAGATTCTGACGTCTACAGTCGAGCCCTGCCCGTCAAACCATTATTTTGATTTTATGGGCTCTTTATAGTGCACAGTACCATAGACAACAATGTACACTCCGCGACTTTGAACAGTTTGGAGGACTGTATATGCACAACCACGATGACAAATACATGTATCCGACCCGACCGGGATTTGAACCTGGTACTTGCAGGTTACAAGCCCCACTCGATACGAATGAGTCATCGGGGCTGGCCTTGAAAAAAATTGCCCAATTTGTTTTAATCAGGCACATTTTGAAAAGGATGGGCCTGATTAAAAAAAATAAAAACATAGTTGTCAATGAATGATTGTCAATGTCTTAATATATATCAGCTAATTATGGAGGATTGACAAATACTGACAAATCTGGATCCGCCACTGCACTTTATGGAGCATCACATAGCATCTTGCCATGTCTATGTTTATCTTGACAGGTCAATCAATCAATCAATCAATCAATCCATCAATCAATCAATCAATCAATCAATCAATCAATCAATCAATCAATCAATCAATCAATCAATCAATCAATCAATCAATCAATCAATCAATCAATCAATCAATCAATCAATCAATCAATCAATCAATCAATCAATCAATCAATCAATCAATCAATCAATCAATCAATCAATCAATCAATCAATCAATCAATCAAACAATCAATCAATTAATCAATCAATCAATCAATCAATCAATCAATCAATCAATCAATCAATCAATCAATCAATCAATCAATCAATCAATCGATCAATCAATTAATCAATCAATCAATCAATCAATCAATCAATCAATCAATCAATCAATCAATCAATCAATCAATCAATCAATCAATCAATCAATCAATCATGCATTATTTTATTCATATTCATGATTATTTCAGTCTCGTATTTAGGACATCACTTGTTGACCCTACCAGCATACATGGTAATGAGCTACGGGACATATATGTGCCCTCTAGTCATATCAATTGAGATTGACTACATTAAAACCAAAAGTTCAATAGCTGATGTCCTTGTGGCAAGCAAAGGTTATATGGCTGATTATTGAAAAAATAAATTAAGGGATCCAAACAAGTTGTTTGTCTGTCAGTCAGCAGATGTGCCTTAAATTTTACCAGAGGTGTGTCTCGGGACAAGGAACGGTCCACTGATTTTTTTTAAAGATTTGTGTCTCGGGCCAATAAAAAAATCTATCAAATTTTGGGTGTGATCCGGATTACGGTCCGGATCCCATACACAATCGGCGGCGGCGGAGGCTTGCCGTCCCGGACAGGCTAGTTTTTTTGCATGTTTTCAGCCTTTGTGATATTGTCTTACACCACGCAATGAGATACTCTCAGAATGTATGTAACATAAATTATTAACATCAGTGTTTCCGATAAAAACGTGGAACCAGTAATAGCTTACACGTAAAGCGCCAGGTTAGGGAATTTAAATTTTCACTTACTTGAAGTTGTGTCTCGCTGCCTCGACCCACAACTTCAGGTGGGTGAAAATTACTCATATTACTTTGTTTAATTTGAGGCCACACCTTTGCAAATCTTGATGTTTAAACACACTGCTCGTTCCCCTTAACAATTATTTAATTGGCTAATAAAACGTATTGAAAACGGTGGCACACTATAACGTATGAAAGAAACGTTGCCTTTAAAAATTATTAAAATAGGTGTCATATACGCACAAAAAACGTTCAAATATTTTTAACATGCCTGGAAATAATTTTCTGCCTCGTCGTTTATCAGCATATCCCGGCGTATGCCAGCGTAATATCACCGTCTTTGAGACGTATAGCCTACAACTTATACTGGTGTTTGTCAACGTAGGCTATACCAGCGTATATAAGTGATATTTGCTACACTGTAAAGTGCCAAACACACCAACGCGAACGCGAGCGACGGCCGGCATGACGGAAATGCAACCGTTTTGAAAAAGATCGCGTTGTATATCGCGCACATCGTTGCGCTGGTATGTTGTGCCAATGATGAAATAGTGTGTTTGAAAAACCGACGCGCCGGACGTCGCGCGGGCAATCGCGTTGGTGTATTTCGCACACAAATAAAGTTTCAAAACACTTGAAATAGAGTCATGCTTCAGGTGTTTCGATACACCACATTTGGTTGCGGCATGATTCGTTTCTCAAAATACCAACATGTGTTAAAAAAAATGTAAAATGGAGTTACACACATGCGTTAGGTGTTTCGATATCTTACATTTGGATGTTGATCGATATGTGTTTTTAAACAGCAACATGTGTTTCATGAAACCAAAAATGGGTTACGCACATGTGTCAGGTGCTTCGATACCCCACATTTAGATGATACTTGATACATTTGTTTCAAAACCCTAAAATGTGTTTCAGGAATAGCCAGATACTGGAGGACCCCTTTTCCACTTACCAAATTATATCAATCAGCAATTAGGTAAAGATAATCATGGATCTCCACCAGAATAACATAATTAAATAATTATTGTGAAAGTTTTTGAAACTGCAAAATCTGATAATGTGATGTGATGGCGCAAAGTATGCAGCAGACCCAGTGTTGGATTAGTGTTGGGCCAGCGCTGAGACGATTATCCGGCATTGAACCACCAATGGGCTGCGACGCTGGCCCAACATTGAACCGAAATTGGGTGGGTAAGCCTACATCCTCGGTGCGAGGTACATCGTAGAGGACCGGTCTCGATGGCTCATTCGTATCGACTGGGGTTTGTAACCTTGAGGTACCAGGTTCGAATCCTAGTCAGGCCGGATTTTTGTCATCGTGGTTGTGCATATACAATGCATATATAAGGCCTGGAGTGTACAGTGCTGCTTGAGGTTTCCAAACCTGTTCAACCGTGGACTGAAAGACCAAGATATGGATTGGATTATCCGAATAAGGTGTTTCAAAACACCCATTGCAGTCAATCAAAACTCTTAATTTTTTTAAAACTTGATCAGCCGTGGTTCAAGCAGCCACACTGAGGATTTCAAGACGCTCGTTATGTTTCAAAACGCGAAAAAATGTGTTTCCAAACACCAAAATCGGTTGCTGCTGTGTTGCAACCAATAGTGATGTTCCGAAGCACTCTTTTTTAAGTGTATATGCTAGTATACGATACTGTATAGTTTGACACTGCCCTTACAGTTGCAAATACTAACCCTTAAACCGCTAAATTTAATAATTAAAAAAAAATTCCCACGTGAAGTTGTGTCTCGCTACCGTGACCCACAACATCAAGTGGGCGAAAATGACTCATATTTGTTTGATTTGAAACCAAACATTTGGAAATCTTGACGTTTAAACACTCATTTA
Source organism: Flabesymbios commensalis (assembly GCA_964017125.1). Taxonomy (NCBI): domain Eukaryota; kingdom Metazoa; phylum Annelida; class Polychaeta; order Terebellida; family Flabelligeridae; genus Flabesymbios; species Flabesymbios commensalis. Next base: position 67,372,562 of record OZ024913.1, read on the forward strand.
TCTCCCAATAACTGTATTTAAACGGCTAATAAAACGGATTAAAAACGATAAAGTCGCCTTTAGCGGTGTAACCCTTTCGGCGCGGGGACCGTCTTTTGTCCTCAGAATTTGACGTCTGTAGACGTCAGATTCTAACGTCTAACACTGTTCCTGCACTGAAAGAATTAACATTTTATAATGGCCGTATATAGACCCATCTTTAAATGAAGCGGAAAGAGCTAAAAAAGACATTTATGATGATTTCAAATTGAAAAAAAACATGCTGGTCTCCTCCACGGTTTAGATTCAGTGTTGTATGTAATGGTTAGGCCGTAAGTGTTAATGTAGGACCAGCCCCTTGGACGTTGATCAGTCTCTCTCGGCTTACATACAATCCTGTTCTCTGGCCAGTTGCTCTCTACTGATTTACACAATCACGAGTAACTACGATCAGATGAGATGTATCTAGTGTGATCACCGTGATCCCGTGATTAATGATTAAACCACCAGCTGTCACAGGGATCATGAATCAGCACCTCATGGAGATGGTGTCTGATCAGTATAATAACACATAGTGTTAGACAGGCCTATCACCGGGGGGGGGGGGGTTCGGGGGGTTCCCCTTTTGCTGGAAATTACATTATTTGACATGTTATTTTTTTTAATTTAGAAGTGATGTCGGCCGAACGGCCTCTTTTCAAAAGTCTGGTGACGGGTCTGTGGATGTTCACCATCGGGTCACCAATACTACAACGTATTATTGGAAAATGAAATGAATCGGGCTTTATGCCACTTTTATGCACATACAGGCTAAATTAGGCGAGGAGAACCTAATCAGGGCCAATAACTGCTTTCTCGGCAGTTCGAGGCCATGATATTTTGAGACTGGGATAAGCCAAATGGGCTAATGTCACTGACGCTAAATCACCCATGAATCACAATCTGTCGCTGGCCATGGCCCAATATTGAAACATCGCTGCACCAATATACCAGTGGTGGGTTTTCAAGGCACATCAATCGACTAAAGACGAATGCACACCCTCTTGCTGCACCTGCAGAAGGTCCGTTCCATTAGCATTGATTAGGACGGTGTCCGTTTATCACATTTAAATGTCAGTTACTGACCTGATGTATGTCCTTGTTATCAATTGACCCTCTAAGCAATACGAGACGTTGAACCAAAGTTGGGTTGATGTTGGCCCAGCATCGTAAACGGTGGGCCAACATCAACACAATTGATGGGTCATTATCTATGTTTCGAGGTTAAAAATTACGTGAACCCAATTTCAAGTTTCAACTGATGAAAAAAAAATTATTGAAGAAATCACGGACATTTCAAAAATTCAATTATGTTTTTTAGGACCACCAAACATTGTGTATTGTTTTACTGTGTGCCATTTATTCACAGTGACTTCGCCGTCCCTTTGAAAAAACCTGGCAGTATTCACTGTGTGGAAATGAAATGAAATGAATCGGGCTTTAGGCCACCTTTGTGCACATATAGGCTAAACTGGGCCAGACTGTGTGGAGTGCTCGTTCAAATATAATGTTAATATAAAGTAGATGTTGTTTTGATGATATCCTACATGTGTACATGGTTTGCAAGGTATTCTAGTGGGAATGTAGAGTGAATAAGAATACATTTTTTAACCCCTTCAGTACGGGGACCGACTTTAGACGTCATAATGTGAGTTCTAGTATAGACGTCACATTCTGACGTCCATAAACGTCAGATTATGACGTCTAAAGTCGGTCCCCGTACTGAAAGAGTAAAATATTTATAGCGCCGTAGACCTATAACATAGGTATTCAAATAAAGAAGAAAGAGCTAACTAAGACATTTATGATGATTTCAAATTGAAAAAAGCCTTTTGGTCTCTTGGCTTATATAACAAATATTTCAGCGCTCTAAGGGTTAATTGACTCCTGTAGGCCATGTGCATGTGGCTACTCAGCGCACCAGCAAACTCACTTTCTAACTGTCTCGTGCAATTCCCAGAAATGCAAAAACACACTTATCCATGGAAAACCCACATCTTTCGTTTCAAACGTCTTGCACCTTCTTCAAAAAAATATTTCCACCTGTCTCTCGGTTCACTGTGCTGGCCCTCTTTTTTACTTTAACTAGATATAAATAACCAGATAACAAAACCTGTGCGCTCTAGTATAAGGGTTAAAACACGGTGCTCCTCTTTTGGAGGGTTTATCTTAATGACAGACATTGTCAGGGCTTAGTTCATTTACTTTACTTGCACAAGTCGATTGACAAAAACTATTACGTGCTGGTTTTTTGCCTAGAGCTCAGTATCCAGCTCAGTATACACAGTAAATCTGATCGATTTCGCGTGAAAAATACAATGAGAAAAGCAATACACACACCTTAAATTATCAAACGGATTACATTTGTGACACAATGGTGATCAGTTGGGCCCTACATATTTTGCGGAATACAATTCTGACCAGCACAATAAGTGATTTCTCAAAAATCATAAATTTCATAGACAAAGCCTTCACTGTAATGTTAGAAATGTATGGCCATCTTCACTAAAGGGTAAATTGTCTCTCTCACCAGGACGTGATCTGGACATCATCTCTGAGCTATTGACTCCACTGCCACTCCCCCTCCCCCCCCACACACAATGTCTGCTCCTAGAAAATCAACGCCACCGATCTCTGATATCATTAGCTGATTAGGGCGGCCTGCATTCCTTTAAATAATTTTGGTATTGATGCATCAAGCAGAACAACGATTTGGAGCCCTGGTCCTGGTGTTATAAGGTCAACTAGCACACTAATCCGGCGTAGCTGCACGTTTTGCAAGTTTTGACGGCCATTTTAAATACTTCAATTCTTTCCAGTGCGGGGTCAGTCTTTATACGTCAGAATATGACGTCTACAGACGTCAGATTCTGACGTATAAAGACGGTCCCAGCACTAAAAGGGTTAAGTGGGGGGGGTTGTGTCATATTTTCTGAATTCATCCCCTCGCTAGTGGGATTCACATGCAAGCCGTAGTTTGCTTGGCCTCTGTGCGCGCATCAGTGGACAACAGACCCATCAATTCTCCCATTTGTTTGGCAGTCTGCTAAGATTAGAACGGTTGCATCCTCTCTAACTGTAAACATTAATTCGGATTTGCCCAGCCGCATGAGATGATAGACCTATGTTGGTTTAATCTTGGGCCAACGCCGCATGCGACAGTCCAATATTAAAACAACAAATGGTCAACATCTCGTATTTGCTGGGCTCTGGTTTTAGTGTCAGAGTCCCAGTTCGTGTACTGATTGTTGTAATGTCAACTAACCGACTTATCTTTTCTGGTAGCCTGCCACTCCATTAGATGTGCTGTTTTATCAACACATTAGAAAGAGCGATGAGGCTAACCCTTTGAGCGCGGGGACAGACTTTAGACGTCAGAGGCTGAAGTCTAAAGTCGGTCCCCGCCCGTCAAACCGTTATTTTGCTTTCTAAACTGTTGTCGATATGTTACCACCATAAAACCATGCCTTGCAAAGTGTGTGGTATAATTAGATTCACACAAAGGGAAGTTTACTCACAGAGATACAAAATTACATCACTCAATCCACAGAAAAACTTAAAGACAGCAGGATACTGTACTAGCTCTTAATTATCTGACCGATATAAAACTACGTATGGGAAGTATGTTTTGGAATATAACATTCGACAACAATGTTTTCATAAATATATCTGAATTTATATTTAATGTTATCCAAAGCTATAACCGGGTACTCGATTACGTGGCGGATCCAGAATTTTGAAAATGGGGTGGGGCGATGAAAAAAATTCAAACAATTAATGACTGTCGATGTCTTCACCCTTTCAATCTTGAATTTACCACTGCCCTCTTCACACACTACAAGCCGCGAATTGCTGTCGCAATTCTCGACTTGTAGTGAATAAAGATGACTTGGAGTGGGTGGCAAATGGGAAACTGTTCCATGAAAATTTTCTAAAACCCATTGGATTCAAGGAAATCGAGTCATTCTTCAGAGATGCAAAATGATGCTTTAATGCATCGTGAGGGATCAAATGGTTAATAAATATCAGCTAAAATATAGGGGAATAACAAATACTGATATTTTGCCCATTTTGATCGATGTCTGAGTAATTTAGTTTTAGAGAAGGAGGTCAGAAACCCCTGACCCCCTCCCCCCTCTCTGCACTTTATAGAGCATCACATAGAAGATTGCCATGTGTTTATCTTGACAGGGCAGCTTAAACTGAGGCAGTGTAAAGAAATGAAGGTGGTACGACTAAAATGAATGATCGCGTATTCATCTGGCGCATTATTGTGGCCAAGTGTATTTTCCCTTTGACATGTTTGAGAACTGTTATGATACGCTCACCCCTGCAGTACGATAGAGTATGATACAGTTCGTGTCTGCACGCGATGCTACGATATATATACTTACAATACCTGACGATAATACAGGGTACATACGATACTATAAGATATACAACGATACGATATACAACAGTATACTATAATATATAATAGATGATACGATGCTGTTCGCGATACAATATAATTAAATGAATTCTATAGCGCATCTGATCAGTTCGTAGTTTTTTAGTTATTTTAACGTCAGCTATAAAAAAATATCATTTTTTTCTATTTCATGCATTAAACCCGCATACCCTATTTAAATCCATTATAAAGTGTGTAATTTAAAGAGTAGTCCTAAATCTGTAATAAAAAGTAATATATCTATTTAATGAATTTATCCTGCATTACATATTTTAATCCGTGTGTAGTTTAAAAAGTACATAATTATGTAATTAGAGATGTACTCTTCACCCTAATGTATTGTAAGCACAACGGTTTTTTCCAGGAATAAAAAATGGCTATGTGAAAACTATATGTTTCATACACGTCTGACGTCGGGTATAAAAAGATTACCCCCTTTGAAATCAATCAATCATAAATCAATAAATCAATAAATCAATCAATCAATAAATCAATAAATCAATAAATCAATAAATCAATCAATCAATCAATCAATCAATCAATCAATCAATCAATCAATCAATCAATCAATCAATCAATCAATCAATCAATCAATCAATCAATCAATCAATCAATCAATCAATCAATCAATCTCAATCAATCAATCAATCAATCAATCAATCAATCAATCAATCAATCAATCAATCAACCAACCGACCAACCAACCAACCAACCAACCAACCATGCATTATTTTATTCTTATTCATGATTATTTCAGTCTCGTATTTAGGACATCACTTGTTGACCCCACCAGCATACATGGTAATGAGCTACGGGACATATATGTGCCCTCTATCATATCAATTGAGATTGACTACATTAAAACCAAAAGTTCAATAGCTGATGTCCTTGTGGCAAGCACAAATTATTTTGCTGATTGATAAAAAAATTAATCAAGGGATTCACACAAATTTGTAGAATCGCACTTTAACAAATAAAAATTTAAAACACTTGAAATAGAGTTACACACATGCTTTAGGTGTTTCGATACACCACATTTGGTTGCGGCTTGATTTGTTTTTCAAAACACCAAAATGTGTTTTGAAAAAATGTAAAATTGAGTTACACACATGCGTTAGATGTTTCGATATCCCACATTTGGATGTTGATCGATATGTGTTTCAAAACAGCAACATGTGTTTCATGAAACCTTAAATGGGTTACGCACATGTGTCAGGTGCTTCGTTACCCCACATTTAGATGATGCTTGATACATGTGTTTCAAAACACTAAAATGTGTTTCAGGAATAGCCAGATACTGGAGGACCCCTTTTCCACTTACCAAATTATATCAATCAGAAATTAGGTAAAGATAATCATGGATCTCCACCAAAATAACATAATTAAATAATTCTTGTGAAAGTTTTTGAAACTGCAAAATCTGAGAATGTGATGTGTTGGTGCAAAGTATGCAGCAGACCCAGTGTTGGATTAGTTTTGGGCCAGCGTCGTAGACGATTATCTGGCATTGAACCAACAATGGGCTGCGACGCTGGCCCAACATTGAACCGAAATTGGGTGGGTAAGCCTACATCCTCTGTGCGAGGTACATCGTAGAGGACCGGTCTCGATGGCTCATTCGTATCGACTGGGGTTTGTAACCGTGAGGTACCAGGTTCGAATCCTAGTCGGGTCGGATTTTTGTCATCGTGGTTGTGCATATACAATGCATATATAAGGCCTGGAGTGTACAGTGCTGCTTGAGGTTTCCAAACCTGTTCAACCGTGGACTGAAAGACCAAGATATGGATTGGATTATCCGAATAAGGTGTTTCAAAACACCCATTGCAGTCAATCAAAACTCTTAATTTTTTAAAACTTGATCAGCCGTGGTTCAAGCAGCCACACTGAGGATTTCAAGACGCTCATTATGTTTCAAAACGCGAAAAAATGTGTTTCCAAACACTAAAATCGGTTGCAGCTGTGTTGCAACCAATAGTGGTGTTCCGAAGCCCTCTTTTTTAAGTGTATATGCTAGTATACGATACTGTATAGTTTGACACTGCCCTTACAGTTGCAAATACTAACCCTTAAACCGCTAAATTAAATAATTAAAAAATTCCCACGTGAAGTTGTGTCTCGCTACCGCGACCCACAACATCAAGTGGGCGAAAATGACTCATATTTGTTTGATTTGACACCAAACATTTGGAAATCTTGACGTTTAAACACACATTTAGCTCCCAATAACTGTAATTTAAACGGCTAATAAAACGGATTAAAAACGACTGAAGTCGCCTTTAGCGGTGTAACCCTTTCGGCGCGGGGACCGTCATTTGTCCTCAGAATTTGACGTCTGTAGACGTCAGATTCTGACGTCTAAACACGGTTCCTGCACTGAAAGAATTAACATTTTATAAAGGCCGTATATATAGACCCATCTTTAAATGAAGCGGAAAGAGCTAAAAAAGACATTTATGATGATTTCAAATTGAAAAAAACCCTGTTGGTCTCCTCCACGGTTTAGATTCAGTGTTGTATGTAATGGTTAGGCCGTAAGTGTTAATGTAGGACCAGCCCCTTGGACGTTGATCAGTCTCTCTCGGCTTACATACAATCCTGTTCTCTGGCCAGTTGCTCTCTACTGATTTACACAATCACGAGTAACTACGATCAGATGAGATGTATCTAGTGTGATCACCGTGATCCCGTGATTAATGATTAAACCACCAGCTGTCATAGTCCAGTTGCTGCTCTTATATGTTCAATAGGGACCTAGAAATTATGAGAAATGTAACATGTTTCGACTGATTCATATTATTATGATGTCACTGAACAAATTTAGGTTTGTTGTCCAAGTGGCAACTTTGGGCAACTTTTTTTATTAGTATAATTAAAATAATTAGCATAATCGGCTTAATCTGCATTATGATCCAATGTAAAATGTTACTTTTGAACCAGTGGCTGCAGAAAAAGAGGCCAATATCAAATTTGTGTTCAGATCAGATAAAAAAAATCACTTTTAATCTTATATTTATCCTCTACCTCGCTGTTAAACGTTTTTCCTCCGTCCGTCTGTCATTCCGTCCGTCGTGCCGTCCATTCATCCTTGGCTAATCGATATATCATTAACTGTTCCAGCTACAGTGTTCACATTTGTATCTGGCGAATATCTCTCGTTGAAATTCGAACATGGGTGATCTTGACCTATTTTTGCAGATCATACAGGTCAAAGGTCACGCTTGCCTTATAGCCTATCGATATATAAAGCACCGTTCTAAAAAACCATGCGGGTTACAGTGTCCCAGTCTGCACCACTGATGTATCTGGTGAATATCTCGGTCAAGCTGAGATATAGGCGACTTTTACAAATTTTTATGGCAATGGGTGACGACTAAAGGTCAAGGTCAATGCTATATAATTTTATCAAATTGATATTCAAACAACAAATGCGAGAGTTTGCTGTATTGTGGTCCTGTCGGTCAAGTGTTTCAGGGCTTCAAGATTGACTTATAATTTTAGTTACAGGTCACGATTAAGCCGAATATGTCAAGGTCGTCAGACAATACGTGATGTAACTGTATGTATAGTTGATACAGGCACACAAAATAGGTTACTTTTTCAATTGTGTATCAGGCTTTTATCATCATTCGGCAGCAGCGAAACATTCAACTCCTCTCAGTGTTTCAGTACGAACTTTCCCCTGTACAACATTCTCTGGTCGATGAATATTGCTATCTGCTAGGCGGGGGCCCTAGGGTAGTGGTTAGCACCGCTGCTTTTCACGCTAGAGCTCGTGGTTCGTTTCCCAGTCTCGGCGGTTTGAAAGAAACAAAGATGGTTCTTTCCCATCCACTTGTAAAACTCAGTATTGTGGAGAGCCTCTGTGACCGAGAGGTAGCATGCTCGGCCTCAGACCTCCAGGGTTTGAATTTCGAATCCTGTGTCTGGAGGGCAGTGTTATCTCACTCATCTATCTCATCATCTTCAAGAGGTCCTCCTGGCTCAATTTAGCCTGTATGTGCACAAAAGTGCGTTTGGCTATCTGCTAAAGGGAGACAAGTCTTTACTGATGAAACGTTTGGGAAGTGATAGCGAAACTGTCCCGAAACCAAATGTGTTGCTCGTTGATCACATACATGTATGGCGAACGCCAGGAACTGTGGCAGACATTGCGGGCAGTTGCAAGGCATGCCTCACAAGTGGTGAAAAGTACCAAGGTGCAACTATCTTTATCATCTTTGCTCAATAGGCATATGCAGAATTAAGTGCCATAGATCATGAGGCTGAAATAACCTTGGTAAGCTACATGTTGAAATTTGCTGAGATAGGTGAGGCACATGTGCTGATGGAGAAGTGGGACAGATCAGTGCTTGATATTACCACCATGCTGTCATTGCGCTGAGAGTGAAATGCCAGGTCTGTGACAGTGCGACACGGTTTCTTTCCCATATGGGAAGGACAAGGTCTCAGCATTAAAATTACACCAATATTCCTGCACTAGCTGAGGTACTGGGGGAACAGGATGTCACACAAAGTGACTTGATGGATATATGTCTTATCAGTCTACTTATCAGTCTACTCAGAGAATATATTGTAAACTTCACCGGTACAACATCTATCGCAAAAAACCTCCTACACTGAATTTCCTTCCCCCCCCCCCACGGATATAAACATGGATCTCCATAAATCGTCGCGCTCGTCTCCAAATGCTTTTGTGGAAGGATGTCGCTCCGTAAGTGTCACTTATTAGAAGCAACTCAAGATATCGCCAACTTTGGCTGGCAGATTGCAGGACGTTCGCAAGTGATGAAATTTACTTCCTGAGCTTCTTGGTGTCATCAGTCTAATAGATATTGTGGGGAGCCTCCGCGACCGAGTGGTATCGTGCTCGGCCTCAGACCGCCAGGACTTGAATTTCCTGTGTCTGGAGGGCAGCGTCATTTCATTCATCTTACTTCTCATAAGGTTTATGTGGCCCAGTTTAGCCTATATGTGCACGAAGGTTGCCTAAAACTCATGTTGGGGAGGAAGAGGATTAGGGGAGGACGAAGTCTGGGGGATAGAAAACAATGAACTGTTTTTTTCTATATATAAAAAATCGTACATGCAGTTTTGGGATGTTAGAGTATGTTCCAATGGTTTGTTATATCTGTGTTGTTCACACCTTGCCAATAACACCCAGGTAGACTGTGTTAATTTTATGGAGAACTTTTTTTCGGCAAAACGATAATTTCACTATTTTTATCGAAACAGTCATGTGGTGTCATTATTGAAACAGTCATGTGTTGTCATGTCGTGATAATTATGTGGACCTCCATCAGCCTTTAAATTATGTCGCCCACGACACGAAAATCCTTTTTTTGCCAGAAAGTATAATGCGCTGTCTATTTACGTATGTGCGCCAGAATGCAGTTGGAGCCTATTTGTCAACATTTTTGCGGGATGCCCCCATATTACATTTAAGGATGGTCGTTCTGTACCCCCCCCCCCCTTGTGTTAGTTTGTATACAGACCTGTGAATGACTCAGCGGTAGGCATATGGCTAATCACCCTTGAATTGATACTTACAGAAAAACCGATTTTGGCCTACCATGCATTAAGGCCTATGCTTACTGTAGACAAAATTAGAATATAGTAGGTCTAAGGGTTTTATTGTAATAGTGAAGCAAAAGAACCAAACTGTTCTAATGTGTGAAGTATAACAATTGTTGGCCTATGTCTACATAGACTATAAATAATGAGCTGCAAGAAAAATATAATTGTCATTCTCCTGTTTGCTAACACAATAATTACATTTTATAATCTATATAACGTAACTACTAAGCCTACCCCCTAAATGAAAATTCCTGTAGATATGTATATATTTGGGCATAAACTCAAATCAGTTGAGTCTAACTTCAGATTAAATTGCAATTTATCTATGTCTAACGTTACTTTTTTACACTGATTAGGTCCTGGGCACTGCTCATTTCTAATTATGCTAATTATGCTAATTATGTTAATTATGCTAGTTAAAAAGGTTGCCCAAAGTAACCGTCTGGGCAACAAAGCTGAGTTTGTTCATTAATCCATTGGGAACATGAATCAATCAAAAAACCTTACACTTCTCACAATTTCTAGGTTCTATGGACGGCAACTGGACTATCACAGGGATCATGAATCAGCACCTCATGGAGATGGTGTCTGATCAGCCAAATAACACATAGTGTTAGACAGGCCTATCACCGGGGGGGGGATTCGGGGGGTTCCCCTTTTGCTGGAAATTACATTATTTGACATGTTATTTTTTTAAATTTAGAAGTGATGTCGGCCGAACGGCCTCTTTTCAAAAGTGTGGTGACGGGTCTGTGGATGCTCACCATCGGGTCACAAATACCACAAAGTGTTATTGGAAAATGAAATGAATCGGGCTTTATGCCACTTTTATGCACATACAGGCTAAATTAGGCGAGGAGAACCTCCTGAGGATGGTGAGATGAGTGAGATGACACTGCCCTCCAGACACAGGATTCGAAATTCCAACCCTAGAGGTCTGAGGCCGAGCACGCTACCTCTCGGTCACAGAGGCCCCCCCACAATACTGAGTTTTACGAGTGGATGGGGAAAAAACATTTTGTTTTTTTCAAATCGCCAAAACCGGAAAACGAATCCCGAACTCTAGCGTGAAAGGCCACGGTGCTAACCACTACCCTTGGGCCCCCGCCCGTGTAATTGGAGAAGTAGTGCATGGACAAAAATAAGTGTGGCTTTATGCTTCTACATATAATTATAATTGACAACAACAAAACCATTAAATTATAATTGTGAGTCGTACTATGTACTTGGAATCAATTTAAGGTAGGTGTGCTGTCATGATTTCTGATTAAACATTGTGGGTGCACAATGCAATGGCACGCTGGGGCAGCATGGTCAACATCCACATGATTAGTGTCCGTTGCGATGTAAATATTATGGTTCAGTGAAGCATACCGCCCCAGCTGCTTTAATATTGAATCGCACTGTATAGACTCCGGCTACATGGTTATATTAACCCTTGTGCTGCTGAATTTTTGTGAATAATTTTCACTCATTTGAAGCTGGAATTGCTAACGCAATTTCCAGTTTCAAATGAATGAAACATACTCCTATTTTTGAAAAATAGACATCTACCAAATTTAACTATTTGATTAACTGAGCATCCACATCAGGGTATCCTCCAGATTTTAGTGGTACTTTATTTAGTCTGAAATTCGCTTGAAAACGTATATATACGGTCTTAGCAGCACAAGGGTTAAGTAAACGTTTTTTAACCCTATACCAGTGACGCATCTATGAATAAACTCGACAAAATGTCACTGGAACAAATATGATGACATTAAAAATTTACCGGGTATGTAAAAATGAAATGAATCGGGCTTTAGGCCAATTATCGTTGTACAAATTTCATAGCCAGCATGATGTTTAATAAAATATGATCCAATGATGATCGCAAAGAGCATTTCGGCTGATTATATACTAATATAAAAATATGCTAATACATTAAAAGAACCATAAAATGCCTATAATATTTAGTATCACCGTCAACCCGTACTGTCCACAATTTCGCATTACGTTGGTCATCAAAATAGACGTGAAAAATATAAAGTAAAAGTCATTACCTTATCAAAAGATTGTAAAAAAAAACATATATGCTGAACGAAACAGCCAAAAATCAACATTATTACACAATATTGTAAATCCCAGCAAATGCTTTCAGTAAATCTATGCTTGCATACTATTGGCATATAACATATAAACATGAGACGTTGACCCAATGTTGCTTTAATGTTCGTGCCTTCTGGCTTCACACGGCAGTATAGGGCGGGGGCCCTAGGGTAGTGGTTAGCACCGCTGCCTTTCACGCCAGAGTTCGGGGTTCGGTTCCCGGTCTCGGCGGTTTGAAAGAAACTAAAAATGTTTCTTCCCCATCCACGTGTGAAAGTCAGTATTGTGGGGAGCCTCCGTGACCGAGAGGTAGCGTGCTCGGCCTCAGACCGCCAGGGCTCGAATTTCGAATCCTGTGTCTGGAGGACAGTGTCATCTCAATCATCTCACCATCACCAGGAGGTTCTCCTGGCCCAGTTTAGCCTATATGTGCACAAAGGTGGCCTAAAGCCCGATTCATTTCATTTCACACGGCAGTATAGGTGCCTGTAGTGTTGATATAATGGTGATATTGATGCAGTGTTGACTGTATTGCTCATCATCGCTAATAATTTAATACATATAACACAAAGTTGACTGGCGTAGAAGAACATGATATGTAAAAATACAAAACGAGACATGATATTAGTGTGTGGTGTCAACATTCCGAAAGTATTGAACCACTGGTTATCCCCGGGTGATTATCATTTGCTTGGTTACAGTGGCTGGCGATTACACAGTTCATCACAGTATATTGGTATCAAAGTGCACTTGTAACAGCGTCTGTAGCTCATGTAATACAGTTGAAATTGAAGCTAATCTATTACGTAATTTACAACTATTGCACTCTGGTCTCTTACTGTCAGATATAATGTCACGTGCTGAATCAGTTTATCCTCCACGCACGCTGAATTTCAATGTTGGAGAGCGCGTGAGATACATGTAAGCCTACCTCAAACAACAAAAGAGGGCAATTTTCATCAGTAAAATATTTTTCTCTGAATATGTCAGATGTTGACGCATAATTATATGTGAATCAGTAGCAGGTAAAGGGTTAATAGTTTTACTATTGCACACTGGCCTCAGGGGCGGATCCGGGAGGGGTTACAAGGGTCACGTGATCCGTTATTTTCCTATTTGTCCTAGCGTAGATCCCTAGAAATGGTGTATTTGGTATTTTATTAAGATTTTTTTTCAATCTTTCGGTGAACCTGCTTTTTTACTCTGCGGCCGCTAGCTGGTTCTGACATTTGCAATAAAATTATGAATGCTTTTTACATTTTTTTTAACTTTTTTTCTGGAAAGCATAGTTCATGTTTTCTTTAAAATTGAGGAACAGATTAGAAATGAACACAATATATAATAAATATGCATCACTAAGTTGAAATAAATCAACCCATTAAACTTTAAATTGCTCTATACTATATTCAATTGCAGATGAAGCCCCGAGCTACTATTGAATACAAAATACAATTATTTTGAGAAACTGGAAGTCGAGATAATTAATATGTGAATATAATCTGGGCATATATACAACGTCTATTACCAATTATTTTTATTAATTAAGACCGTATTACGCACGTGAAAACTCAAGCCTAGGGTATGGACAGCAAAATGTAGGTGTGCTATATTTTGGTCACAAAACAATATTATCATACAAATTGTATAATTGGCCTATTAGGTTATCGGATCACAAAACTGCTCTCATGCTGCAGTCATCTCTGAATGAATGAGGAACCACAATGCTGAGGTCATAGAACTAGAAAACTTCATGCCGAGGTCAAGGAATCTGGAGATTCCTTGCTCAGATGGACATACCCGCCCCCCTTCAAACCGGCGGTCACCTTGTGAACCACAGCTTGAAGAAAGTGGGTATTTGTATCGCCATATCATTGTTTAAAAATGTAACTCTATGCCCAGCTAACACGAGAGGTTGACCCGATGCGATTTAATGATGGACCGCCGTATGCGACGTCGGGCCACCATTAAACCAACATTGGCCCAACGTCTGATGTTTGCTGATTGTTCGCCTTGACCTCGCCAGGGCACTCAAGTGCAGCCTACTTCATCGAGAATACATGACCTTGTATTGGCTACATTTTTGATAAACACAGTAATAATCATGGTTTTAACAATAGTGAATTAAGTGAGGTTAGTTGAACCTCTTAACCCTTACAGCGCGGGGGTCGACTTTAGTCGTCAGAATCTGACGTCTGTAGACGTCAGATTTTGACGACTAAAATCTATCTCCGTACTGTGAGAGTAAAAATATAAAATGGCCGTAGACCCATAACATAGGTATTCAAATGAAGCGGAAAGAGCTAACTAAGACATTTATAATGATTTCAAGTTGAAAAAAACCGTTTTGTTTCCAAGGTTTATACAAAAATAATTCAGCGTTGTAAGAGTTAACAATAGTGATCCTCTTGAAGCAGCTACGTCGTCCTATAAGTACGCATGTCTGGCTGTGGGCCCACCTGTGTGGAGAAATCTCTATCGAGAGGACAGTATACTTGTTAATATTATACTTAACAAGCGACGCTTTACTCCCCTTAACACACAGCCCAGCAAACACAGATGTTGTCCAATGTTGGCTTAATTTTAAGCCAGTGTCGCAGACGTTGGGTGAATGTTGGAAGTATTTCTTCTCATTTACATTCATATTTAGCCATGAATCGCTATGTAACTGTCTTAACCCTTTAAGCCCTCACGATGCAATAAAGCATCATTTTACATCATTGAAAACATACTTGATTTTCTCACAATTAGGGTTTTTTAATAGGCAAATTTCGATGAAACTGTTCTACGAATACGTCGTAATTTATCACCCTGCACAGACCAATAACATAGGTATCCAAATGAAGCGGAAAGGGCTAACTAAGACATTTATGATGATTTCAAATAGAAGAAAACCCTTTGTTCTTTTGTTTTATATACAAAGGGTTAACCCGCTAATCTATAACGGGAATGAGAGAGTTATTCAGTTAAGCCAATCTGTTAGTGAATCCTTGCAGTTGGTGGCATGGGCTCCAGGCTAATACAACCTCTGTTGGTCTGTGGGCAAGCACGTCACCTTTAACCCTTGAGGCGCTGAAAAACGTTCGTATAAAACATGGAGACCGAAGAGTTTTTCATAAATGGCTTAGTTAGCTCTTTCTGATTCATTTGAATACCTATGTTATGGGTCTACGGCCATAAAGAAATATTTTTACTCTTACAGTGTGGGGATCGACTTTAGACGTCTCCAGACGACAGATTCGGACGTCTAAAGTCGATCCCCGCACTGTTAGGGCTAACCGCCAAATTACTTAATCGGAATTTTCACTCACTTTATGTTGTGTCTCGTTGAAGCGTTTCATAACTTCACGTGAGTAAAAATTATTCAAATTTGACAAAATGGAAGTCGCCGATTTTGAAATATTGCTGATTGTTGTCACGGCTTACCTTCAATATGATCAAAAGCTGATATTTAATGTACTAATAAAAATGGAAGAAAACTCGTAGCACTTACTGAGAGAGTTTGTGAATGAGCAGCATAAAGACAAGCTGAGCAGAAGCAGCGTGACTGAGCAGAGTACGGATGTACTGGATACAGAGGCTGACATGATGCGGACGCGTGCGGTGTGTGCGCAGCCTCAAAGTTGTCTGGACTCTCTGAGATGTCTGGACTCTTTTGAGTTGTCTGGATTGGCTGAGTTGTGGGGGTCAGGCTTGGAACACTTTGGCGCTGGCGGAGACACTGAGAAGATACCGATGTGTCTGGTGGACACTCTACAACTAGCTGAGATCAGAATCCGCGTCTGGACTCACTGAATGACTGGCTGACAGTGCCAGCATCACTCACATGCAGGCAAATGATACACATGGGGGAGGAGAGGGGGGCCCTCATGTTCATTTAACCCTTTCAGAAGGATTTTTTTCAATTTGAAATCATCACAAAATGTCTCAGTTAACTTTTTCTGATTCATTTTAATACCTATGTTATGGGTATAAGGACAATATAAATATTTTTACTCTTACAGTGCGAAAATGTGGATCCCCGCGCTGCAGGGGTTAATGCTGGGCCAGCGTCTGCGACATTAAATCAACACGAGGTCAACGTCTCGTGTTAATGGGAACAACATTGCCCCAGAGTTAGAGCAGTGTAGCAAACATTGACCCGCCAAAAGATATCTTTGGTCTCCCCTGTGCCTGTGAAGGCATCTCACCGCGGAGCAGTGACATAATCCAGATTGTTAAATTGAGGGGGGGGGGGCGGAAATTAGAATCTGTCAGTACCATTGTACATAAATTACCTTGTAATGATGTGCCAAAATTATGAATAATTATGAGCTATTTTACTGTTAGTTAATTAATTAAATGTGGCTTTGTTAGTCTAGGCAATTTCAATTCCATTCCATACAAAATGCATTTATTGGCGGGACAATCGAGGTTTAAACATGAGAAGTATACATACAAATACATCAGGTTATCATGTTAATAAGGACAGCACACCTACATGTATTATGGGCCCTCAAAATACTTCCTATAATTTAATTATTTAAAAAAAAATGCAGAAAACAACAGTGCAAACAATTGTGAAAAAACTAACTAAGAGCTATGTCCACACATCGTCCCCTTGGAGTTAGAAGGTGCTGAACTGCCACTTCACAAAGTGGCAGTTTAGCACCTTCTAACTCCAAGGGGACGATATATGTATAAGGATAGGGGTGGCACATTTTATGCTCTTAGCACCCATCACACAGCCCTGATCCTATTGTTTAAATGGGTACACATTTACATAGCTTGACACGATGATACTGAGCGATTTGTTGTTATTTGCATCATAAAATAGTTTCCCGTTTAGTTTTGACTGCATACTATCCCTATAAAAAATATTTTTCCAACTAGCTGGGCCTCGAAATGAACAGCATGGTGACGATGACCTAGGTCGAATTTTGACTAATAATAGGCCTATTAGCAGCGTCTATAAAAATTAGCCTACGTTTTGTTGTGTCACAGACTCAGACTTCATTTATTTGGAAAAAATAACAGTTACATCACATATTTGAATTTATATTAATACATGACCAGTAGACCTTCACTAAGACATAGGTCGCTATCGTGGAGGCCACCTCAGAATGAAAATAATTGAATATGCATAATAATAATAATGGCAAGTCATGCAAGTAAACATTAGTGGAGACTCTTCTTGTCCATGCTGGTTGAGTTCAAGAAATAAAGCAATGTCTTTATTTAACTCTCCTCAAACTTTTGATGTAGTAGGCTACTATAAACCGTGACACGAACAAGAACCCAGCAGGCACAGTATGTTGGCCCTATGTTGATCCAATAATGGTCCACCGTCTACGACGCTGGCCCAACATTGGATCAACATAGGGCCAACTTATTGTGCCTGCTGGGAAGAGCCTCACCAGAATTAACCCTTTGCCTGCTGATCACGACAATAGTCGTTTTTAATCAATTTTATCAGCCGATTAATTCACTGTTATTGGGAATAGAATAAAATTACTGTTTAAACATCAAGATTTGGTCACAAATTAGTCAAATATGAGTGATTTTCAACCACTGGAGGTTGTGCATCGCGGTAGCGAGACACAACCACAAGTGGCTGCAAATTTAAATAAATTTACTTAGCAGGATTAGAGTTAATCACAGTCACTACATACATTATGTAAGCGGGAAGTATTAATTTAAAGCTTCCTGTAAAATTCAAATCAGGGGGGGGGGAGTAGACATTATAAAATTATGAACAGAATACATCTCGGGTAAGCCTGTCATCTCAGCAATCATGTCAGTTTATTGTTAGGCCAGTGGCGTATCTAGAGGGGGGTAGGGGGAAGGGGGTCCTGACCCCCTTCCCCATTTTCTAAAAATAAATTGCCTTAACATCGATCAAAATTGCTAAAATATCGGTATTTGACACTAATTTTCCTCAACTTCAGGCACAACTGATACATGTTGAATGTCAAGCCCCCATATATTAGCTGAGAAAATGTTTTGATTGACACATATAGATTTATATTTTTTGAATCGGACCCTACTTTTTTCAAAATTCTGGATCCGCCCCTGTGGGCTACGACGCTGGTCCAGCAATAAACCAACATTGTCCGAACATGTGTTTGTTGGGGTGTCTAGCCGGCAACCATTGCTGGCACACCTTCTGCAACGCTGGCCCAACATTAAAACAACATCGTGTAAACATTTATCCAATGTTGTTTTAACCCTTATCCTGCTGATCACGACTATTGACGTTTTAATTCTTTTTTATTAGTCGACAAAATCGCTGTTATTGGGGATGAAATGTGTGTCTAAACATCGAGATTTGCAAATATTTCTGCTCAAATTAAACAAATATGAGTAATTTTCAACCACTTGAGGTTGTGGATCGCGGTAGCGAGACACAACCTCAAGTGGTTGGAAATTTATAAAAATTAACATAGCAGGATAAGGGCTAATACTGCCCCACCGCCTGCGACTCTGGCCCAGCATTAAAACAACATCGGGAGAACTTGTTTTCTTGCCGGGTGTCAGGAGACCGATAAAGGGACGTCAAGCTGTGATTGCTTCATCTAAGTCTAAGTTATCAGTGACAGGTCAGTCTAAATGACCTGCTCGACCACACCCTCTGTCTAGCTCTATCTGCTCTTAGAATTACCCTGACTCTTTCAATGCGGAGGCAAATATTCAAGTCTTTATTAACCCTTTCATTGTCGGGGTTGTTTTAAGCCCATTGGAACTGTTTTTTACAACCAAAACGTTGTTGTACATATGACTACTATTTGTTGAGTGATCTTAAACAGGTCGCGTAATTAAAGGGTTTTTACAAGACAACATTTGCTATAATGTTATAATGCATATTCAGACGATCTTATTTTATCTATAAAGCTGTAAATCAGAGAGTGTTTAGTTTTAGGTATAGCCGATACAATGATGTTGTACTTTTACGACGCAAAAAGACTTTTGGAAAAACAAGCCTTGAAAAATAAAATCACAATGCTCGACTAGATTAAGAGTATATTATATATTATTATTCTGAAGATCCAATGTTGGACCTAGGTTTGTTCCAGAGCAATAGGCTAGTTAGGCCCGGTCGTAGGCCGGTAGGCTATTAAGTTTATTTTACCTGAGTATGTGTCCTATTTAGGGGAAAGAGGGGTGATGTGTGTGGGAAACGGTTGACATTTCTGTACACAAGTCCTTATATAAAATAACGTTCGAGGTCCCTAGGTTAATTACTTTCGTCTTTAAAAAGCGTTTAGAAAAAATATACCTTCACGATTAAATATATTGATTAGAGCTTGAAGGGTTTTGATTGGAATGATGTTGGTCCAGCGTCGCAGACAGTGGCCCAGCATTACATCAGCATTGGGCCAATGTATCGTGTTATCTTGTGTTTCTGGCACCGGGATGGGAAGCGTCACCCACACAGTCACCACATCCTCCGTACGAGGTTCATCGTAGGCAAGTATTGAATGAATGTTGGCCAGCACCGGCGATGGTGGTGGAAGGAGTACACGTTGTCTCCTGGGTTCTTTCCCTAATTAGGCCGATATCAGAGATTTCACTAATGAACAATCTTTGATTATAACTTGAACATTTAGGATTCTGGCCCATGAGAAAAAACAATACATTGTTATGTTTAGAAAATAATAAGCCGATTTTTTGTCTATAGCAGACTAAAGCAGGGCCTCGGAGTTCGGGAACTCCTGCTCTAGTTAGTTGTTATCTTAGGACTCCTGTACTCTGCGGAAAGGGCGATGTAAAAAAGCAAAATATTGATTCACAAAATCAGTTGTTATTTGAATCAATAAGCGAGGTTAATGTTACTATTGTTTCAATACAAACTGTCTGGTAATCTCAAAGCTCAACAAAACGGTTAAAATATACACGAATGCCTCGATGACGATGAATAACACTGATGCGAGTAATGTTATCTTTCAATAACATAGATTAGGAAATTCAACAATATGCCAACACCAATTCAGAGTTGGTACAACGCTTTTAAGATTAAATCGGCACAAGGCCATTTATATAAGTACGGAAGAATGCAATGTTCACAGTGTGAATGCATGTATAGCTGCCAAACTAGGTGGGGGTGACACTGAAATGTGTGGTCGCATACATACAAGGTTTTGGCTGTTGGAGCACTATATAAACATAACCATAACGTTGTGTCAGTCAACTAAAGAAGTGTGATGTGGTGGCTCGATACCCTGCAGCACCTAAAAAAGTAAAACATTGATGCACTAGAAGATGTCAGTCGATTCAGTGACTTCCAATTTATTTTTTATAAAAACTAAAGAAAAAAAAATTGTCTTGCTGAGTTTAAAATGTTTTATTTTCTCGGAAAATTATAACTTTCACAAAAATATTTGCTTCATGGCTTTGTTTCATGTTAGAGGATTAAACACAGAAAAACTATAAGCTGTAACAGCGGATGCCTCAATGGCCTACGATTTAATTGTTATATGCAAAACTTTATTGACCGAAAATTCAAAATGTGATGAAAAACTAGAAGGTTATTTACCAATCATTAGAAAGGATAGAGCGAACGGTTGGGGTGGTGTTGGACAGATACATTTCCCCCATTTGTTTGCGAGTTTTATATAGATATTTATTACCGACGAGAAGACTATGTTAGATACATCACAGAAAATTTAAAATTGTTCTGTAAAACTATGCTGACACTTTTTTTGCCCCTGTGCTAGATCAATATCTGAGCGAAATTATAAAATCATCCAAAAGTTGTGACCTCAATGTTGCAAATTTCAGCAGGGATACAGAATCCAGAAAATCACCCAGACACTTGAATTTTTTGAAGCGGCTGAAGAAAACTACAGAGATGAATAATATTGAGTTTTACTTTTTAAATAGAGCAGGGCACCTAATGAGTGCCCCGCAATTACGTAGGTCTACTAGTAGCAAATGTACCACATAATTATGCATATAACAATTAGAAATTTGGGCTCCGGCCCCTCTTTTTTTTAAGTCCACGAGGTGGTTATGGAAAAATATTTTTTTGATACATTTTTAACCCTATGGCTAAGAAACTTCCATTTTTACCTCGGTGCGCCCCATGAGGAAGGGTAACAAAAGGGCAAACAAAACTTCACCAAGGTTTTACCCTGGGCAAACTAGTGCAGCCTTCACCGGGTATCTCAATTCTTAGAGATTCATACAGTGTCCAATGTACAAACGGCCTTAATGATGGCCTCCAGAACTTCCTCATAGGACAGTGGACATAGTCTAGTTTCATTTTTCTACAAAAATTAAAAAAAATTACACCCATGTAGAAAAAATTATCAGCCACAGCATGCCTGTTCCACATGATGGCTTCATTTCTACCAGTTATAATGTGCAAAAAAAACAAGGAAAAACAAGGAAAAGTGTTGCAGTGTTTTCACAAATTCACATAAATCCTGAAAAAACACACGAAAAACCCCATCCAAATGACTTTTTGTGAACATGAACAGTACATTATAATATACATGTTATACAGTGTATTAGGTGATAAAATAGAAAATAGTGTTTATATTAAGTAGGCCTACAAGTATTAATTACTTGAAAAAAAAATGAAAAAACTATACATGTTAATGATACTATACATGAGATATGCCCATTATATAGATTGATGAGAAGACTGTAGATCTGGTAATTTTCGCGAGGTTTCAATTTTCGCGAATTTGTCCTTTCGGAATCTCGCGAAAATTATTATTATAATAGCGCTACTAAAGAAAAAATGGAAATTCGCGATTTCTAAACTTCGTGAAAAGACCCATAATCAGAAATTCGCGAAAATTTAAACACGCGAAAATTATCAGATCTAAGCCCTATGTCATGTATGTAGGCTACAGTATGTATTATTATTGAGTCTGCTTTGCGAGTCTACTTGAGCGCCATCTGTTGATCGCAGTACAATGACATGCCACGTCAGCAGGAATAATCTACAAATATTTCATTCCAGACACGGTTAAACAGCTGATTGAGATTCAATAGCAACCTTTTAAAAAAACTATACAATTAGAAAAACTATACAATTAGAAAATATTTGACAATAAAACAGGGGGCACCCGGAGTTGAACCGGGGACCTCTCGATCTGCAGTCGAATGCTCTGCCACTGAGCTATACCCCCTCACGCTTTACCATGCGGTGCGTTTTTCGATATCATCAGCAAGGGAACGCCGTTGTTGGCACAGTTCCAAACGCTGTTAAACGACACTTTCATTCCCATAGTGGATGTTAGGCCTTCGCCTAGTAGGCCTATATCCTACTAGATACTAAAATATTTCAAGACCTAAGCCTATACTTAGTTGTCACACTTTACTTGCAACATTATATGAGATGGGATAATTACATTTCTGCAACAAATATTAGAATAATAAAATAGTTTGATTTACTGATGTGGCTCACCTCTGACGCTCCCCTAACATCAAACCAATATCAGGCCAATATGTCTTTGTTTCACGTGTCGTGTTGGTGAGACCACCACTCGCTGTTGGCTATTGGGAGAATGAACGTAGGCCCTATTTATTTGAGGTCTGATATTAACAACCAAAGTTTCAAATGAATAAAAACATACGGAATTATTTTTACTCAACCCTCAAAAACCTTAAATTTGATTCTGATAAAACATTTAATTATGAGGGTTTATGAAAATAATTTATGATTTATTTTAAATCAGATATACATGTATACGCGGCCTAGTGTTGGGTTAATGCTGGCCCATCGTCTCTGAGGCTGGGTCAACATTAACATAACATTGAGTAAGCGTTTAATACGGTTTCGTGTTTTCTTGGATCATTCACTCACTGCGAGTGAGTGAATATTGCTTTACGTGGTTTTCTGCACATTGAGGTAATATCGCGACAGAAGAAAGCCCGAAGCCAAAACGGGAGTGGACTATGTCATACTCTTTTTTTTGAATGACTTATTTAAGGTTTCTTTATACACATTACCATAGGCAGCACTATACAGTAACATTCCATTCCTTTGAACAGTTTGGAGCACTGTAGGCCCCTATATAGGGCCTACGATGAAACACATTCGACAGGAAAGCGTGGGTAAGCAATTTCCATCCCAAAGTGACTAAAAAAGATTACTACGTAGAACCAAGGAGGATAGGCCCAAAAAGAACCAACACCTAACTTGGTAAGGGAACATATCTAATGTAGTGCTCACTGTATTCCCCGACCTAACCCCATTTCTCAAGTTTTGTCCCCAGACTGGAATCAAGTCTGGGCACATTAAGCTGTAATGTTCAATGAAGGGGTTGATATGCGAAAGCCATACATGATCGAGGTGATGGAAGGAGAAGAGGGGTGTCAGCCATTTTTAAGATTATGTGAGAGGGTAAGGGGTGTCTGTCATGTTCAAGGTGATATGGGGGGGGGGGGGGTTAAGGGGCGTCAGCCATTTTCAAGGTGATGTGAGGCGGTAAGTGGCGTAGCTTGAACATTACAGATTCAATGTTTTGTTAACTTTTGTGTTATCCAAATTGCAAATCCCCAACATAGATAGCCCCCGCGGTGGTTGGGGGGGGGGGGGGGTGAAATTCGTCGACTACTGCATAAACGCACATCATATATAATAGGCCTATAACAATATAAGCAATGTGGCCATTTAATGCCCCCCGTCACACCAGCCTATGCTTGTCCGGCGACCGGTGTGCACTCCCGGACTAAAAAATTTCAGTCAAAGCGCAGTCCCGGAGCGCAGTGAGGTCGCCGAACAGTGTCAAATCCACGAGGCCAAGTAGCTTCACAGTAGCTTACATTTTGCTCTCGACTGGCTTATTGCCAAAGAGGATCAAAGAAGGTGTGAGCATCTACCCTCTTTGTTCTCACTGCGACCTCCATTTGGTTAGAAGTGTGCTGTCAATGAGCTCCTTCTGCGCTCTGTGCGCTCTCAACTAGCTTCCACTGCGCCCTGTGCACTCTCAGTACGTCCTGTGTCGCTCTCACTCCCTCCTCACTACACTCATAATACGACAACACATTTCCATCTTAAAGTGAATCGAAATACCAGAAAATATCATATTTTTCTTCACTGTGCATTCATTTCATCATATTTTCATTCACTAAAATTTCCCTATCAAAGTGTATCAAAAAGACACAATTTAATAAAATATCCAAGTATAGGTAATGAAAACGTTGATCCAATGCTGGCTGAATCCTGTTCATTGTTCACTATGCTGGTCCGATATTATCCCTTACAGCGCGGGGATAGACTTTAGTCATCAGAATCTGACCTCTGTAGACGTCAGATTCTGACGACTAAAGTCTATCCCCACACTGTGAGAATTAAAATATTTCTAATGGCCGTAGACCCATGACATAAGGTATTCAAATGAAGTGGAAAAGCTAACTGAGACATTTATGATGATTTCAAATTGAATAAAACCCTTTGATCTCCATGGTTTATACAAAAAAATCAGCGCTTTAAGGGTTAAGCTAATGCTGGGTCAACGTTCCGCGTTCGCTGGGTTAGGACTTCCTTTATTTAATTTAATTCATGACCTAAATCATGTGAAATGTACAGCTACTTAACCCTTTAACTGCGATGTTATTTAATTTAAATCTACTTAATCTACTCAATTTAAATCTACTTAGAGTAAATTAAGGGTGATAAAGAGCGGAAGAAGCAAGTAGTGAGAGCACAATAAGGAATGACAGTTGCAGAGTTTAATTTATGCGTCCCCAAGTCGCTTTTACCCGTTGTCGCTACGTCTATAAGCCACGCTCATGTAGTTCTTGTTGCGTTGTCACGGCATCAGCACTCCGCTGTCGGCGCTCACTTTGTTCAAATCCAAAAGCGCAGAGGCTTCGCGCTCAAGGTAGCTCAAGTTGGCGACCCTCTCCCGTCCTTGTTATTTTCCACTGCGTCACCAAGTCGTTTTTGGAGACCTTACTGCGCTTTGCCTCACGCTCTCGTATTTTTCGGATCGAAGTGGGAGCGCCGGATGAGCGTATATCAGGGATAAGCTATATAGGCTGGTGTGACAGGGGTATGAAATAGCCAGCCAACCTGTCAGGTTAACTGGTTAGGTCATGATTGTATACAAACTATAACAGCTTATTAATCAACACGAAATTAATCTTATGCATGCATGATCAGTGATGTTTTCATGTTTATAGCTTAGGCCTACTACTTTTCTGTTGTAGGTCTAATATAGACTCCTATGACCAGAATTTAATGTTGGCCCAAAGTAGTCGTTTAGGGCACGTTGTTCTTAGAGCGCCCATGGCACACATCACCATTACCTGTGGGCCCCCTATAAATCACAAAAGGTTTGAAAGAGTTAGATGCGTAAAAGGTCTATCAATAGCTCATGAGGCTAATATAAAAATACCTTTTCATTGTGACGTTGTACGACATTTGATATTTGGTGCCCATGTCGCGCTTCAAAAATATTGATAATTTATTTTTTAAAGCGTCATTTTACACCCATGTTTTTGAGATTATTGTTGTCTCATCTTCAGCACTGTGTTGCTTACTACAACAAGAGGGATGATTCATCTATCTGAGAAACATAAAACTTGCAAATTTTCAATCACGCATTTGCCATTGAGAAAGTGGTGGGTGGGTGGAGATGCATAACTTTAGCTCTCTAATAAACTATCCGAGTGTCGCATTTCTCTCGGGGTGGTAATTATTTTTATTGTTAGTCGAGAGTTAAGAGCCCTTGTGTCAAAATGTCGAACCCATTATCATTTATAGGCCGACAGTAGGCCTAAGTTACAATTTTTCTAATAGATGGAAGTGAACATTTACATGTTAGAGCCATCTGGTGATTAAAATGAAATGACCTGCCACGTCCGCAGCAGTACAGACGTACTGATAATTAGTACAATATATTTTACATAAGAATTAAAGTCAACTATACAAGGTTATTCAGATTTCAAATGTTAAGAGCTTTGTGTAGGCATAATATTTTAGGGAAAACAGGGGGCACCCGGAGTTGAACCGGGGACCTCTCGATCTGCAGTCGAATGCTCTGCCACTGAGCTATACCCCCACACTTTTTACATGACACTAAACGTGACTAGATTTCATCATCTTGGAAACGACGTTAATGCAATGCTCAATGTAAACTAATTAGCTATTAGTTACTAAGAAAAATGGAAAATGAACCAGGTGGAATTCCATTTGCAGCTAAAATTTGGATATATATATAAGCATTATTGAATGTATGTTAAACAATGTTATTTTTATTATTATGATTCATGATAATATATTATGTATATTTTGTCATTGCTTCGGTTCACCAGTTATGATCTACAATCCATATATTATATATTTGAATGTAGCTGGCCGCCTAGATATATTTCGGAGTATTTTACTCCTTAAAATAATCATGTGTGCTGAAAATGTGAATTATCAAGAAAAGCAACAGCTTTATCAAAACATGTTACGCCAAATTTTAAATAGATTACTTTTTCAGTGCGGGGACGGACTCTTTATACGTCAAAATCTGACGTCTATAGACGTCAGATTGTAATGTATAAAGTCGGTCCCCGCGCTGAAAGGGTTAATTAGACCTACTTCAGTAGCCTAAAACTACGCCGCGGTAACCACAACGCTATTAGTGTAATATGGACTGGGATCGTGGCCACAAACATAGTAATCGTGGTAATACGCATTATCCTGCGGTTAAAATGAATTAACTCGCGGGACAAATCTATTTACAGGAGTAGCCCATATCAGATTACGGATAAATTCACTTTCATCGATACCTTGAAGCCCAGCTATTCTGAATAAAGCACGGAACATTCTTACTCGTTGTCAAGAGTATCAGACAAACGTTTTTTAAATTATAAATGTTATGGTAAGTTATTCGACTAAACTTTTTTTATTACAGCTACTTGTATTTTTAAAATGACTGTCAATTGTTATGTGGTATATGTGACAGCAATCACGATGATGGCAATACAGTGTTAATTTATCAATTAACACTTAAGGATAATTGAAAGCTACTCTAGCTCAGTGCACTGCTATAAACCCTGTAAATAATGATATGACTACTTCTAACAAATTTTGTATAAGATATATTCGATTTTGGATAAGATATATTTTACAATAATCGAATTAATAAATGTAGGCCTACATAGTTCTAGATGGTAAAGCATTTTTATGATAAGAAGATTTATGTAGCCTCCTACTGGGAACAAAACGAAATATCGCTACTTTTAATGCAGGATAAAATATAGTAGGCATAGACCCTATATAGAAGTATAGCCTGCAATTCAATGTATCATATTCTCTGCATATATCATAGACTCTACACCCAAGAGTCATCTGGTGAGTGAAGTAAAAAAAACTTGCCACGTCCACAGAAACGTATCGACATTTTACTTAATATTGATAACATAATATATAGTTGAAAACGCGATTTCAATAACATTCACACTGCTGTAAATTTAAAATATTTTAGGAGAAAACAGGGGGCACGCGGAGTTGAACCACGGACCTCTCGATCTGCAGTCGAATGCTCTACCACTGAGCTATACCCCCTCTCCTGGTTGCACAACAGTACGTGGCCGTTTATGCTGTAAATACTGGTATTGGCAATATTCCCAATGGAGTTCAGGGACATGATAATCACTGGCGGAGAAGAAAATAGCTTTATAATTATAGTACTTTGGTTACTGATCAAACGAAGGTGACAATTAACCCACTCTTCGCCCTGGTATTTCAAATTGAGTTGCAACTCCCACCGCAGGATGATGAAAATTACTACATTTTATATAATATCCAGTGAGATAAGTTAAGAAAATGTAGACCGTTTTATTTTTCATTATTCTTACTAGTCGAGATATATCACGTGGTACATCAAATTATATGTGATAAAGGGTGCTTCCCGACTAACACGAGACGTTCAACCAATAGTGGCTCAATAATGGATCGGCGTCTGCACCCTGGGTTCGTACATATTACCAATCACAAAATGTAAGTACTTTCAAGGACATCTTTCAAGGAGCAATTGAAACAATGAAAGCAACATTAATAGGATTACTTAACCCTTTAACCGCCAAATTATTTAATCTGAATTTTTAATCACTTGAAGTTGTGTCTCGCTGACGCGATCCACAACTTCAAGTGAGTGAAAATTATTCAGATTTGACAAAATGGAGGTCAACTGTTTTCAAATATTGCTGATTGATGTCACATTTTATCTTTAACATTTTTAAAAGGTGGTAGGCTACTAATAAAAAAATGAAAACCAGAATATATGCGACACCGGCGGTTAAAGGGTTAAACCCTCCCAAAGCTGCTTTAAAGCATCATTATACATCCCGGAGAACAGACTCAATTTCCCCAAAACTAGGGGGTTTAGAATGAAAATTTCCATAAAACTGGTTTATCAATACATGGCAAATTTCTTCTAATTATTCAAACACATCAAATCATCTTCATCCACTACAAGTCGAGAATTGCGACAGCAATTCGCGGCTTGTTGTGGATGAAGATGATAATGGTA
Organism: Flabesymbios commensalis; assembly: GCA_964017125.1. Taxonomy (NCBI): domain Eukaryota; kingdom Metazoa; phylum Annelida; class Polychaeta; order Terebellida; family Flabelligeridae; genus Flabesymbios; species Flabesymbios commensalis. The sequence continues at coordinate 67,401,155 of OZ024913.1, forward strand.
AATTCAGGTTTGAAAAGGTTAAGGCTTTTATAGTATCACAGCAATTTTTTCTGTGCCACTATAAATAGTACATATATAATAATACACAGCATTGTGGTATTTTCCAATGTGGATTCTTTGTCAAAATTCAAGGCCTTCCAATAACCAGAGTATTCTGTGAAACTCAATGACCTTGACCTCCTTTGTTTTCACCGAGCTGGCTAATACAATAAAGTATGGGGGGGGTGTTATATAAACTTGTTTTCACCGAGTGACGTCACTGCGTTTCACAGAATGAAGTATGGGGGAGGGGGTGTTATATAACCTTGTTTTCATCAAGTGACGTCACTGCGTTTCAGAATTGCTTGAATTTAAAATTGCGTTTTAGCATAGAAAATCGTCCGGTACAAAGGCCATCTTTCATAAATTAAGTAGATACATTGTAACACGAAATGTATAAAATGTATGTCCTAATAAATTATGTTGTGTTCAAACAGTAGCGGCAATAAATGGTTTCGAACTCCACAGTTTGGAAACTCATGTATGGCCGTTACTGTTTTGCACAAAGCTCCTTTAAATGAAAACAACAAAAAAGTGACGAGACAGTGGTGGGCGAAACTGTTGATAAATCCTCTCTCTCTGGTGAGGTGGAGCTTTAACTCGTCCATTCAAAACAAGAGCCCACTCGACAATAGCCTGCGGTCATTATTGAAATTGAAAAATTAACGATGTTAAATGTGATAAATTATATTAAACTGGCCATTAGTGAACTTGCCCTGGAACTGGTTATCATCAACATGCAGAACAAATTTGAGCAGGATACATGGAAAACGTTTGAAGTTCTCGCATCTACAAGGAAATGTTAACACTGATGGAGACACCGATGCTGACGCTTCAATTGCAATAGTCAACCTTTCTTAAATTACAAGGCGGGCTAAAAATGGCTTGATAAAAGAGAAGTTTATCCGAAGACATGTCAAACCAGTGTTTTAAACCAGTGTTGATCATGTTGGCCCATGTTGATTGTAGGAACCAGGAGCAGTGAATCACTATCAAGTACAGGACTAATAAATCAGAACATGGAAATTCAGGTTTTATCATCATATTTAATGATAAGTACATGAGTCAACAATTGCAACAACTTGGAAATAAATGATATCGATAACAAAACAGTCTGGTAATACACCACATCAAGCCCGATGGCACAACGGAGTGACAATGATTGGCCAATGTCTCCAATGGCGGCCAAACATTGCTCTATCATTTGTTATTTAATGTCATGTCAATGTATACAAAACAATTAAACGTTTAATCTTTATGCGAAGTTCTGTTCATAGCTTCATGTTTTGATTTCTATTTCCGGAATAAACACTGACATCAGAATCAGCCGCTATCGGCAAATTGTCTTTTTTGCTGATATCGTCTTGAAATTATCATAAAAATTTAATAATATGATCTTCACTTTTATTGTCAAACACATTAATTTAGATGCAATGTGTACAGATCCATGTAATTTTCATTCAATTGTAAGTATGGCTTGTGTTAGGAATCCACACTCACAATAGTATTGAAAATTACTTGAACACTTATATTGTTTAACTTGTATATCTAACAATAGTTTTCCGTATGAAATTTGCCTCAGTCTATTTCATATGAACTTTTTATCTGTGGAGCTCTTGCACCTTCGCCCTGGCCAGTCTGCTGCAACCACTGCAACAGATTTTATAAATATACAGCAAAAAGATTATGAATTATAAATGTGATGATCTAAAACAAAATAATTTTGTCTAATAGTACATCGGATTTTGAACATTTTTCATTATTATTGAGGTTTTATTGGAGCCATAATGCAATAAATACCATGTAACTATGTGTATGCCGTCTATCTTATACAGTGAATTAACTCTTATTTCACCTTTGATGTTACAAATACTCAGCATTATTTTTAAATGTTTATACTTAAATTTAACATAATTTATGTAAGTAAATCCCAGCCACAACTTCCAAGTAGGTGACAAATATTTACATAAAATATGTTTCAGTAGATAAATTGTTGAATCCAAAGCTTCAACCATTGTCCTCTTATAGTCAGTTAACAGGATTCATTCATTTGACACTAACATGATTTCCATCTGACAAATAGTTACCGGGTATTTGCAAAATTGAAAACTAAGCATCTACTGCAAAATATTTCACCAATCTCATAGGCACTTTGTTTGGTAACCCTTTAAGCGCTAAGCACGACTACAATTATGTTTAATGTCTTACTAGGCACTAGGCAATCAAATCACTGTTATTGGGAATGATGAGTTTTAAATATCAAGATTTGCAAATGCTCGGTCTCATATTAAAGAAATATAAGTAATTTTCACCCACTTGTAGCTATGCGACACAGCTTCAGGTGGGTGAAAATTGATGTAAGATAATTTGGAGGTAGAAGGGGTAAAAGCGTGCTTAAAACAGTATATCTACGGGCCTAGCAGGACAAAGATTAACCTTTAAAACCTTCACACTGCACAAAAGCATCATTTTGCATCTCTGAAGAATGACCTAATTTCCTGCATCTAGTGGTTTTAGAATGAAAATTGTCATGGAACTTTTTTAATAATAACAATATCTTTTTTCATTTGCCACTCACTTCGAGTCATCTTCATCCACTACACGTCGACAGCAATTCACGGCTTGTAGTGGATGAAGATGACAATGGTTAATTCAGGCTTGAGAGGGTTAAAGGTTAGCGATTCACTTACAATTGATCTTTGCCGACTTTGAAGAATTCATCCACGTAATCAGAGCGTCCCAGAAGCTCTACAAAGTCCTCATCGTGAGTGATTATCACAAGCTGGAAATTCCTTTGTCGTTTTCTGCTTTTGATAATGCTACGAAAATATAAATTGTGTAGTTAATTGGCATTCTCCACACATAGATGTCGCTCAGGTCAACCCCGCTCTCTCTCTGTAACCACACGCCATGTTTCGACAAAAACTGCTCATTTTGAGCAGTTTTGTTGATATACCAACTGTAGGCTTATAAACACGCTTGAGTGTCCTGAATATATATGGCAAATATAAAACACCACTACTCCGCCACATATGAGTTTATATTCACATAGAAATAGAAAACCTTCAATGGATTACTTTTTCTGCCTACGCGCTGCTGTGAGAAGGTCCATGTTTACGTTTTTCTGACAGAATTTACAATCGGCTTCAAAAGACTGGCAAATATAAATTACTGAATGACACGGCGAATTGTGCTTGTTCAATTTATCCACTACTAAACAGAATAAATAGCCCTTACCTGTAACAAACTCTAAAATCAAATTAAATATTGAAAAAAGGATAAGTAATGAGTTGAAGTGAACACCAAAATAGTTCCGTGGTTATAGGAATGGTTATAAAATCACGTGGTAACGCTCCCTAACGGCTGATAAATCTGGTCAATCGCTATGGGTGCATACGGCGAAATGAGCGTGTGGTATCAGAGATATAATCTCTGAGGTCAGAATGGTTAATTGGGACACACACTAGTAAAAGTTTAATTGTTCCCCTTAGTCCACTACTGTCGATTTTGGTGTCTTCATAAGCATTGTACTGCTAAATTGTTTGTGAGTATTTTTTCATTCATTTGAAGCTAGAATTGCTAATGCAATTTCCCTCTTCAAATGAATGAAATATAATATTATTTATGGAAAAAAGACATCTGCTAAATTGAAATATTTGCTTTCAAGAGCATTTATGGCAAGATATGTTATAAATTTTAGTGGTATTTTATTAGTCTTAGCAGCACAAGGGTTAATAACATGTATGTAACATATTTTTACAAGTGAGGTATGTGTTAAATTTGTGAGAACGGTGTGATCAGAATAGCATAAATTTATGTTTCTCTTATTCATTTCAAGTTGTGAAATGCAGTAACGAGATTTGTCAGTAAATTCAAGTGGGTGAAACATTATTTTCATATTTCAGGGCTCTGCTGGTTAAAGTACTGATCACGTCTATAGCTGTTTCCAGCTTTTCTATGTTCACACAACACACAACAATATTTCAAAGAGCATAAAATTCTATGGATTCTAATTGCACATAATACAAGTCATTTTACCCACTTCAGGTTTGTAAAAAGATGACTTGTATAATGCAACGCTTTAAATCACATTGACAAAAGTGGCCGACTTCAAACTTTTTAAAATAATTCTCATTATTTTATGATGCCTTTTCACAGTCTCAGTTTAAATTCAATTTCCCACGTATATTTTTAATATTATGTGCTATATATAGAAGTTAACATTCATGATTGAACATTACAATAGATTGTATCTATACTTGTAGAGATTATATTATTGTTATTAGTTGAGCTACAATATAATTTATTCAAGATCAATTTGCAACATACTCGACCAGCGCAAATGCCAGACTTTCTATGTTTTCCCGATCCAGATTTGTTGTGGGTTCATCCAGCGCTAAGATACCACAGTTAAGACAGAAGGTTTCTGCCAGAGCAAGCCTGATTATTAATGATGCCAGCACCTAAAATACAACATGTTCACTGAAACGTTTGCATGTTAAGAGCAAGATAGCTTAATTGACTAATATCATATCAATAAAGTTGCTGTTTGCCATCACTCTGTAAACTACTACTTACAGTAAATAGAAGAGGCCATTTTGTCTTTTAACTACCGAGGAATTAAATCATTACTAATTCAATGGGAGCTCTGAACTGCCATCACATCAGGGAATAAACATTACACAATGTTATCAAGCATCCAAGTGTAATAAAATGTCAATACGTACAGATTTTAATGAGTTGTTTAGTTTCTCTTGAAATGATTGGACAAAGAGTGTAAACTATACCTAAAGACAGAATTCCAGTAGCTTATGCAGCTTTTCCCTGATTTCTGATCAATTTCCACCCAATTTTGGGAAATTTTGCAAAGGCTATTTTCTATTAGAAGCCCAACAACCCTAGATGTAGTTTTTGCATGGCTGTTTGGATTTACTAAAATTTAAATAACCTCTGCAAAATTTAGGGAAAATTGTTTGACTGAGTAATTAGTGAAAAGTATGTGCTACTGGTTTTTCTGTCTTGAACTTTAGATAAAGCAGCGGATTACATACCTTTTGCCCCGCAGAACAGCGACCTCTCATGTCTAGTACAGCATCTCCTTTGATCATCACCACACGGTAGTTGTATGTACGGCGAGTTTTAGTTGCACCGGTCTCATTCGCCTCATCAGATCGTATTTCAATAGTTTCAATATCTACAAATAAAATAATCACTACATGTATACAGATGTTTTCATTTGAAGCTGTAATTTAAGTCATAATGTCGCCTTTGGAAAAGTATTTGGAGGTTAATGCTCACTATTGATCTCAAATCTTTCACCGCTAAACACGACTATAGTCGCCATTCTTAATCTGTTTTATTAGGAGGCTAAATCACTGTATTGGGAATAAAGTGAGTGTTTTATTTTAGACAGGAAACTTTGTTCAATTAAAGATATGTTCTGAAGCAACATTTCAGATGGAATTTTCACAGAGGACCATGGTCACCATCCCAAAATACAATCCAGGGAAAATTTTCTGCAGTATCCCGTAGCAAAAACTATAAAATTCTGGCCATTTGCTAATCAAATTTGGAATAGATTTAGCAATATATTTATACATTAATGGTGAGGATTAAGCGGGAGTCAGAGCTGGAAGAACAAAATCCATAATCAATCATTTATGAATAAATTTTCCCTGCAATCTAGAACTATGTACAAAACTGTGTGACTGAGCTCAAATGTATATTAACGCCAGGAACTGGACATTTAAACCTAGCTGGATGTTAAAAATTGTATCTGATACGTCCAAATCGTATATGTTAGTATCTCTGGTTTAAAAAATGTGACTATGTTCTAGATATTGATTATAATAAGAAAGAACAGATTATTGTTAACATACCATTGCCTTTGTACGTATTCCTCCAGAGTTCCTGAATAATTTTGTTGATTTCATCCATCTTCATTTTATGGTAACTCATTATCGTTCTGAACAAATTGTAATTTGAAATTGTTTGTTTTAAATATTTCTATTGTAGCTGAAACAAGTTTTACCCAACAAGGGTATGAAATAAAGAAACATAGGAATAAAAGAAAGGAATGTGTTGAAACTGAACAAGATGACCATCTGTTTGAACAGAAAAGTAGTTTCTCATTGCGGCATCACTTCCAGTGAGAAGTAATGTTTTTTCTGAACTCTCAATGCTCCCTAAATATCCTTAACATGGACAAACAGAATCTCTCCGGGAGGTTAGATATTGGATAAGCTTAAATCAGCAAGAGATAATGGTCCTGATATTATCTCCTATAACTACTATACATATCTTCAAGATATGTGATACATTAGTCCCCTCAGATATGACCCCCTTAGATATGATTTATCCTATTATGCAACCTATTTTCTGAGCACCGATGTGCTTTATCTGGAATCACAATAAGAAAATAACCTGTTTCTGTTGAATAAATTACCAAATGTATTACATATTTGTATTACAGTAGAACCTGCTATGAGCAGCCACCCTTGCGACACAGGAAAAGTGGCCTTTTAACGCAGGTGGCTGCACATAGGAGGTTCATTTGCATACAAAATGTCATTTTGGAGAATGACCAAGTGGCCTCCCATAGGAGGTTGGCTGCTCATAAGAGTGGCTGCTGATAGCAGGTTCCACTGTATGTAGTCCTACCTGTCCAATGCTTTATAATATTTGTCCAAATCTTCATTTGCCATCTCAGTGGTCTGTGGAACAAAACTCATTGTAAATGTGGGATGAAATCAAGTTTAAAAATCATTAATTAGTAATGTGACTATTGTGTTTAATATAATCTGAATATGCTATTAAATTATTTAAAAGAAGAAACTTACAAATGAGATCAATTTAATTGATCTAATGATATTATGATTAGCACCACCGGGACAAATGATTTTTTTCAGCATTGGGGCCATCGGACGGGAAAAAATCTAATTTGTTTTCGCAAAAAGTTTTGTTTATATACTAAATTTAGTACAAATATTTAAAATAAATTGTTTTCTGAAAAAATCTTATTTCTTAGGTGTATTTGTTATAGCAATATGACCAGTCAGTAGTCCATCTATGGGCAATTATAAGTGTGAAGAAGCAGCATTAAATAAATAAATCAGCGACGGCAGAACATTACAGATATACCTTCAACAGAACCAGTTTATCATTATGTTTCTCTTCAGCATCTTTATATTGGTCTTCCTTTAGCTCTTTCCTAAATCGTCGTAACTGGTCCTCTAGTCCACCTTGTCGCCCTTGAGCTGTGTGTTTCTACAACAAGATGACTATGACTATGGAAATTCCACTCTATGGTTTGCACTACTTTTCTAATATTAAAGATTTTCATATTGTTATTTCTCAGCTATCAAAAATATGATGTACTCTAAGTTATATACAAATGGACAAATAGAAGTTGAAAAAAAACTTGCTTCTTTTGTTAGAGCTTCATATTCTAATCCTAATCGCCTCCTGTCGCGGTCCAGGTTGTTAACATCAAGACCTCCAAGCTCCTCGTTAAGACCAACCATTCTCTCTTGTATTTCTGACACCTCAGTTTGTCTTTTCCTCAGAGTTATGTTATCCTCAAGTTCTCTTTTTCGTGTCTGGAGAAATTAAGGGAAATAAAGTTAAATGTGTTTTTATAAAAAGGTGCTATAACAAAATTTCCTGCATCCTTCGCAGTTATGCATAGGCCTAGGCACTCGTTTCGGTTTTACAATTACCATAATTTCAAGTACACTCAGATGTGGAAACAGAAATATTTTGTTAACAACTCTGCTAAATAGAACTACACTGCTAATTATATGAAACAAAAATAGAGCTTAATCTAAAACAATATATTTATCCAATGTTTGTCATTGACTATGCTGCACTACCCCATGACATGTCTGGTTCCGTTGAACTTATATTTTTGAAGCCACTAACTTAAAAAATACATGAATATACTCTTATGGTTATAATTTGACATCTACGCCTGCACATCTGATCAATTTTAACCCTTTAAGTCCTCACGATGCATTAAAGCATCATTTTACATCCGTGAAAACAGACTTAATTGTCCTACAACCAGGGGTTTCTATGAAACTGCTTTACTAATACCTGGTAATTTTATTTATTTTTAAACCACATCAAATCATCTTCATTCACTACAAGTTGAGAATCGCGACAGCAATTCGCGGCTTGAAGTGGATAAAGATGACAATGGTAAATTCAGGCTTGAAAGGGTTAATGAACATTTTTGTGGGATTAAAGGAGTTTAAGGCTTGAATGATGGTACCTGTTGTGAGTCCAGCTCCTTACGTATGGAATCTATCTCAGCCTGAACCTTTTTCTTCTCTGTTTCCACTTTTTCTGCTTTTGCCACAAGTGAGTCAAGCAGACGCTGACATTTATCCAGCTTTTTCTCTTGTCCACTTGTCAAATACCTGTATAGAGTGACATACTTGTGTCACTGACACATGTTCATATGGTAAAGCTTCAGCCCTGTAGGAGCCTTGTTACATTCAACTGTATGATGCACCCAGAGACTGGTAAATTTCTATCAGACTTTCAGAAGACATTTGTTTTTCATAAATAGGCACATTTTATTACCATCTAAAGCTGGAAATTGCTTTAGTAATTCCAGCTTCAAAGTTAATGAAGGAAAACTAGAAACAAACAATTCAGCAGCACATGGGTTAACTTTGTCAAGGTTACATTATTCCACATGATGATTTATGTAGTGGAAATAAGCAGACAACAGATTTTTCAATTGTTTATTTTTTATTAGTGGTTATCACTAACAAAATTAATATATGGCCTACCTTGTAACTTCATCATGAAGTTTATTGATCTCCATTTCTTTGTCTTTCACTTCCGAGGCCTAAAAATAATTTGAACCGAAGAAAAACTGTAGTGCTTGATTTACATTTTACGACATCCTGTTAAGGAGAATATATGCCCTTAACAGTAAAGAGCTGTGTTAAGCACAACCCTTGAAGAAGTCATAATTATTGCAGTTCAGGTTTTTGTCCGACAGGGTGATTTCAACCACCCCCTATTAAAAAACTAGATGCAAGTGTTTACCATGTAAACACCCAACAAGGCTCCCCTCCCACTTTTCAAATAAGAGTTATACATTAATTATAATTTTTGCAGATAATTAATTTGTACATGTAATTATCAAGTACAGTAGTCCCCCTCTGATACGACTTTCATACTGCCAGAGAACCAAAGTCGCATCCAAGGGGTAGTCGTATCTGGGAGGGGTGAAAAAAAACTCTAGAAACAACGTAAAATGGGCCGAATTTGATGTTTAAGACAGCCCCCTTTAAACACCTCCATTTTCGTTGTGACACAATCAGCGCAGTTCACAGTCTGTGTTAATTGCCTGTTCTAACAGTAACACTTAATTCAGAAGTACTGGAAGTGGCTTGTGTTTTCATAAGCATTGAGGCAGTGTTTTCTCCACATTTCAATATAGGCCTATGCTTCACAGCATAAAACATGTGACACTGACTGTGACGGCTACTTTCAATTGATGTCAACGTCAAAAGTTAAGACTACAGGTTGAATACAGAGTCATAGTGTCCATTCTGGCCCAGCATTAAAACAATGTACCCTATCATCCCTAATAAACGTGCTAGGTAGGGAGACGCAGTTGGGTCTTGTTTCTTATATATGTGTATCGATATGTGATCAATATTACATTACCAAATAAAAATTTTAAAAAAAAAGTTATGAATAATGCCACGATTAGACTGTATTCTCATTGAAATATCCAATGGCAAACAGGCGAGGCAGGCGTCCTCTATGTTGGCTAAGATGTGAAGTTAAACAGACAATACCGACAACCGACAACACTAGCACAGATAATATCTTCACGTGTATACACTCTCGTAATGGGCGAGACGCTGGTGCAGTATTGTTCTAATGCTGGGCCATCGTCGTCAATGGCGGCATCGGTTTGGCGTCTCGTGGCGGCGTACCGCGTTTACGTCTATTCCCCATGATGATGACTGTTAAGGCCTGCCTCATTTTCCAAATCAATAACTTCGCAAGTTTAGGAGCTATCATTATCTAATTCATATCATTATTTTCAGCATTGAATAAGCTTTCTGTTGATATTTATTACATGTCCGTGCGACTATAATTGAAAAAGTTAGGTATTTTAAGTGGGATTCTTATCACAACTAGCCGACATACTGACACCGTTGAAGTCCCCTGCTAATTAGTGTTGTAATGCATCTTGTAAAGCCAAGGGTGAACTGGATGTTAACTGCACCGTATGTAAATACATATCTACAATAAAATCCCATTTAAACATGGTTTTAAATTAATAACAGAAAAGTATTTAAGATACAGTAAAAATAGTTATATCACCGAAAAGCATTTTTCAGCCACTATAATCTGAAATGTGTCCCCAATGATGTGACTAGAATATTAAAGTCGCTATACATTTAGTCAGCTGGAAACATTATTATAAAAACTCATCTCTTGTCAGTGTAGGGCTGACAGACATCTGAGGATGTGACACAGTCTGGGAACAGCTAATTTAAAAAAGTCGTATCTTTAGAAGGATATCGCTATCTGGTGCGGTGATTTGAAACTACCAGTACACATCCTCACAGTGTATTGACCAAGATTGTGGCAATGCTGGCCCACTTTATACGACGCTGTACCAGCCTTAAGCCGACAGTGGCTTAGCATACGTATCAACTGGGCTGTAATCGACGGTATGTACACACAAGCAATATCTTCAGACCGGCAGCTCATGCCAGGCTGACAGTGCCACTGAGTAGCTAATTTCAAAAAGTCGTATCTTTAGAGGGAGATCGCTAGGTAGTGCCATGATTTGAAGGTCGCATGTCGTGGGAGAGGGGAAGTCGCATTTAAGGGGTGCTTAACAGTGTGAAGCACGTTGGTGCTCAGAAAAAAAGTTGCATAATAGGAGAAGTCAGATCTGAAGGGGGTCGCATCTGGAGGGACTACTGTAATATTATGAGGCAGAGGCTAGCAGCTTTAGGCTAGGGTGATAAGGTTCTTATTTGACGAAAAAAGACTAAAGATGGCCGCCATGACCCGGATATTTTCCCAAACTTTTTGAAAAATTAATGCAGTCTAGTAGGAAATACTACTACTATGCAGTATTTTGAATATTGCGTATATTGGATAAGCGGCTTTGAAGTTATCAGAGTGACAAGGTCCTAATTTGACGAAAAAAGATTAAAGATAGCCACCATTACCAGAATATTTCCCCGAACTTTCTTAAAAATTGATGCAGGCTAGGAATTATCACTACTATGCAGTATTTAAAAAATTGAGTATATCGGATAAGCGGCTTTGAAGTTATCAGCATGGCAAGGTCCTAATTTGACGAAAAAAGATTAAAGATGGCCGCCATGACCAGAATATTTCACGAACTTTCTTAAAAATTGATGCAGCCTAGGAATTAATGGTTGCATCCCATATGTTCAACACAAAGTCAATCGAAAAAGCGGTTTTGTAGATATCAGGGTGACAAGGTCATAATTTGACGAAAAAAGATTAAAGATGGCCGCCATGACCCGAATATTTTCCCAAACTTTCTGAAAAATTGATATAGCCTAGGTATTGATACTTGCATCCAGTAAGTTGAACACAAAGTGAATCGAAAAAGCAGTTTTGTAGATATCAGGGTGACAAGGTCCTAATCTGACGAAAAAAGATGGCCACCATGACCCGGATATTCTTCCGAAGTTTCTGAAAAATTGATGCAGGCTAAGAATTAATACTACTATGCAGTATTTTGAATATTGAGTATATTGGATAAGCAGCTTTGCAGTTATAAGGGTGACAAGGTTCTAATTTGACGAAAAAAAGATGGCCGTCATAACCCGGATAATCTTCCGAACTTTCTGAAAAATTGATGCAGGCTAGAAATTAATACTACTGTGCAATATGTTGAATTTTGAGTATATCGGATAAGTGGCTTTGAAGTTATCAGGGTGACAAGGTCCAAATTTGACGAAAAAAAATAAAGATGGCCGCCGTGACCCGAATATTTTCACAAACTTTCTGAAAAATTGATGCAGCCTAGGAATTAATATTTGCATCCAGTATGTTGAACACAAAAAGAATCGAAAAAAGCGGTTTGGTAGATATCAGGGTGACAAGCTCCTAATTTGACGAAAAAAAGTTAAAGATGGCCGCAATGACCCGAACTTTCTAAGAAAATGATGCAGCCTAGGTATTAATGAACACCAAATGAATTGAAAAAGCGGTTTTGTAGATATCAGGGTGACATGGATGAGAGGCGGTGTCCATGCGCGGCGCCGGCGGACGAAACCGTACAAAAACTAAAAGCCTCCCCCTGGTAGGGGGGAGCCTTAATAATCATGCTCTCAACTTGGTAGAACAGCATAGAAGATAAAACTGACTATAGTTATTCTTAATCTACTTTACTGAACAATCAAACCAGTTATTGGGAATGAAATGTGTGTTTAAACATCAAGATTTGCAAATGTTTGGTCTCACATTAAGCAAATAAAACATGAGAAATTTTTATCCACTTGAAGTTGTAGGTCGCTATGAGTGAAAAATTGAATTCTTTAACTTAGAGATTTAGCCCTTACAGTAAATTTAAATTATTTAACTTTAACCCTTATAGCACGGGGATAGACTTTAGAGGGTTAAGTACACATATCATGTTTTACCTGCTCCTTCTCTTCCTCAAATTTCCTCTCTTTCTTCCTTGTAGTTAAATCTTTTTTCTCAAGTAGAGATCGTACCTCAGCCTTACACAATAACAATGAATAAGTAAACATAGGGTACTAGACCATACTTGTCACATCTTTAAAATTCAAATATTTTTGATGAAAAATAAAGTTAATTCCACTGTAAGACTTAGGGGTTTTGTCAAGTTAGAAAAATTCTAAAAATCCTAGAAAAACTCGGAAGTGGGTGGGTGGGTCAGGTCCTAACTCGGATTTCTTTTTTTTGGTGGAATCATTGTGTTTTTTTGTTTTTCTCTGATTTTTGGCATTTTTTTAACTTGACAAGACCCCTTATAGGTGTGACACATATTAATTTTTATCAGATACAGATATCAATTATCAACAATTACCTCCAAAGGGGCTAACTGCGTTTTTCCATCCTGAAACAAAAAATAATAATAATATATAATAATATATTTCCAGTACGTTGTAAGGATTTTAACAAATGGGAAAATGATCACGATGTCTTACCTGTCAGAAACTCAACAATTCATGAAAGGAGGGTTAACCCTCTGTTATTTAATTAAATACAGTAGACTCCCGCCAATGCGGTCAAGTACGGGCCAAAACAAAAAATGATCCTTAAACTTCTATATAACTAACAGATCAATCGTATATTTCAATGTAGAACAATTAATTTTATTTTACATAATATAGCAACGTGCGATTTGATGTTATCGTCACCAAATGATAATCAAGTTATTTGCCATGTTTGTAATGTACACATCGTACATGTGTGGAAACATAGGTGACAGTTTTTCAATTTAAAAATCCCCTCTCAAAATGGTCATAACGATATATTGAAAATACTCATTTGACCGCAATGACGAGAGTGAACTTGCCACAAATTTGACCGTAGTCCGAAATGGAGGTCTGACCGCGTTGGTGATCGCCTTTGATATGGCTTTGACTGAGAACGAATTCAGGCCGAAAAAAATCGACCGTAATGACGATCTGACCGCATTGGTGATCTGACCGGAAGGTGAGAGTCTGTCGTATATAAAATAATTTATCTAATTTGACTAAACATGTATTTGAAATATCTACACTCCAGTAAGAAATAAGAAAGGTGTTATTAGTTCACTGACTTCTACTTCAGCTCTGAGCGTGCTGATTTCTGTTTGTAGTTGTAGCTTCTGCTCTTCCCAATGAGTGCTCTGCTGTAAATCACTCTCTCTCTGCACTTTCTCATTTTTCAGCTCCAGTAATCCTGAGTTTAGATGCTGCAGACGCTCAGTGTGGTCATTCTGCTTCTGTCTCTTGTGTTCTAAGTTACGATTGAGACCCTCTCTGTGAAAAAATATGGAGTTAACCTCTGGTGGTCATGTTGAATTTTGGTAGCATCATTAACACGCTATCGATATCCCCCGCCATTAATTAAAGTCAATAATGGGTACAAAGTCTAAGGCAAAAAATTAGGTCAAAGGTAAAAGGCACATCTACTCCCCCTAAGGCATGAGGGTGTGCAATATGAAAACAATCCAGCAAACGCTTTGTGAGATATCGTCCAGAAACTAAAGTTACCATCCGTCATCAATTCAAGTCGATATACGCCCTAAAATTGAAGGTAAAAAATTAGGTCAAAACCCCCAAAAGGCACATCTACACCCCCTAAGGCATGCGAGTGCGCAATATGAAAACAATCCAGCAAACGCTTTGCTCGATATCGACCAGAAACGAAACGCGGATGCACGGCCGCACGCCAGACATGGTGATGACAATATCCCTCGCCCCTACTTCGTGGGTGGGGGATAAAAACTCATTTGCACATCACAATGTTCTTAGGTGATTTTAAAATTTAAAAAAAAATTGACCACCAGTTTTTGCTCCCGCAATAAAAGGGTGAGACCTGATGATTACAGTCAGTCCAAATCTTTTACAATGCCTATATTAAACGAAACAAGGCTTTTGGAAGGTAAAGTCAGCAAACTTACAATTTTATCTGGACATCTTCTCTTTCTCCAGTTACTTGCTGCATAGTGCGACCAGAATCTACAGACAAAATAGGGTTCAACAGGTATCTTTATATAAAATTTACTAAAATGGCTAATCATAAAATCAAGATGACTAAAACATTTGTAAGAAAATTGTATATATTTTTATGTGTCCTAGAATACACATAGCAGTAGTATAAAACACACACCTCCTCCGCCACCTAATATGTATTTAACGGAAATGTGAAATGCTGCATTTCTACACTGTATGGCAAATTAAAATTCTTTGATTTATATTTCCCCCTGAAAGTGAAGCTACTTTTGCGATATGTAATGAGTGTCAACCCACCATCCACTACATGTATTGTAATAGGCATTCAAATAAAGGGGAAAGACATAACTAAGACATTTATGATGATTGCAAATTTAAAAAAACGCTTTGCTCTCCATGGCTCATACAAAAGTATTCTAGCGTTGTAAGAGTTAAGGGTTATTAAGACCTAAAGAGTACCTCCTCCAGAGAGCTTGGAAGATTGTGCACTAATTTTGCGATCAAGTTCCCTTATTTCACTCATGTAGCGATCTATCATCATCATATCTGGCTGCATGGACTTGGCCATGGCCTCATCAGATCGCAAAACATCCAGCTCTTCTTCTTTCTATTACAAAATAGACAAAGGTACAAATTATTTAACTACTGTGAAACCACAACTCAAAAAAAAAAAAACATACTGTATGCCAATGTAAGACATTAAATGCGCTTTTCTTGTGCAAGTTGTCTTATTTGAAGGACAAGAAAATGCTGAAAACGACAATATCTGTGATTAGCATTTTGACCACAATTCCTAAAATACCTACCGGTAAGTATGATATATCAACTGAAAGCTACGTACGTCATTATTGTGATGGATTATACCATGTATTTTTATCAGATAAATGCCATGTGGTGTATAATAAATGCATCAAATTTGCCTAAAAGCTTCAGTCACACAAAAAGGTGTTAAACATGTCCTTGACTCTATTGCTCAATAATATACATGTATGTTTACACCAACAGATGCCAGTGAGTCAAGGAAAAAAATCTAGATTCACTTGGTGGAAATTGAAAAAGGCCATTTTAGGACCTTTTCTGACCATATCATGATTTCGAAAGCTAAAAAAATGAGAAAATCTGGGAATATCCAGAAAACTGACATCTTTGTAACAAGCCAGACAAAATATCATTTTGTCAGCAAGGTCTCAAATAAATACTTACAGAATTGATATTTGTGGATAAGTCATCAATCTGCTCAGAGAAGGTTTTAATTTTAGCTCTCAGCTGTGGCATTTCTTGATCTTCAAGCTGTTTAATCTGAAAATTAGTTCACAATAAGCAAATTATATTATGTTAGCAACACAAGAAAATAGCCATCAATTGATGGCAGGACCCCTCAGCCGTAGGCTCTGTCCATCAATATCAAGAAATAATGAGAAAAAAATTACCCCAACTACCACCATGTCAATTTTTTTTTAAATAGCTGCGGCAGCCATTTTGCTTTTAATAGATTCATCTGAAAAGTTAATCAGATCATCAGAAATACATAGAGAACAACCGTACTAAATTTGAATGGGATCCAAACAACAGTTCATAAGTTATCGTGCCCACAAGCTTTTTAGGCGGCCATCTTGGAAAATGGCCGCTTATGGCTTGGTGCCAAAAAAAAATATATGGGATGAATTGCCCAGGCACATAGGTCATGTCTGTAAAAAATAAACAAAATTCATTAGTTAACTTTTTAGTAAGAGCTGAATGTCTGACCGCCCGCCTCTGGTGAGCACTATACGACACAGCCTTAATGGCTGAGGGGTAAAAAGCTATGATAATTGCCTTTCAAAGAACATTTTGTCTAAATCTTTAAAGAAATCAACAAAATATTAGTCAATAAAAAATAACAATTTGTCAATATTGATACATACATTTCAAATAAAAAGTTATTTTAATGAAATATATTGTCTCCTTAGATATGAGAGGGTGTATCTGCCACTTCACAGAGTGAAAAATACACCCTTTTATATCCAAGGGGACATTTTTTTCAAATGTGGCTCACGTGTCAGCCAATAAATAAGAACCTACTTGATCTCTGACAGGCTTTAGCTGTAACATCTGTCTGTAACACTCATCACTTTTAGTGATAGCTCTGTTCACTTTGTCCAATTTATCCGGCACCAGGTTCAGTTTATCTTGTAACTGTTAACAAAAAATTAAAATAAATGTTTACATCAAAACATAGGTATCCCATCAATAATAGCAGTAAGACTAACCGAAGGATGGCACAATAAAACTTTTAAAAGTTTTTTCCGCCCACTAAAAAACATTTTGATCAAAATTATTTGAGGTGTGAATTAGTTGTAATTCTGGGCTGTAAAGGAATGAAAATTGATGCACTGTTAATATTTACAGAAGTAATAATAAAAAAAACATATTTTCAAGGATAATGTATGGTAAACAGAGTTTTTTAACTCACAGAATTGATTAACTCCTCCACTTCACCAGTAGAATCAAATGGTCTGTGACACAATGGACATGGTGGGTCTTCTTTTTCTAAAGATCGCTGATATTTCTCATAGATAAATTTGGATCCTTCTAACGTACCTTTGATTCTAAAAGTGAGAAAAAAATTCAAACACTATCCACTCTTCCCAATCATTGACTTATGATTCAAAGACTCAAACTAACCCGATTAAACACAAATTTTGCATGTTGAAAGCATAGATTTATCCATTTGCTATTATGTAGTCACACATGTACCCGTAGAAAAACACATCAAACAATAGTGGGACAGGTTGATGAAACAGATGTCACTATAGAAACCATGAGTCATCAAACATAACATAATTTTGCAATGAATTGGTACATAATGTATAAACAGTAATCATAGTTTGCATTTCAATATAACAGTTGGACTGCCAAGTAATATGATCATTCATTCTCACTCTCTATTTTTCTTCATATTTTCCTCCAGCTTTCCAATTCCTTCATCAAAATCGTGACTTTCAGAGACTGCTCGAATTTTGTCTCTTTGACCTGCATGCACAAAATAATAGAAAATTCTATCATTTTGTTATTACAGCTTCGTGGCAAACATTAGATGATATAATTTATACATGTAATATAATAATAAACTCAACAAATTGCCACACACATGTACGATGTTATGAATATAACAAAATTACAATTTCAAGTTATGCATGATAGAAAGATGTACATTCTTCACATAATATATTCATCAACCTAAAGTTGCCAACGATCTTCACCATTTTCATAATTTGCTAGCAGAGTAACAAGTTTAGCTCTGAAAGACAATGATGTTCCTCATATTATTTTACTACGTTTTTCAAAAAAAGCTTACACCGAAGTTCATCATCACGTTTTCTTTCTTGATCTCTACAATGGTAAATGAAAAGGATTTTAGTATACACTATAATAATAATAATAATAATAATAATAATATTCTTTATTTATAGAGGGTGACCCATTGAGCTTCCGCTCATCTGCCATGGGGCCCTCTTAAAAATCCATACATACATATATACATGGCAAAATAATCATTTTTTTATACATAGATATAAAAATAACATATATACAGAAACGTGCAAATAAGAATTATCATGACAAAGTACATTAAAATGTAACAATTTAATATAGCTATTAAAAAACGTCTTTAGTGTTATATAAGAGATTGCATAAAAAGAAGCTGTGTGAGTTTGGATTGAAAGCTAGTTAGGGTTGTACAATTGCGTATTTCGTTGTTTAATTTATTCCACAGTTGAGGACCTTTGAACGACAGACTTCTGGTGTGTTGTCTTGGTACATCTAATCGGTCAGTGTTGGAAGATCTCAACACATAGGAATGAGAATTGGATTTCTGGTGAAACAAATCTTGTAAATAAACGGGAGCAATTTTATTTATACAGTTAAAAATTAAACTGAGCTGGTGAAATTTAACAATGTCAGAAAAGGATATCCATTTCAATTCCTGGAATAATATTGCGCTAGGAGTAGAAAAATCGGCATCTAAGATTAATCGAGCTGCTCTTTTTTGAAGCTTTACAATTGTAATAATGTTTTCTTGAGATGTGCTACCCCATATACTACAACAATATTCTAAATAAGGTTTCACATAATAGTTATAAAACTGGATTCGACTTTGGGTTGGAAGGAAGGTTCGTATACGTTTTAACAGAAACAATTTATACACCACAATCTTTTTTATGTTTGCTACCTGTAAATTCCATGTCAAGGATTCGTCTATATGAATACCTAGAAGTTTACCATGTGTAATTTGTTCAAGTTGGATATCATTAATAAAAATATTGATTTCTTTTTCAGTGTCAGTCATTTTATTTAATCTTTGTCCTGAACCAACCAGGGCTACTTTAGTTTTAATAATACTCAATTTCATTTTATTTTCTTCACACCAGTTATCAGCAGATGTTGCCATAGCTTGGAGTTTGACTGCATTTACTACTGTGATGTGCTGTAGCATCATCGGCAAAAAGTGATACTGTAGATTAGTAAATTTGTTTTTCATAGGCTAATATCATATTAGGCTAAAATAGTAAGATAATTGGTCAATCAAGTAAATTGTGTGGCGCCAAAATACCATTACGTAATACCTTTGACATCTAAAAATTATTTGAATTATTTCTGAAAAGTTTTTACTGGCCTATGAATATTTTAATTTTATTTGTACCTATGCATGTTTCGACTTGCTTCAGCAGCTGCTAGCCTACGCTTCATTCTGTCAAGATCATCAGTGGATTGCCGAACACATGCAGATTGTTTCCTGCAATTGAATTAATATAACACTTAACATGACGAGGGAATATATCTATGCATGTATCCTCTGAGTATTACACATTAAGTAAGATATGCATTTTGCGTATATGTGGTTTATTATTATCTATTAGTAACAAAGCATTGGCAGATAAATTTACCTACCTATGTGCTAATAATTGAATAATAACCACAAAATAAACCCAATAAACTAAAGTACACCTAATGTAAAAAAAAATCTCAAATATCTATTAAATTACGAGATTTAATCTAAAAAAAATCACACTTCAATTAACAGTTATATTAACCAGCATGGGGAAATACAAATAAACAGCTGACTAATAAACTTCACTCACGTAACATAATTGTCAACAGCTCTTTTAAAATTGTCTTTTGGTACAGACCCAAGAACGACCAGGAGTGAGTCTTCATTTTTGGCTTTCCTGAAAGGCAATTGGATTGAACAATAAATTGTGAAGCATTACAATATAACAACCACAAAATACTCGACATTTTTCACCCTCCTGCATCGTGTCCTAGAAACCAGTAAATAATATAAAAGTATATGCTAGATAACCACATTGTTAAGTTTTCTTCAATAAAAAAAAAAAAATTGAAAATGAAAAGTCAATTGATTGAGAAAAAAATCTCTAACCTATTATTCAACATTATTAAATATTACAAAATAGCCAATATAGCTTAGAAACAAATATGTCTCTCCCATTCTCTGAACCCCTTGGGGGATTTATTTCACATTGTACACACAGAAAGTAGGTCAAAGGTCATAACCCTCAAAATGCACATCTACACTGCCTGAAGGTTGTGTGTGTGAAATATGAAAGATTTCCCCATCACAATTTATTTTTAAACAATTTTCAGTAAACAATGTGCCTCTATTCACCACTACAGCTTCAGTCACTCATTCTTTAGTGGATTGTTACCAAAAGGTAATCAGATATGCATAATATCCTTTGAACTGTAACATCAACTTTTATTAAAATCCAAGAAAATTTTAGAAAATATTGTGTTACCAAGGTGCTTGGGTGGCCATCTTGGAGAAAACATTTTAATAGGTGTGTGCCAAAAAGACATGAGAATGACATTGATAATATAATAAAAGAAAAATAAACAAAACTAAATGTGACTGTATTTGGCCTGAAAACATTAAAAGTGTCCCTAGAATCAGCCTCTCCTCACCTGAGCAAGAGGTGATGATATCATTTGTTGCCTTATGGCCTAGTTCGTAAAGAGCTAAATAAGCTGGACCTACATACACACGAACGGTTCATGAGATATACAAACACAAGGTTAGCTTCGAAAGACAGTTTGGCTAGTCAGTGGTGAAAAAATTATCAGCTTTTGAGTGAAAGCTAAATCAATTGTAGAGCAGCGGCGTCGGTGGTGGAAAAAACAGAAACCAGCATTATCATAATATCAGTAATGTTTGATAATCACATTTAGGTCAGAACAAAATCATTTCATGGCACACACATTCCTTGTGGCAGCAGCAACATATGATAAAAAAACTAGATAGTATTGTGATATTTAGGTGTGCGAGACCATGCTATCTGGCCTCCTCACGTGACCTCTCCCGCGAAATATAACTGAGAGTGGCCAGTTATTATCTGGATGCCACACAGAACGGTCAAGATCATGATCTCCTGGAAAGAAACGACTGGGTTATCACGTTTGACCGTGGTCTGACACACAGGCTATAACTCATTGCTATTCACTGTATACATGTACAGTGAAAAATTACCACAATAGTATCAAGGATGTTTAATTAACTTAAAGAGTGATAAATGACATACATTTTACGACAGTTTTCTTCCTTAGATGTTTTATCTTTCCTATATACCTCCACTTGACTTCTTGCTGAAGATTCTAGACTAAGACGATTCAATTCTGTACTGAAAAGGAGATAAAACATACATACTTTAATAAAGTTTGTGAAAAGACCTGAAATAATAAAATTATGTCAATAATGATAACTAGAGATGTTATATTTGCATATGAGGGTCTCCACCTTCTACATCTAAAAGTTGATTAGCAATCCAATAGAGATGGAATATGTATTTAAGGCAGCATCGGCACAGCAACTTAAATGCTTGAAATCATTTTTGTGGCTACGTAATCATTTTAAAATAAATATGTTTATAACAAATTGCATAAATATTTGCCACTGGATATTGTTTATGTTGAAATGTAAGAAAGTGCAGGTGGCCATCTTATTTGTCATGGATTGGAAGGTATTTTCGAGGGATTTTAAAAAATTATCTTTAAATGATCAATTAGTATTCAATATTTGACATTCATTTGAAGCCTGAGCAAGTAAAAGCAATTTCAAAATTTTAATAAAAAAACAAAAGTACTCACTCAAGAACTTTCAGCTTAGAATCCAATTCCAATTTCTCATTTTTCATCCCTGTTATATCAGCTGCCAGCTTATCTAAGTCAACAGCTTTTTGAGCTTCTGACAGCTCCATACCCTGAAATAAAAATAACACATAGTAAATTTAAAGTTTCCACACAAGAATTAACCAGATTCAGGACAGCTCACGTGAAAGTTATGGATTTACAGCAATACAACAATGTAGCTAAATAACTGACACCATAAATAGAAGATTTTCTTTTTATAACTTGGACTGCACCTGTGAATTAAAAACAAAATGCTCTGCCTGAGCAACCAGAAAAATTAACATTTTTACATTTGTAAAATGTTCTTATTTTGGATGCCCCCAACCATGATTGATGTGTGAAAGCTGAACAAAATTTTCTTGGACATCTATATTTTTTAGATATCATAAATTGCGTTAATAACGTTTAAAAGGTCACTGAATGTCGAACATGACCTTCAGATTAGTGTCATGAACAGGAGGTAAAAAATAAAGGCCCTATGACAAGGTGTTATGTAGTTGTCGTGCTTACAAGCTATTTTGGTTTCCATAACTTGGGGACCTTGAAATTAAGTCAAGGTCATTGAATGTTGCACTTGACCTTCAGATTAATGTCATGCGCATGAGGCGAAAAAATGAAGGCCCTCAAGCAAGGAGTTATGAAGTTATCGCGCTTACAAACATCTGCACCGCCGCACGACTGCCGCTGGTGATCACTATACAACACAGCCTTAGGGGCTAAAGGGTAAAAACAGTGTTTTGATTAAGTTAAAAGTTAATAGGGACTGAAATATTTTTTATATAATCCAGACTTTTTTTTAAATTTGCAATCATCATAAATAGCTTAGTTAGCTCTTTCAGCTTTATTTGAATACCTATGCTATGGGTCTACGGCCATTAGATATTTTTAGTTCATTCAGTGCAGGGATCGACAGACTCTAACCTCTAAAGTTGGTTCCCGCGCTGAAAGGGTTAAAACTTACAGTCCGCTTGATGTCTCTTTCTAGATCCTTGAGCCGTTCTCCAGACACATCAACCTTACTTAATTTCTGGTTCAGGTTTCTCACTTCCTCCTTATTCTCACTCTGAAAAAAAATGTTGTGAAAAAGATTAGTATCTTAATATGCTTTATAGGAAACAATACCTGTAGTGTTTTGATTTGGCATTTGCCTGCTAATCACGTTCATACATGTAGTCGATTTTAATCTCTTTCATTCGCGGATAAAATCAGTTATTGGGAATGAAATGAGTGTTTAAACATCAAGATTTGGAAATCTTTGGTGTCAAGTTAAAGAAATATCAGTAATTTCCAGCCTATTGAAGTTGTAGGTTGCAGTAGCGAGAAACAACTGCAAATGGGAAAAATATTTTTTTAATTTAGCAAGATAAGGGTTAGGCCCCATGTTGTCTTGTTCTGTAATACTTTTTAGCCAGTGACTTCTCATACACTAATAATTCAACAGCAACCACTAGAAGTTCAATATTGACCAACTTATAAAACAAATTTTTAAGAAAATCATTCAGATACACATTATTCTGTCATATAAGACATCTATAAACATAAAGTTCAATTACTGGGGTTATGAACAAATGCTGGACATACGTACAGAGGGTGTATCAAGACAAGCTGAAAAAATCACAAACAAAGATACAAATGATGTGTGTATTATTCTGGCACAACACATTAGTGCAGCTCTTGAAACCTACCAATGCAACATTGTATAACATTGCATCATTCTTTAATAGATGAAATAATCAATATTTATTATTATTATCAGTATATTATTACAACTCATACCATTAGGGATATTTATTAAGTACACTTACTATCTTGCCCATCTTCAGCTTCACTTCTGTCTCGGCAGATGTCTTTTGATGACGAAGCCCATCGATTTCCTTTTGAATATCTGTTTCTTTTTTCTCATACACTTCCTGCAAATAACACAATTTGAATCACAACTATGAGGATTTTTTAAGCTTGTGAACATCATTGAAAAACAATTGAAATACACCAAAGAGTTGAGAGCTAAAAAATCTGGTACATTACA
This sequence comes from Flabesymbios commensalis, assembly GCA_964017125.1. Lineage (NCBI taxonomy): Eukaryota > Metazoa > Annelida > Polychaeta > Terebellida > Flabelligeridae > Flabesymbios > Flabesymbios commensalis. The sequence continues at coordinate 67,425,116 of OZ024913.1, forward strand.
AGTTCACTCACTTTTTAACTTGTTACAGACAAACCCCAAAATAAAAGGGGCTCTGAATTTAATACATACCTTGCTAATCTTGCAGATTTTGAGGTGATTCACATGTCAAAGACTCTTTTTATAGATTTGTTTTACTCTAGGTATAAATGAATCTCTTATAAAACTGATACTTATTTTAAATATTTCACATAGGCCTAGCCATTTTCAAACATTCCCCTATCGTGTTAAACCAATATTTTAATGAGTGAAATGTGTGTTAAATCAGATAATAGAAATAGATTTGCCATCGACTTTCAAATAATAAAGTACAGTATTTATTCTAATAAACGCTCATATTCTAACTATCGGCCCTCCTTCTTCATTATTTTTGAGGTGCAAGCTTTAAAATCTTCAAATAAATGTCCCTTAGCTTATTAGTCAGGATCTTCATGCATGCACTTCCTCAATTTATTACCTAGCTCTCAACTCCCGACAGTATCTGAAAATGGTGTTTGTATTAAGATGCATTATGATTTTACCCAGAGTGTCAATGACACAGAAGCTCATCCTTAATTAGGGCAGGTTGATTACGAATTAAAATATCTGAAATCCTTGAGGCAGTTATATGCACATGCATGTGCTCTTTCAAATAAAAATTGGATAAGAATAGAGGGAGGAGGAACATTTCTTGTGAATTGTTGACAGAGTTCCCTAATTAGGTCTAAATTGGGTTAAAAGTTAAATATTAACTAAAATTTCTGAAATTCGTAAGGACGTTTAATGCACAAGCCCAAGCTCTGTTAAACAAACCAAACAGAATTGAAATCGGATAAGAATTGAGGGAGGAGAAGCATTTCTTGTGAATGTTGGATAGAGTGCCCTAATTAGGGCTTAATTAGGTCACAAGTTATTTACTAATTAAAATTTCTCAAATCTGTGAGGACGTTTAATGCACAAGCCCAAGCTCTTTCAAACAAACCAAACAGAATTGAAATCGGATAAGAATTGAGGGAGGAGAAGCATTTCTTGTGAATGGTGGACAGAGTGCCCTAATTAGGGCTTAATTAAGTCATAAGTTAATTAATAATGAAAATTTCTCAAATCCGTGAGGAAATTTAATGCACAGGCCCAAATTCTTTCAAACAAACCAAACAGAATTGAAATCGGAGAAGTATTGAGCGAGTAGAAACATTTCTTGTGAATTGAGGACAGACGACAGAAAACAGATGCAACACGATGGCATAAGCTCATCTAGGCCTAAAGGCCGGATGAGCTAAAAAAATGAGTCAACGAAACATAATGCTTATAAAAGTGTGATCTGGATACAAATATAAACATCTGGTGTGCATCCTTCTTGAGAGTTACTTCAAAGATATTATTTTTTAATAGACCCTTTACATCCTAGGTTACCCTACTTGGCTTAATCGGGGAGGTACAGAGCAGTTTGTACTGTAAAAGGTGGTACATGTCCCGAATAGCGGTGTGGTCCGCTAAAGATTTATCCATAAGGAAAAAAATTGTGACTAGAAAAAACGTTTTGAGTGCAAGGCGGTCCACTTAGTGAGGTGGTCCAAAACCAAGGTACTACTGTATGAAATTATTCTAATAGACGCCGGGGGCATTAATTAGAATACCGGTAACCCCTGAGATTACAGGGGGGATGGGAGCTTATTAGAGTAGTTTTATAATGATTATATAGTGTACATGGTCGCTGGTTTTATTTTCAAATCAGGGGGGTGGGCGCTTATTGGAATATGGGCGTTTATTAGAATAAATATGAGAAGTTATAACTTACCCTGTTGTCTCTAGCTTTCTGCATCAAAGTGTCATATTTATCCTTCAACTCCTGAACGAGTCGTTCTACATGACGTTCTGAATTGCTTCCACTGAAACCTGTAATGAGGAGTGAGATTATAACACAAGCCTTGTCAATATTTTTACAAAAATCTATTTAAAATATATTTCTGGATCACCATTGACAGCAAATAAATGGCATAAATGTACTTTGAATATAACATACATGTACTGCATGCTGTCCATCAAACTAAAATCACTGATTCTATAAATAGTATACATTTGAGAACCATGTATAGAAATATTGCCATGGATGGATGCGGATGCAGTTATACAATTTGAAGAGACTAAAATTATCGGTATACACAAATGAGAAACATACAAAAAACAACAGCAAATTAATTACTGTAGATCTGGTAATATTCACCAGGTTTTAATTTTCGGCAATTTCCCGAGGAGGATAAATTGGCGATATAAAAAATCTCAAAATTATTATTTTAATGGCACTACTATCATCGAAATTAATAATTCGCGAATTCTAGACTTTACAAAAAATCACATATTCGCGAAAATCTAAATACGCAAAAATTACCAGATCCACACTATATTTGTAAATTCACCTGATAAATCATGAGTATCTGCAGTACGACTGATTAGTTTATCCCTGTTTTTAATTCTTTGTTGGTGTCGCTGAAAAAAAAAGTATTTATACACTAGAAAACAGAAGGCAACGGTTCACTACACTTATTGTCATGTGTATAGGTACATGATATTATGCCATGATCTTTTGCAGAAATTTTAGCAAAGGAAATATTTTCATATGTTTGTATTGTATACGTTTGAAGGTATGGAAGTGTTTACCATCTTCGGATATCAAACTGGCTTTATAAGAATATGAATGAGTTATGGTCTGTGAAGGTTTGGCAAAGATCAGATAAATATTGGCATTTGCAGATTTGGATTAGCGGTTGTGAAGAATCATGAGTTATTCAGATTAGTAGTTCTTGAGCCATAACGTTCAAAATTTCTTGCGACGGCTGGGGATGGATAACTCACCTCTGCTTCTGACTGTAGTCTTCCTTGCTCCATTAGTAAGTTGCCTCGTTCATCATTCAAATCCTCTATTTCTGTGATCAAATGAATCTGACGTACTTCACACTACAAATGTTAAATGTCATGCAGAAATAAAATATATAAATGCAGGAACATTTTCAAGATGTTTGAAAAACAGACTTTTTCCTTAAATGGCCGCTGGATTACATTTTAATCGGGCTGATCAAAGCAACTAGGAATGTGCAAGAATACCCACAATCTAAACTGATAGGTTTGGTCATTCTTGCTTCAAATAAGCAGACTAACGCAAGCAGAATACAAGCAAATATTACAAAAAAGGGTTATTAAAGAAGGCCATTTGAAAATTTAATTTCACCTTCATAGAAGCTCTTACTGCTGCCGCAAAAAAACACATCTTAGTGATTACAAAGAATTGACAACATGGGTAATTGCACAATAAAATCACTTGTATTGTTGTAATTGCTGAGCAAAGGTTACATCTGGCCCCGGGTTCAAGAAGCGGTCTCAGTCTCAGGCTCAAATCTCGGGCTCAAACTGAGAAAATGGTCTCATTGGAGAAAGTGAGACCAACACTGGTTCAAGAAGCGGTCTCGGGCTCAATCTCACTTGAGACCGTTTTTCAATAAGAATGAGACCAAAATTGTTGTGTTTTACTAAAAATCGGATGAATTTCCGTGTGACGGAAACGTGTTGTAATTCATGTGCCTTGTCATATAGCATGATTTCTCCAATAAATGTGATTTTAAAAGCATTTAATATATTTTTTTGTATTTGATATTGTCTAGTCTAGTTATCTTAACGCCATAGACTATAAAAAATAAAAAAAACGAGGTAAAAAAAATTAAGCTGTGTCTGGACTTGAACCGGCTACCTTGGACTTTCAAGTCAACAAGTCTAACCATTACACCACGGCGTCATATAATTAAATGTAGGCCTACAAATGAGTGTACACAAGACAAAAATGACACTTGTGGGCTGGATTATAGCGAGCAGACGCGCGAGCTGGGGCCCGAAGGGCCCCAGCGAGCGGGAGCGAGCTCTTACAGCAACGCGTGTGGTCAGTACACCATCAAAATTAGATTTGATTTTTAACAGTTACCGGCACAGTGTCAGGACTGATATTTCGTGGTCCAACATGCCTCTGATCATGTTCATGGGCGCTGACATCTTGTTTGTTTATTTACTGTTCAGATGTCAAAGTTCAACCTCACTGGCCACATACTGAGACAGATATTTCTATCGTACTTTTCCCGTTTTATCGCTCAGTCTGATTGTAGTACCACCTAGCGAGTGGGTAGGACAGCTGATGTGTATCACTATAGCCCCATGAACATTTCCCCTACGACTCATCAAATTTTAAGTATTGGCAGATTAGTCTATATTTCGGCATTCGTATTTTCATAAGATTCATTTTTGTTCTTTTTAAACAATGACGATGTAGATAACACTACATTTCTGTAAATAATAAATAGTGTAATCTAACTCAAGTCAGTGTTGTCCCTATATTTGTTTCTTTGTTTGGTTTAACGTTAGACCTAAGGCTTAAGCTAGCACGCAAGTGGGCCGCCTGGGCCTTCCGACAATATATGGATCGCTCAACACCCTGCAATAGACCCTGCCACTTGTTAGGTATAGTAGCCTACACGTTATCCTCACGTTACATTGCCTTATACTTATAGCCTAGGCTATGTCATTACATGAGCCCCTACTTTAGTTCATAAAAATTTCCGCTCGCTTTCTAGGCATGCCTATTCATATTAGCGAGCGGACGCGCGAGCTGGGGCCCGAAGAGCTCTTACAGCAACGTGTGTGGTCAGATTTGATTTTTAACCCAGGTTACAGACACAGACACAGTGTTATGACTGATATTTCGTGGTCCAACATGCCTCTGATCATGTTCATGGGCGCTGACATCTTGTTTGTTTATTTTCTGTTCAGATGTCAAAGGTCAGCTTCTGTTGGCCCCATACTAAGACAGATATTCTCATCGTCCTTTTCCCGTTTTATCGCCCATGTGATTGTGGTACCACCTAGCGAGTGGGTAGGACAGTTGATGTGTATCACTAGTCTATAGCCGCATGAACATTTCCCCCTACGACTCATCAAATTGTGCGTAGACCTATTGGCAGAGTAGTCTATTTTTCGGCATTCGTATTTTCATCAGATTCATTTTCTTCTTTTTAAACATTGACGATTTAGATAACACTACATTTCTGTAATTAGTAGTGTAAATAACTAATCTAACTGAACTCAGTGTCCCAGGGCCCTATGTTTCTTCTTTGTTTGGTATAGACTTTAGCTAGCCAGCAAGTGGGCGGCTTGGGCCTTCCGACAATATATGGATCGCTCAACACCCTGCGGCTGGGCCCGACATTTGTAGCCTACAGGTTATCTTCACGTTACATTGACTAATACTTATTGTAGGCCTATACTATAGGCATGAACCCCTAGTTTAGTTCAGAATAATTTCCGCTCGCTTTCTAGGCATGCCTATTCATATTAACGTCACTGATTGAGAGTGAGATGGTCTCATCCATATCAAAACCACCTTGATGTGGTTTCAGTGTTTTGATCTCAGTTTGAGACCGTTCTCAAATGAGAACGTTTCTTGAACCGGCAAATGGGCTCATACTCTATCTCCGTCTCAGTTTGAGACCACTGCCATGGATACTGAGACTGAGACCTCTTCTTGAACCCGGGCCCTGGAGCCCCTGGGGAACTTTAGTACCAGATCTTGTATGCAATCCAAGCCTCCAAGATATGGCCTGACGAAATACACTTAAGGTTTCTGGGTATGTGCTATGAAAAAAATCAAGTGGTTGAGGAGAGATCATAGGGAATCTCTGACTTCGAATATTTTAACCAATGTTTAGATTGGTTAAGTCTAAATTAGTGCAGATGCATGACAAATGTTAGTTACTTTCTATGACTAAAGGTTGTAATGCACAATATATCAAAATGGGGCTATGGGGTAAAATAGACAAGTTCTATTACACAGCAACCGCTCAACACAGAAGCACTAGCTAAAACAAGGTTAATTATAATATTGTATATTTGATAAGTTGTCCTTTTTAAATCATTTTAAAAGCAAGATAAAAACAGCTCAAATTCATCTAGAGAAAAGCCCCACACAATGTGTACATGAAAAATAGACTTGATTTGTTCTTGTCATAAACATGACAAGGTGGAGACAAATAACTGCTCAATCAATAACATAACGCATTACCTGCTCACTTTTCTCTTGGTTGGCTTCTACTTCTTTTTCAAACTGTGCTTTAGCTAATATAAGATCATCTATGCTACCTGTATGGACATTCAAACCATGACGATCAGTGGTTACTTTCTCAGAATTCATGGCTTTTTTCATTGACGGTAATATAATTGACATTATAAAACCATTTTTATCAAGTCCTGTGATTCATGATTTAAAAAAAATAATAATAAAGGTTTTATTTGATAAAAAATATGCTTTATTATATGTAGATAACCACATTTTTTATCAACTTATTCCATAAACTAAAACTGACATTATTTGCAATCATGTATTATTTTATATCTCAGTAAAATGTGTGATACAAATACCTTGAAATTCATTTTTAATTTGACTTGCAAGCTCGTTTATGTTCCTTTCCATCTGAGATTTCTCACTTTTAAGCTTCTCTAGAACAAAAAAGAAAACAATCATTTTTTAGACTTGTACATTTAATGAATTCTCATCAAAATATCATAAACCCGTACTGTGCTGAATGAGAAAGTTATATTTATCAATAAAAAACAATAAAATTCCTGATTAGCATATAAAGGTTTTAAACATAAAGGGTCGAAATGGAAAGCTAGAACTGCCTCAGCAGTTAAAAGAGTTGAAATCGTTGAGCATGAATGGAATATTTTGTCACATGAGTCATACAGTAGATCCTGTCACCAACGACCTTGCTTCTGCCAGACAAAAAAAGTCGTTGGTGACAGAAAGTCGCTGGTCACAGGAATGAGTTTTTGCTGTAAAATTTGCGGTGCGGCGGTTGGTTCAAGGGCGGGCTAATGACGGCGAAATTCACCCACAGTTGACTGGTAGTTATTGTGAATCAAAGCACGCGGTTGCGGCAACATTTGGCGTTGTATATTCACATTAAATGTGTTTTTATAGGACAGATGACGTAGCCCTGGTGAAACAAAAAAATAACTGGTGAAACAGAAAGGGAACAGTTATTCATTACTGATGAATAATACACATGTTTGTTTACACTAACAGGAGCATTATGCCCACACTAATCCATCATTGAATCAACGTCTTGTGTCTGCTGGGTATATGTGGCCAGACCACGCTCATTTAGGACGTTCGCTACATGTGAATAAACACACGTGGACGGCTCATTAAGGCAGTGTAAAGTGTATTAAAGTGACTGGTGGATTAGTTATGTCCCGATGCGATGTTGTTCTAATGTTGGCCAACCCTGCATCAACGTATCGTGCCAGTTGTATAGTCACCCAGTAAACATGAGCCATTGACCCAATGTTGTTTTATTACGGGCCGACTTCGAAAACAGTGGGCCAACGTTTGAACAACATTGGTTCAATGTCTTGTGTTTGCTGGTCAGTGACGGCGCGTCTCATGTCTGGAGAGGGGTGTACTGTTGACTGACAGACTGTGTATAGCGTAATTATGACGGCGCCGCTCTCAGTCTACCAGCCAACACACAACTGAATAGCACTTGACATTTAGCGTGCTATAGACAATATTATTTGTATATAATTAGTCATGGCGTATCTTCTTATTACATTCCCTGAAAAATTTATTACGATTGTATTTTAAAACATGTTTAATTAGCGCTATGCAAAATAAACAATTTTATATACTTTTCGATTAATGCGAGCATTAAATTGATTCATAGGGCATATCTTTAGTTGATCATTGGACATGAAGGGTTGGATGATTTCCTACCGGCGCGAGGTGATATTGCTGTGCAGTAACATCGACAGTCTGAGATAGATATGCCTCTTGCGACAACAACCTGATCTTCCAGCGTTATACCTCTCTGTTAACCAGTCAGATCTGACATGCAGTGGTTTGCTCATCAAGGTTTCCAAAAATCGTATGACGAAAAAAGTTGGGGTCGTTCGACACAAGTAATATAATGACTTTCTGCCAGATAATTGAGGTCGCAAGTCGCGTTAGACAGAAAGTCGTTGATCACAGGTCGTTAACTATAGAAAAATGTTCCGTGCAAGGAAAAAAAGTCGTTGGAGACAAAAGGTCGTTGATGGCAGGGTCGTTGATGAGAGGATCTACTGTACACTGTTAATGACACAAATCACAACTACATTGAATTTTAAAAAAGCTGCAACAGTGGATACTATCGCAACCACAATCTGATTGTCTCCTACTAGTAACAGTATTCTCAAAAGTGTTTATGCGGCTAAGTTCAGCAAGTGTTTGCATCCTCAGAGTAGATTCAAATAAAGATAAAAGGAATAATAAATTGGAAGTTTGTGCATTGTGCAAACTAGATATTGAACCACTTAAGGGACAATTAAAAACATGGTTGTTCGACAGCAAAAGATATGACAGTAGCCACATGTTTAAATTCATATGCAAGCAAATTTGTATAGACTACATTTGTGAATTGCAACTCCTAGTGAATTCAACTTGTAATTTGTAATTTAGCACTTTATATATTAATTCTTTAGAAGGAAAAAATAGTTGGCCAAATCAGTTTGTTTTGTTTTTATTTGAATTTACTAATGTAGAATGAGATCATGACCTGCAGGTGGACTCTTCACCTCCCAGTAAAAAAACAAGAAAACACAATCTGCTAAATTAGTGAAGTATTCTTACCAATTTTGGTTTGTAGCTTGTAAATTTCATCCCTCTTGGAGTTAAGAATTCTAAGCTGTTGCTATAACATACATAACCACATGCACATCAGCTATCCTTAGTAAAATAAAAGTGACAAAGTCCTATGTGGCTATGTGGTACAAATATATTAAAGTTATCAGGGTGACAAGGTCCTAATTTGACAAAAAAAAGATGACCAATATGACCTGATAGCTTTCCAAACTTTCTGAAAAATTGTTGCAGTCTCTGTCTAGGAACCGTACAAACTGTACAAAAAAGCCACACCCTTGTCGGGGAGCCTTAATTATCTGATTTTACATGATGATTTTATTCTTGGTATTTGCTAATGGTCATTACAAATTCATTTATTCTCTTAAATGAACACACAGTTCAGTTATTATTATAAACATGTTATTGAATGGGGGTATGTATACTGTCAGCAAGTATCCACTGTAGAAGGTGTCATCATATATTTATTTGATTAACACACTTTTAAGACTTGCTGCACAATAATGATTGATCCAAAAGACTTGCATAAACTTGCACAAGAGCATCAAGGAATCAATTTATCATACTACAATTCGGTTGGGTTAGTTGAAAAGAATGATATAAAACATTACTAATATGAACATCTACTGTCTAGGAGTATTATGTCAAAATACACTGACATTTTGAACACAATTACAAGAAGCTGGAAATGTATATGATGACATATCAGTAGAAACTTTTCAATAGATATGATGCCATTAAACTGAATTGTGCTAGTAAACATTTAAATGAAGCATGTTAAAAATGTTGCTATCACTGAGCAAAAAATCTAATAATATTTATCCTACATCAATTGGCTCTATTTTCTTGGTAAGTTTGTCAACATCTTCCTTTGAAGCCAAGTATCTGGTTTCTGAATCTTCTAAGTCTCCTCTAATCTAAATTCAAATAGAACAATGAAGGTACAATTTACCATAAATAACTTTAAAAAGTAACATTTTATAATGATAGACAGACCATATAGGTTCGAGAGTTTGTGTCAAACCCTGATGATGTAACTCACCTGTGCTGCTTTTTCTTTATTTTGCTTCAAATATTTCATTTCACCTTTGTATACATCAATTTGTCCTTTCTGGAAACATAAAACATATCACTTTAACATTTATGTATGCAATATGAAACATTTTGAATAAAAAATAAAAAAATAAAAAATCTTTAAAAACTATATTACCGTATATCGCCGTGTATAGTACGCTACTTTTTTCTTTTTGGAGCCCGTTTTGGCCTGGTGCGTATTATCCACCGATGCGTACAATATATTGATTTTGCTGAGATTTGTCACTCAAAACTTTGATAAATAGGCAGTCTCACGTCTCCCGAGTGAACTGCGATCTCCTAACTTCTTGTATTTTCGCCCAAAAATGGCAAATTACTTCAGCAGCTATAATGAAACCGTTTGTTTCTAATACACTTAAGATGTCTAGTGAAATAACATTCCATAACAACCTAACATTTATTTGTCTTTTAAATATCCGATAAAGTCATTTCTTAATGTTATTTAAATAATAATCTACTCGTCAGACATGGCTAGACCTAATTCATCATCATGATCATGTGTATTGCTTTGCTTGCGTGACCACTGTGAAGATTCTATTCCATTCACCAGATGTCGCTGTCAGCGGCGACCTGACGTGCCTATCTTATACACTGTATACGGCTTGATTAATACCAGGTTTTATTATTATAGGCTTACATATTTCACTGCAATATATATTCAAGTCAATACAGACGAAATGTATCCTGGTAGAAAGTTTAAATAATATTAGAACGCTAATACCGATAGGTTTCACGACAAAAAGAATAATATAATAATAAATAATAATAATTATGCTCTTGATATAATTGCCACATTCCTGAATCCATACATATACATGATAGACATTAATTGTATGCTTGTAATAAATCACCTTGACAGTGCTGTCACCAATACATACATGTGCCATTTCATTATTGTTACTCTAAATGAAAACTTGTACGTTGTTATACAAAAATGTTTTTTTATTCGTTGTATCTTAATAATTATCAGCTAGATTTTATCGCCGTTTCGGCCGTCATAAACGGTAGGCATCTCATTGAAGACTAGACTGTAAACCTATTCACCAGATGGCGCTTTTCCTGTCATTTACCTGACTATAACTGCTTTCACCAGGTGGCGCTAATATGTTATATCGAGATCATTTGTGGACAAATCAACACTAAAACAAAAATAAATATAATACTCAGATAGTTCTTCCTAATTTTATATTTTTATATTGTTTATAATATTTTTTTTCATCAAATCATTTTATTTATTTTATATAATCTTTATTAGCGAATCAATTATATCCTTATGTCACTAGCTGAGTTGAACCACACTCTGAATGCCTTGAGTAATAAAGACATACCACACACACACCCCAGACAGACTGTGTAGATACTCACCACCCTGGTGCGTACTATCCACCGGTGCGTACTATCTGTGTTTTTTGGTACAAATATTGGTACCTGCGTACTATACACAGGTGCGTACTATACCCCACGAAATACGGTATATGTTTTGAATAATCGGTCATGCACAAAACTGAGGTAGGAATGGCAGCATCAATTCGCAGCTTTAAGTGAAGGACAATCCAAAAAATATTTGGGTCCTCAAGATTGCAAAAAATTGAAATAGGGGCATATTTGTGTACTTACCTGCTCAAGTCTCAATTTTCTTATTGCTTCTAATGCTTTGACATATCTGGTAGAAGCGAATATATCATCAAACTTCTGTTTCAAAGCTTTTCCTTCACTCAATGGCCTATATTTTGAAAATAAAAAATCGGATAATTCAAGGCCCGGAAAGCTGAGAAACAATTTCATATTTCAGAAACTGATAATGTGCTGCCCTAATATATACAGACCATGCTTACCAATATTTTTTAATCACCTATAAATGCACATAAATTTATATATAGGGATTGCAGATACAGTATATATTTATGTCAATTGTTCTCATTCGTAGATTCATGACTTCAAACAATAAGCTGCCAGATTCAGATGTTTCAATACATATAACAGTAATAACAAGAGGCCAGTGGGTCACTAAACCTCTGCCCCGCCCGCGTGATTAAAATTTTTCAGGGTGCATCCTTCTCTGAACTCTCACATTCTGTTTTACAATAAATGGTCTACCTATTTAGCACTGTATGTCATGTGTATTACATATATTAAACAGGGGTAGAATTAGACGTTAGGGGCAAGCCAATCCACAGGACTGGCAAGTCCAGGAAACTGCCATTCCTGAGTAAAAACTGTCATTCCTAGAAATGGCCTTTGTCCTAGGATGGCATAAAATTTGCCAGTTCATCGGATGGCTAGTAAATTTTTTTGCCATTCCTGCACATTTTTTAGCAGTACCGGACTGGAGGAATGGCCTTATTTTGAGCCCTGTTAAAGTCTATGATGATCACAAGTCAGCCATTTTTTAATTAGATCAAGTTGGACCCTTTTGGAAATACCCCTCCCTGAAACCCCATATTTTGTTTTATATTATTGGTCTAGGTCTCTGGCACAGTTTTCCTGATATTACCCAAATTAATGTCAATAATGGCCTCAAGGTGAAGTCGGGCATTTTGAATTTGCTCAAGTTGAGATTTTGCAGGGTATATCCCTCCCTAAAGCACACAATTTGTTTTATACTTAAATGGTCTACCTATCTGGCTCAGCTTGCCAAATATAAGGAATATTAAAGTTAATTATATGGCCAATAGTCGGTCATTTTGAATTTGATCAACTTGAAATTTTTCAGGCCATACCCCATCTTGGAACCGCAAATTTTGTTTTATAGTAAAGGATATCAGGCATATTAAGTAGGTCAAAGTTCATAAACCCCAAAAGGCACATCTACACCCCCTAAGGGATGTGTGTGCAATATGAAAGAAATTCCCCCATGGTTCAGAGATCTGCTCCAGAAACGAAACGCTGCCAGATATCAGGCATATTAAAGGTAATTATCGCCTATGGTCGGCCATTTAAGTAGGTCAAAGTTCATAAACCCCAAAAGGCACAGCTACACCCCTTAGAAGGGATGTGTATGTGCAATATAAAAGAAATCCCTCATGAGTTTCAGAGATCTGCTACGGAAACGATATGCGGAAAGGCCGGCCGGACCGACATCTGAGGCGACGCCAATATCCACGCCCCAGCTTCATCGGGCAGGGATAAAAAGTGAACTAATACTAATAGTGATTATGTGTCTGATGAGCAAATAATCTCACCAATTAGCATCTTCTTGATGGCAGAATATAACATTCTCAAGCACAGGCTTAGCAACTCCAAGAAGGGAAACCATCTAAGATAGACAATAAAATGAAGCATATTGTGCATTACAACAATTTTTTTTTCAAGGCTCATTTCATTCACAGATTAGCAATGCTTTAATCTTCATTCTTTAAAGAAAAATCTTGGCAGAATGAAATTAACCCTTTACCTGCTAGTCACCTATATATATGCATGCAAAAATATTTGACATTGACAAATAGATTAATTTTTTTCTTTCCTTAAAATTGTTATTACAAACCAGCATCTCCACCATCGATATTTGCATGGGTAGGTTAATGGCTAAGATTTAAAGGGCTCCACGCAATAACATGTAAGGCGCCATTAAAAGGTTCTTGCTGATAACGGCTGATAACGACTGATAACGACAGATTATAAAGTACTTTTCCCAAAAGCAAGTACATGCTTATAGCTGTTAGTGAAACAAATTTCACTATAAAAAACTGTCAAATGTGTTTATCAGTAACTATTACTGAATAACATGTAGCAAATCGTACCAGTAAGCTCACTTAAAATGTTCTTGCAAATAATACAATCACAAAACAGAAATGGTAAGCATCCTTAACATAATTTTACAAATATCAACAATATTAATTTAAATGTGCAAAAGTATTCAGAGAAATGGTTGTGAAGTCACTGTTTCACAAATATCTAATCATATCCATGATTTTTTCAAAAAAATTGCATGAAGCAATAAGATGGTAATGTCATTTAACATAAAATATTGTGATATTGAACTTGAACACTCTTTTCAAATATCAGTTAACAAACTTTAAAAACTTGCCTAGGCATGCTGGGAGTCTTAGATATGATGGCTGAACTACCTATACCAATATTATTGATAAACAAACTTATTTTACTCAGAATCTCTTAATGCAAAGAAATGAGAAAAACGACTTCAAAGTTTAAGTTGTTTTTTTCAATACTATAAAACATGCACTTAACAGGTTATTGCATGGAGCCATTCATTTGACCACCCAGTCAGATTACAATTAGGTATGTATGATTTGATAAAATAATTAGTTTTCAATTGTATTTGAAAAAGAATGTTACACAATAAATTTTTACCTCGCGATCCATCTCAGCACACTTTGAGCTTATATGTTGTTTAGAGCCATCTGGCAAACGTCGATCAATTGTGCTATCCAGAGTTTTCAGAGTCACATTCTTAGCCTATATACAAAACATCGCCAACATTTGAAATATATTCTAGAAATAGTAAGTATCATTGGGATAATTTGCTAAGGACAATCAAATACAACATCATTGCGTACCAAAAAAAACCAACATATTTTAAAACCGGAGTGTCAATGACACAGAAGCTCATCTTCAATTAGGGCAAGTTAATTACAAATTAAAATTTCTTAAATCCATGAGGCAGTTCTATGCACATGCACAAGCTCTTTCATATAAACTAAATTAAAACAAACAAATAATTAAAACAAAATAAAATCGGTTAAAAATTGAGGGTCCTAATTAGGTCATAAGTTAATTAATAATTAAAATTTTTGTGAAATCCCGTGAGGAGTTTTAATGCACAGGCCCGAGCTCTTTTAAACAAACCAAACAGAATGGAAATCGGATAAGAATTGAGGGAGGAGAAACATTTCTTCTGAATTGTGGAGAGTGCCGTAATTGGGTCTTAATAAGGTCATAAGTTAATTAATAATTAAAATTTCTAAAATCCTTGAGGAATTTTAATGCACAGGCCCAAGCTCTTTCAAACACACCAAACAGAATTAAAATTGGATAAGAATTGAGGGAGGAGAAGCATTTCTTGTGAATTGTGGACAGAGTGCCCTAAATGGGTCCTAATTAGGTCATAAGTTAATTATTAATTAAAATTTCTGAAATCCGTGAGGAATTTTAATGCACAGGCTCGAGCTCTTACAAACACACCAAACAGAATTGAAATCGGATAAGAATTGAGGGAGGAGAAGCAGTTCTTGTGCATTGTGGACAGAGTGCCCTAATTGGGCCTTAATTGAGTCATCAGTTAATAAATGATTAAACTTTCTGAAAGCTGTGAGGAAGTTTAATGCACAGACCCGAGCTCTTTCAAACAAACTAAACAGAATTGAAATCGGATAAGAATTGAGGGAGGAGAAGCATTTCTTGTGAATTGTGGACAAACGACAGACGACAGACAACAGACGCAACACAATGGCATAAGCTCATCTTAGGCCTAAAGGCCGGATGAGCTAATAAAATCATTGATTTGTACTGGACTATATTTTACTATCCATCACATATAGAAAAGAACAAAAAACTACAAAAACATAATGACCTTTTGTGTAGCAACAAGTGATCTTTGGGAGACACATTGCTGTCCTCTTACATCAAAGAACTGTAAACGAACCTGAGCTTTCACTTCACTCTCATGTGCAACCTATAAATAGTAAAATCAATTATATATTCTACACTGATAATCCTAGTGTATAGTGATCACACACTGGCTTATGTTACATGGCAGATAAACGGTTAATATGTACTGCAAAAAACAGATGGCTGAAGCGCTTTTACTCTTACTGAGAAATTTTGTGACCCTATGGTTTTGTGATGTGCAGCTGTTTATAAACATGCTTTGCTAGAGGAAGCCAGGATATCAGGGCTCGCCCACTTAGAAAATCCATAATTACAGTTACCTGAAATCACTTTAAATTGCACTTCAACGGATCAGTGTCAAAACACATGGGAATAATTTCCCAGGCAAATAGATGTGAAAAATAGTCAAATATTAACTTTAACTTTTAAGTGAGAGCTCAGTGTTGGCTTCAAAATCAATAGTACAAAAATGCCAAGCACTATAAATATCCAGATAATACATGTATCAAAGATGCTTAAACATACATAACTAAGGGTGCAATGGCTATGATCACACATTACAATATTTCAATGAGAGCAAATAACAAAACTCATACATGTATAGAGACATTACAAACTGGGCATCGTCATTGAAATATAGGATATTCAGCGAGTCGGACATCACAATTTTCGATATTGATTCAGAAATAACTGATATATCACGATTGAAAAGTGACATTCATTCCTAAGTTGATATCTAAGGCAATAAACAACTACATACTGCATTTGGGTTTGGCAGCTTGCATTAATTGCACAAAATACAAGATAATAGCTTTGGGTTAAATTTGGTGATTCCAGGCTAGTGGTGTCATACCTCACACTTAAACATATATCAGCTGAGTGTTTTGGTGTATTATGTGAAAAATAATCTCATATTTTTCAACCATTTGAAATAATAATTTAAAATTGTATCATAAAAAAAAAATGAAAAGTCAATGTCTATACAATAGGAAGGAAAAAGAGTTTATTTTATGCATTGAAGGTGTGTGTACCTTAATAAAATACATAATATGAAAATCAATAACAGTACATTATGTTTATTTATTACCTTTGGATCATGGACAAATGCACCACCCTGCTTTGTTCCAGGGGGCATCTCACCTGTAGTCATGTATTTCAAACATTCTATCACAGTCTATTAAAAAAAAAGGAAAAAGATCTGTATTTGAAACAGTGCATCGATATATACAAAACTCAATTCAATAATTATATTAAATTGTTTTACTGTTTATTTCTATATTATAAATATTATTTGCAAATTGATTGCATAAAAATGATACGTTTTTGTTTGAAGACATCCATCATATATAAATGATATAACCAGATAAGTGCCTAATGAAATATATTTAATATTTAATTGAATTAAAAAAAATTATGTAATACTTACAGTTTTTCCAGTACCATTAGGTCCAAGAATCAACGTGAGAGGGGAGTAAAATTGAATAATTTGCTTGTCTTTATCATCTGGACCAAAGCTCCGGATTCCCTGTATACTCATTTTATCAATGGAGGACATGGTTATTTATTCAATTTGTCTTACTCATATGAAAATACTGAAAAAGAGAAAAAGAATAATAATAAATACCTAGAAATGTGCTTTTGCATTACATAGTGAGCATTAGCGCTAGAATAGGACAACTATCATCTGTAAAGCAGGCAATATTGGAACCACTCCAGGGAGAGAACTTCCCACTGGTCCGCTAGTCAGATCACTAGTAAAGATCTCCACGGACTAGTAAATTGTCATGGCTGTTGGTCCGTCATGTCCAGTAAACATTTCCCTCCAGAGTTATTTGCTAGCTCACTGTCAGAGTATGTCTGACTTTAACATGGACCCTATTGATTGAACCAGTTACATGTATATAGTTCACCAACTGTTTCAGTTGCTCTCTGGCTTTTAGTGAATGCATCATATTAGACTAGTGTAAAATTAACGCATGTTATCTGTTACAAAATAAAAGTTGTAAGTGTGGTAGTTACTGTATTGCATATATTTAAATGGATATATTTTACCGCCCCCCCCCCCCCTCCACTCAACACCAAAGGGGGGATATCCACTCTGTTGCCGTTGGCAAAGAAAATGGAAATAGATTCCATATTTTGCTTTTATTTTAGTTAAAATAGGCCATTCTAGGCACTAAAATTTAAAACTCTGAATTTTTGTCTCCTAGGGGCGTACCAAGAGACCCTGAACCCATTTTGAAAATCTCCACTCAAACATTCCTGGCGGAAACAGTAACATGAGTAGTAAAACACACTGCGGACTAGTAAAGTTTTCTCATTGCTAGTCCTGTGGGCTAGTCAAAAAATTCACGAAGTTCTCTCCCTGCACTCAAAAATATAGAACATCTCAGATGTAAGTTTATTGATAATTTTATAAAAAATGACAAGCTGGAACACAAACACTGCAGGAGGATTGCTACAGCAATAACAGGCTGTGAAAGCGAGCATGGTGCTGCCCTGCTGTAATACTATAAAAAAGTGAGCCCATTGAACTCCTGAACGTTGTTCACTGGCAGAATATCATAAAACAAGAACCCTGACGATAACAATATCTACCGCCATTAATTAAAATCAATAGAGGCCTCAAAATTGAAGGCAAAAAATTAGGTCAAAGGTCACAACCCCCAAAAGGCACATCTACACCCCCTGAGGGATGTGTGTATGCAATATGAAAACAATCCAGCAAACACTTCCCGAGATATCGTCCGGGAACTAAACTTATCATCTGCCACCAATTAAAGTAAATAATGGCCTCAAGGTCGAAGGTAAAAAATGAGGCCAAAGGTCAGAACCCCCAAAAGGCACATCTACACCCCCTGAGGGATGTATGTATGCAATATGAAAACAATCCAGTAGACACTTCCCGAGATATTGTCCGGGAACTAAACTTATCATCTGCAAACAATTAAAGTCAATAATGGCCTCAAAATCGAAGGTAAAAAATTACCGGTAAGTCAAAGATCATAACCCCAAAAAGGCACATATACATCCCCTAAGGGATGTGTATATGCAATATGAAAAAATCCAGCAAACACTTTTCGAGATCGCATCTGTGAACTGAACTTATCATCCGCAATAAATTAAAGTCAGTAATCACCTAAAAATCAAAGGTAAAAAATTAGGTGAAAGGTCATAAACACCAAAAGGCACATCTACAGCCCCTAAGGGATGTGTGTATGCAATATGAAAACAATCCGACTAACAGTTTCCGAGATATCGTTCGGAAAGGAAACATGGACGCACGGCCAGACATGGTGATGCCAACATCTCCCCCCCCCCCTACTTCATGGGCGGGGGATAAAAAGGCTGATGTAGATGGCGCCGACCGGTTTCATTCTTGCATGTGTAGCCTACATAGCTTCTACCGTATATAAGGCCACTATGTTTTATTTCTCTGTTTTAGATCAGACAAAATCCGAAATCTAATAAGGGAGGGCAGAAACAAAAAATATTTGAACCAATTTTTGGTGTTTTTTGTTGTTTTTCTTGGTAATACGCGGCCTAAATCTAATACGCACGCTCATTTGAAACAGAGAAAAAAAACATAGTGGCCTAAGGCAGTGATCATCATCACACACAATTATTGATTCAACCAGAGTATCATGTTCGTGAGCCAGTCCTGCTACCTACATCCGACCCTGCCTCCCCTACACTACAGAGGATGTAACTCGGCTTACTACAGAGACGGACTGAATAGTAGTCAACTCCCGTTGAGCACCGTTTTCCTACATTTTATTCAGTAATATGTCTATTCGACCAGGGATGGAAAACACGCTCGCCCATGGCGTGTCAAACTAATGGCAGGCAATGTGGACTGCCCCCAAAGACCCAGCTGGCGCTCTGTATAACATCAACAGGGCTTACTACAGAG
This sequence comes from Flabesymbios commensalis, assembly GCA_964017125.1. Taxonomy (NCBI): domain Eukaryota; kingdom Metazoa; phylum Annelida; class Polychaeta; order Terebellida; family Flabelligeridae; genus Flabesymbios; species Flabesymbios commensalis. The sequence continues at coordinate 67,444,381 of OZ024913.1, forward strand.
ATAGGTACATCACAAAAATTTCAAAATTGTCCTATAAAATTATGCTGACCCTCTTTTTGTAACTGCCAACGTGCTAAAGGAAATATTTGACCACATTTCACTGTTTTCACTGAGCAAGAAAATTCCTGTGCTAGATCAAACCTGAGCTAAATTATAACAACGTTCAAAAGTTGTGACCTCAATGTTGCAAATTGCCCCAGGGATACAGGATCCAAAAAATCACCCAGACATTGAACTTTTTAAAGCAGCTGAAGAAAACTACTGAAATGAAGAATATTGAAAGTTTTAGTTTTAATATACAGCACGGCACCTAATGAGTGCTGCGCAATACAGTAGAAGTAGCAAATATACCACATATGCACATAACAATCAGAAATTTAGGCAAAGCCCATAGTCCACGAGGGGGTCATGGAAGAAGAAAAATTTTGATGGATTTTCATCCTTTAATATGTCTAAGAAACTTCCACTTTTATAATTCGCAGGGTTCCCACTCAAAACTAAAAAAACAAATTCCATGATGTTTCCATGATTATTCCATGATATCAGGCTATTTTTCCAGGAAATCAAATATTGCGAAAATATTGTTATTATTCTCCTAAATTGTTTTTACGTCAAAAGATTTGGGTACATGCAACCACCAGTAGTCAAATATCAGGCTAAGAAATAAACACAAAGAATACATTCTGCAAAATTTATTCTGATATTCAAAAAAATATGGATAGCTGAAACAAAATTCCATGATTTCTTCATAGAAATGTCCTTTTTTTGAAATTCCATGATTTTTTCATGCATGGAATTATTTTAAGCGAAATTCCAGGTTTTCCAGGTGAGGCCTAAGAAAAATAATTGTTGGTTTCCGATTGGTTGTGAAAATAGAACAGGGTAGGTAGCAAATTTTTTTTTTTTTATTTTATTTTTTTTCTAAAATGTATTCAGGGTAGGTAGGAATTTTTTTTTATTTTATTATTTTATTATTTACATTACTTTTTCCTCAATTTTTTTGCAAACATGGATACGGTTTACGAATTAAAAGGTTAAAACCCCCGAATTGAAATGAGAGGTTTTAAAATGATGACATCGTTATGGGCAGACCCATGCAGAATCAATCTGCACGTATTGCCAAATCACAGTTAATTTTGTGGAACCTTGTGATATTGCGTAGTCAATAACATAATAATTTATAGGCCCTAATTTTTTTGATAACAACATTTGACTATGATTATATGAGCAACAATCAGAGTAGGCCTACTTTGACTTCAGAGAGTGTGTAGCATAGGCCCCCTACTGTCACGTGTACCGCTATGTTATAAATTCTGGCTCACACATGTTAATGATTTTACAGTGTACACACAACTCTGTTCAGCACATGCATACTTGCCTGCCAAAGTCTGGCTTGTCACCCAGTGACTAAAACACAAAATCGGCCGTTTTCCGATACATAGCCTACCGTAGATGCTGTTGAAATCATGTTGCTGGATTTTTTCGGATCTTGAGAATCACGCTGAATCCTATGGCAAACAAGTAGTTTTAATTTGATTTGAATAATGAAATAGTTGTTGATATAAAGAAGATTTTAGTATGATATTTGTTCAGTTCAAAAATTAAAAAGATTCACATGGCTATTACTTAGTGCAGCCACAGTGGTTGCCGCTAATAATTAGCATTTGAGACATCGTCATGCAGTGAGCACTGGTGAGGGGGCGCGATGAACAACCGTCAGTGCGCGTGCGCGCGTCGGAAGTGAGCAGTTTCATATTTTCATTTTGTAAACAAACACGCGATACATTCGATCCTTGCCGGGAGATAGGCCTGGTGACAGATCGACAATGACGAAAGGCCCTGGCAGCCGTATGGGAGGCTAGCTATCCCCAAAAAACAACACATGACGATCGCCGAGTTTGCCGCTGCCGATAAACGGACTCATTTTCTTGTAAGGAGATTGCAAATACTTTTGTTGTAGCCTGACCGTTTAACGACGGACGGTCAAAAATATTTTATTTTATATTTTTAACAGGCATAAAATTTAATGAGTTGCAAACATCAGCAAGGGTCGGTCGGCAATCGGAAACCAACAATTATTTTTTTTAAGCCTGAGTGAGAACCCTGTAGTCGGTACGCCCCATGAGGAAGCGCAGGGCCAGCAAACAAACCTTCACCCAGGCTTCACCCTGGGCAAACTAGTGCAGCCTTCCCCGGGCCCGGGCATCTCATTTCTTAGAGATTCCCACATGACATTGTTTTGTCCAAACGGCCTTAATGATAGCCTCCAGAACTTCCTCATAGAGCTTGCATCATTTTTCTTTTAATTGCGAGAAATCTAATGATGGGCACCCCCACAAAAGGTGACAAATGTGCCATTCAAAACAAATAACGCTTTTAATTCTACAATGATGGCTTCATTTCTACCACTTGAGCAAAAATAACAAACAGAGAAAAATATGTCTTTTATCGCAGTGTCTCACAAATTTACATAAATCCTGAAAAAAAACAAGAAAAAAACATCAAAACGATTTTTTGGAATGTAGTCTACCCAGGGCCGCCTGTTTATAAACGCACTGACACTAAACACTCACCGAGTGTTTATAAACGCACAGTCGTGTATTAACATGCGGCCATATAATAACGGCTGGTCTTCCAACTGTTTACGCCAAGGCCGCTACTAAGGCCATACTACTCAACAGCTCAAGCATGTCAATTCGACTCAAAGCGTGATTGAGCGATAATACCAGAATTAAAATAAAATGTTGAATAAATTCATAAATGATGATTGTCATGTTAATTTAACAATACAGAATTAAGCTATACATTACACTTACAAAAATACTGTACAATTCATTCAGAAGTAATGCAAATAAACGTTTCAGCTGTTAAATACTTTATTTTAAAAAACAACCGCCCATTTTTGGGTTAAGAATGATGTTCGTTAGGGATAGCTACACTTGAAAATAGGCTGCCCGGGCCTTTCGACTTAGTCCGTCGCTCTCTAACTCACGGCAAATAATATTAAAGGTGTGGTCAACTGTTAAAATTCGCGGGACAAGGGTCCCCCAGAAGGCAATAGTGCCCGTGGGTAGGCCAAGACCCTATTCCATAATAATACTAAAAATGTGTTTCATACCCAAAGCCTCATTAAGAGCAAGTTCTCAAATCACGTTCTCAGCAAGTTCTTATATACTTAAGCGACATCTATGAGTTTATAATTCAAAGCTCTTGGCCCTTACCGCTACTTGGTCGCTGACTTGCAAGCAAACTGACTGTATTACTGCGGGGATGTTAAAACTCTTGACCCAAGCTTGTATTGACATGTCCAGTAAACACAAAACATTCGTATGACCTTATGCAAGGTTGGACCAACGTCGAAGACGTTGGGCCGACGTTGTATAAATGTTATACAAATGTCTTGTGTTTGCTGGGCAGGAGGACGTTGTCTCAAACATTGTACATTTATTCAATGTTGGTTCAATGTTGGGCCAGCGTCGCAGACGTTGGCCTAGCATTAAAACAGCATTGGATCAATATCCCGTTTAAGTAGTATCTTGTAATCAGCTCAGTGGCTATATTAATGCCGTCAATCTGTACTCAATAGGCTACTGTTGGCCTACACTTGACCATCCCAGGCATGCGCGTTTTGCAGTTGAATCATTCTTTAAACATAAAAAATTCTTATGACCGGTGAGCGGCTGAGCCAATATCCCCACTTTACGAATCTGCCTGACACAACTCCCTGTTTCTCCTCAGTGCACTCCCAGATTCAATAAAGCATCTTCTTCTTTGCGGCACGTAGAGTATAACTTTCAGTTAGAAGGCTGGTTTAACCAAATCAAATCATATTTATTTAAAATCGTTTTTTGTGAAAATACAAACATTAGCCAAAGGCTATTTCCCGATTTGTAATGTAAAAATCAACTATATTATCGTACTAACCAGTAATTAATACTCAGGGTGCGCTTGCAAATTTTGCCTAAAGGTTTGTTTTCTTATCATATGGCTGGTGTGAGTACTGGTGCATAAACAGTTGATGAGAAGAGCTACTAAAAAAATAAACAAAGGGGAAAGAGTAGCTTGCCAAGAGAGTGCATGTTAAAAATATTTTAAATTAAAGAGATTGTGAGGGGAAACTGCAGACATATTTAGCAACTGCAGCTTTGAAGGCATTTTGAGATAGGGATAAGACTATATTGTGTCTGATAAAGTGTTCCAGACGGGTATTGTTCTTGGGAAATATAAATGTTTAAATGATTCAGTATTACATCTGAAGGGGAGAAAAGACAGTGAATTCGTTCGGGTTGTTGTGCGTATTGCTTCAGATAGGGAGTATAGATGTATTTGCAACAATACTGTTGTTGATTTTAAATAACACAGTAAGGCGGAGGCAACGCTGTTGCTGGGCTAATGTAGGCCACTGAAGATGTTCTAGCATGTCTGAGACGCTACTGATGTTGTGATACCGTCTCTGGACATATATCTGGCCGCCCGCCTTTGCGCCATCTCATCTTTTGTATAACACTTTGAGTATGTGGATCCCACGCGCTAGCACAGTACTCTAGGCGGGGACGAACAAGTGCTTTATATGCTTTAGTCTTGATGTTATGTGACCTTGTCTTAATGTATTTATTTACAAAGCCCAGTATCTGGTTTGCATATTGCCAGCTGTCTGATTAGTAGGCCTTTGTTTGTTCCAGTTCAGGTCCGAAGTTATTGTTACACCAAGATATTTTTATCTCATTACATGACCGTGCCACCAAACAAAAACGGACTCATCAGGTGTTTCTCCCCTCCGCAGTGCCGGTGAAATACATGTAGATGGGAAACGCCTATCCTGTGACTGCCGATTGCTGTCATTATTTCCTGATTTAGCCAGTGTGCCGATTGAAACAGATCTGATAGTGATATATTTAAGCAAGGTTTTTGATTTGATAAGGTGCCACACCTGAGACTATTATACAAGCTTAAGTGGTATTGGATCAGGGGCAGAATACGGCGTTAGCTCATCGGTGTCTGCTCGATCACTGAAGTTAAGCAACGCCGGGCCCGATCCATAATTTGATGGGTGACCGCCTAGGACTACCAGGTGCTGTATACACTAGGACATCCGTGCAGCGATGTTGTGTCGTGGGGCTCAGAGAACCATGTAAATAAGATTGCTCGACGTAAAATAACCTCAATGGGGAGACCCCAGAAAATTCACAATGTGGTGTGATAGCACCCTTTGTGCAATAGCACCCTGAGCCGTTAGCCTTCCAAACTAGAAAGTTGTGCTCAGTAAACAAACAAACAAACAAACAAACAAACAAACAAACAAACAAACAAACAAACAAACAAACAAACAAACAAACAAACAAACAAACAAACAAACAAACAAACAAACAAACAAACAAACAAACAAACAAACAAACAAACAAACAAACAAACAAACAAACAAACAAACAAACAAACAAACAAACAAACAAACAAACAAACAAACAAACAAACAAACAAACAAACAAACAAACAAACAAACAAACAAACTCTTGACTGGAACAAGTGCTTCCTGACAGACCAAGCCCAGAAGGCAGTTTTTGATAGTGCATAGTCTCTTTCGAGACCTGTTTTGTCGGGAGTACTTCAGAGTTTGGTTCTGGGCCCTATCCTTTTCTTAATATACATTAATGATCTACCTGATGGCGTCGCCCGCAGTACAGTCTGTCTGTTTGCAGACGACTGTATTTTGTATAGACATGCTACTGACAAAAAGGACATCAACCAGCTCCAAATGGATCTTGACAGGATTGCCAAGTGGGAGAAGACCTGGTTGATGGAATTCAACGTCGGTACATGTTTTGCAATGTGAGTTGGTTGCCAGAGAGGTAGATCCAAAAAGGATCTATACCCATGTATAGATCTGAAATGAAATAGCCATATTCAGAAGGACACATCTAAGGCTAATTCTGTGTTAAGTCTCTTGAGAAGAAACCTAAGGATAGCTTCAAAAGCTGTGAAAACACAAGCTTACGAAGCATTAGTCAGACCACACTTGGAATAAGCGGAAAGAGGACGGAAAGAGCGAGCTAGGCTATGCATGATGTATAGAATTGTGCATGGTCTGGTGGAAATACCTTGGCTACAGAACAAGGTACTGACTCCTAACCCAGTGCACAAGAGGATCTCACTCTTGGAAATATGCACTGTGAGGAAGGATGGGTTCCACGCACAATTACTGCATGGAATGATTTACCCTCAGTAGTACTTGACTGTGCCACTATTACTGTAACTTACTCTTAGCATGTGTGGTAACGTGTTCCAACTAAGGCATGACAAAAAAGCTCCCAGTGTTCTGAACGCATTTATAGCGTTTTCGTACTAGCATCAGTGTTGAGTTTTGATGAACTTACTAGAAAAACTTCTAACATAGGTATAGGCTAATAAATAAATTGTGTGTGTAATAGTTGTTGTGATTTAACGTCATCTTGGAAACAAAAGGTCATAATATAACTGGTACTTGATGAAGCATGATTATTTTGACACAACGTTGGGTCAACCATCCTTCGAAAAAATTAATGCATACTTTGCCTCAGGGGATATCATTCATTAGTTGCCTAGTTGAATCGCTGATAAAATATGTTGATAACTTAAACACAATGGTTTACCGTCTTTTCGCTCTGATTATTAGAATATATTCATTTTAGGCATATGCCACATATTAGCAACGATGACATAAAAAATGACTTTGTAAAGTGTGTGTGTTTAATCACAGCAATAGACGACATCTCAGTAGGGGTGACGTCCGGGGGTGATGCATACGCATGTATTGGAATAGTGCCTTCTGGAAGCGTCTCCCAATAGATTTCAACGCTTTTTAGATGACTGTCAAGTAAAAATTTCAGGAATGATTTAATTTGCAGGTGTTCCTACCATTTGACCTTGATGCTTAAGGATGTTATCATGGGCAAGTCACTGCAGTAGGGCTATAAAACATTCTGGCTTCTTGTGGTAGTATTTCAAAGGTGGGGGATCGGTAATGGAAGATATAATGTTGGCCATGGTCTACGACGTGTGCCCAACATCAACCCAACATTGGTTTAATGTATTGTTTTTGCTGGGATATGGCCCTTTATTTGCAGCATGGCGCTATATAGAACACTAATCAGGAGTACAATATGCTGATTCAGCATTGTTTTAATGTTGTTTTAATGTTGTATAGGTGTCGCAGACGGCGGATCAGCACTAAAACAGTAGTAGGTCAACGCATCATGATTGTTGGGTATTGACATCATAATACCATCATCACTTCAATGTAACTCATCAAGACAGACTTTGCAAAAGATAATGTGACAAACATTATTTAGAGGGACAGCATTGTCTTACTGTTACACCTTGACGTCGCTGTGCATTACTATTTTCTCTTCAATCGAATTTAGAATAGAACGTATATATGAACAGTGGCATCGCAGATCCCACTTCGACCATCAGTGTACTCTGAAGTAGCGTTGCACTACGATCTGAAAATAGGCACATATGAAGCAAAGCGCATGCTTGGTGACGCAGTGACAACCAGCAAGCACGAGAAAAGGTCGCCAAGATCTACACAAAACAAATTCAGTGGTTTGGCGCTCTTGACTGTAATTGGTAAAGACGCATTAAAATCCAAACGAATAAAAAAAGACGGATCTGAACAAATCAAATAAAAAGAAAAAAAACACAAACAATTATATTGGCGATCTCTAACTAAAGTTTACTATATACCCTTAATGACACTTGACAGTCAAGTCCCTGGTGACAGAACTGGCACCAGGTTTTAAAGTGGTAAACTAATGTAGTATTAATCATGAGTAAAATAAGTAGTAACCACTGAGGATTAACCTAATAACTAACTAAACATAAACAGTGATTACAACATTAAATGAACAAAAAGTAAGAATCGCAACTGTTATAACATTAAAATCAAAGGGGTGGGATCGAGTGGCGGGATGTTAAAAATGTATGCTGTTACCTGTAATGTGAGAGCAGTCAGGGTGACAGCCAGAGAACAGACAAATACATGTGTTTAATTGATGGAGCCCTAGCGTAGAGTAATTTTATGACAATCGCGGCTAGTAGTCCCCATAACTATGACACGTTTGTGTTTAATTTCATCAATCTTAAAATCTTGTATTTTTACTTAGATATGGTTGTCACATAGAGTCGTCTGTTGTTGTCGTCTTCCAGTTGTAAAATGTAGTTAATTAGGCAATTTGTTTTCAGCAACTGTTAGCATTTATTGAGTATTTATTTAATTATGATTTATACCTCTGATAAATTCCAAAGTTGTCAAAAGTGGGATTTCCTGATGCTACCTTTAAATCTCGGTTGCTATGTTGTCATATAGAACGTATGTCAATGTACTCGCTTCAGCGTCATTTGGAATTTGGTTCTACAGTTACCAGTAATAACTTCAATCGAATGGTTGGCCCCCGAGACACATACATGTCACGATAAGTTCCTTTTAATATGGAGGGGTGTATCACAGACTAGATTGATCCAGCCAATCAATACATAACATCAAGAAAAATGTTTATTTCAGTTTGTGTGAGGAGATAAATATTTATCTCACTTTCTGTCTACAAGGTTGAATACCAAACTAGGCTTAGTGTTGATTTGGAGATAAAAGAGCAGAGGGAAACGTGTTGCAGGTACACTTAGCGGTCACGCCTCATGGATGTGTAAACAATGGATCATTTGGACGGGGGCGCTGTGATTATTACATAATATTCACACCACCCCTTGTATCCTAGGACCCATAGAAATAACACAAAGTTTGAAGGCGATTTACACATTAAAATGGAAATTATTTTTAATATCTCCCCCTTTTGACCATTTACCTATATTATGTGTATTCATAATTGGGATATTATAATATAATAATATCATCGCCGCTAAGCATCAGAAGGTGACCCAATAGTTGCCTATCTCATCAGGCTTCATGCCCTGATACATATACAGGTAACTGATATATTATATTATATATATATATATATATATATATTTTTGTGGCTTCAGTTCACCTGTGCGTAAACAGGCTAAGTTTATTCATCTATTCATGTCTCACCTCAGTACATACATACGCATAACACATGTATTCATAAAACGTACGTCACAGTGTGTGTACATACCGAGCCACTCTACATGGAGTTATGAGAGACTCATATTATTATTACTTTACTAAAATTAAAGTAGTAATAAAATAAATATATACATATTTTTAAAACAGATATTATATAATCGTACTTGTGGTTAAACATTAAAAAATACGGCTCGACGCTGGTTCAATATATCATAGCAGGATTTGGCTAAAACTTTTACACATTCATTGCTGGTAAACATACAAATCATTTTATCAGAAATACTCATTAAATTAAAATTAACTTTATGTTCATTCATTTTTTTAAATAAAATATTCCTAGTAGGTGTATATAATGGACATTCAAGTAATACGTGTTTTTCATCTTCCACCACATGCATATCACATACTTGACACAATCATTCTTCAATACTTAAACCTTCGTATCTACCGGTCTCTAATCTAATATGTGATGTACCACTCCTAAATTTAGCCAAAGCACTTCTATGACCTTTATTATATATGTTTGTCGCATATAATTCTGTCTCATATCTTTGTTTAAATAATTTATATGTGCGGAGTTTATTACCACCAATACCTCTATTCGCGGACTCTTTGTTAACAACTTTGTTCCATTGATCAGTAAAAAACTTAGTACATTTAATTTGAAACAATTTTGTCGAAATATTATTATGTATATTTGGATCTACAAAGCGATGCATTTCTTGGGTGTTTAACATATCTGTAACCTTGTAATTCCAATTACTGACCCTCTTACAACTCATATAGCCTATATCGTCGTTGTCCAGGTAATAATGCGTATGTGGCATTTTGGCGAAGATTACTTTTTGATGCCACTATATGCATTGCTACATGCTCTACCTGATGGTAAAACTTAGAAAATAAAAAAAAATGTTATTCACGAGAATATTTAGGTTTGAACATTTGTGAAATTCTGCGTATGTGTACACATGTAGGTAATAATGCGTATGTATTTTTTTCGGTCAGACACATTGTCCGTAATAAAGTGTATGTGTACTTAATAGATAATCCCGTGGAGGATATTGTCCGTAATATTGCGTAGGCCTGTGTGTATTAAATACGACACATACGCAGAATTACGGACACGGCATACAATGAGCATTGTCTGTTATTCACATACGCAGAATTACATGTCTGTAACATTGCGTATGTATATTGAAGATGACACATACGCAGAATTACGGACACAATCTATGGAAATTTAATGCATGTTGATACAATGTTGGATCGGCATCTGGGAAGCTGAACCAGCATTGACCCAACACCGAATCTATGGTTCGTGTTTGATGGGAAGCATCCATTTGGATTGTCTGTTCATCCACATACGCAGTATTACATGTCCCTAATATAGGGCTTAACTAGCATATCTAGGTCAATCCTACATCTAGGTCACTCCTATAGCCACCCATGAAAAATCTAAAGCCAGACAGTTGGCAAATAATTTAACACTTGTTATAACAATGGATTTACAAAGCATACTTATAGCCCCATTCATTCTTGCTTCTACGGCGTACTAAAATGTAAAATTGCAATTACATAATTTTACAATTTTACAATTTCCTCATTATGATGAGCATGTTACTTAATATGTTTGGCATGGTAGAGAAGGTGGTGCTACAAGTAACGATTGGTTTCATGCATTGCTGATTATATAAATTCCAAGGATCCCAAATTTAAAGACATTCTAATTGCGGATGCCTGTGGTTATCAGAACAGAAATAAAGTACATATGCCCTCACGAGTATATAGGCTACAAACAAGACGCCAAACGGCCATTATAATTCCCCCACCCCGCCATTGTGGTACATATTTTACAGGGTGCATACTTCCCTGGACTCTCATATTCTGTTTTACAGTAATCTATCTAGCACAGTTTGCCATGTATATTACAGATATTAAAGTCGATCAATGATGGTCGCAAGTCCTCCAGTTTTTTATTTGTTCTATAGAAATCGTCATGCTAGCTGGCATAGTTTTCCCGATATTACCTATATTAAAGTCAATAATGCCCCCAAGTTGGCCATTTTTCATCTGATCGAGGTGATATTTTTCGGGATATATCTCTACCTGAAACCGCACATTTTTACATTTTGTTTTATGGTATCCGGTAATGGTCTAGCTAACTGGCACGGTTTTTCACATACCAGGCATATTAAAGGTAATATGGCCGATAGTCGGCCACTTTGAATTTGATCCAGTTGAAATTTTTCAAGTGGCAGGATTTATCAGATCTATTATACTTGAAACTGTACATTTTTTTTTAGTAATGGCCTAGCCATCTGACAGGGCTTGCTAGATATCAGGGTTATTAGTGCTCATTGTGGCCGATGGTCGGCCATTTAAGTAGATCAAATTTAATAAACCCTAAAAGACCCATCTACACCCCATGATGAATGTGTGTGCACAATTCAATAAATCCCTGCATGGGTTTCCGAGATCTTCTCCGGAAACAAAATTCGGACAGGTGGACGGCCGGATCAACGGCCTGTCACGAACATCCGAGGCGACGCCATAACCCCCGCCCCTACTTCGTCGGGCGGGGTATAAAATGACGGCGGCTCGTCCTCAACAACCATGAGGTAAAATATTTAGATTATTCATTCTTTAAGAAGTACGAATCGCTTTCGTCTACCTTCATGTCTATCAAACCAGGTTCAAACAGTGGCAACCACGTCTATGACGCTGGCCCAAAATGGGGTCGATGTCTCGTGCCCGCTGGGTTATAACTTAAGACATACCAATGATTTAAAACTACTTGCACAGGGTCGCAATATTAACATAGACAAATAGACCTAGTATAGGAGAATACCACTGGTATGTTGATTAAAATATCGATATGCATTTCTTACTTGTCTAGTTGTACGTGTGACATGTATGATTGAGAAATGTATTTCTTCGTGCACATTTTTCGGGAAGGCAAATTTTTCCTTAGTTTTTAATAAATCTGATAATAAGCCGACTAGGACCACATTTTCTCCACAGTAAGGCCTCCACAATTTATTTTAATATCGGAAAAGGTTTCTTAATTATTTGACCGAGAAAATGCTTGATGCTAGTGTTTATAATGTTTCTTAAGTTAATAAATCTTAAAACATAGAACAAATTATCTGACATATTGTGTTTCATCTACTTCAAAATCAAATGACACATCAAGTCACCACATTGCGTTTCTAAAACATGTTGTTATTGTTACATTTACTAGCTGCTTACTGTTGCATATGATAATTTTTAATTGTTTTGACCACAATACACCAAAAATTGACTTTTTTCAGCCAGCCAGAAATACAGCTATAATCATGCGTTTACTGAAATAATACATGGAGCTCATGGGGGTAATAGGCCTACTGCGTATGTGTACCGTTTTGGACAAGTAATAATGCGTATGTAGAAAAATCAGTCAAGTAATATTGCATCTGTGTCATTTTTGGACAAGTAATACTGCGTATGTGACATTTTTTTGGACAAAAAACGTTTTTATAAATGTTATTATAATACCCGGTAACCAGATTTAAAAAAAAATAAAACAACTAGAAATACAGCATTTCAGGTCAAGTGATCAGTTATTTCAATTTTTGTGATAGCTGGGTCAAAATAAACAGTTTTTCTCGATTATCTCAAAACTATGAAAAACCACATATGCATTATTACCTGGACAACGACGATATATATTATAAACTGGGACCCGGTCAGATTTTTTCTGGATCCACCCCTGGACATGTTAATAAAAAATAGTCATGGTTTGACACAACCACATGGGTTTGCGTCAAAGCTGGAGAGCAAAGCAAAAGCTTTTTTTGTATGCTGGTATAGGCAGTGTAGGCTTACATGCTGAGCTAGCTCTATATGTCAACATTTTCTTGAAAAATGTGAGGGTAACTCTGTTCAAATGATAAATCCCCACATCAAAGCATTATTCCAATGAGATGTAAATCTCTCATTTAAAAACTAAAAATCATCAATCAAACAATGACTCGTTAATTCATTGCCCAATAGCGATCATCCTAGTCAACATTGTCAACCGGTTCCGCCCCCGGTTGACAAGCTCCCTATTGAAAAAACAGGCGAGGCACCAGTGTGATGTCTGCACACCCTCATCTGACTGTCTAGTGGTGTACAATCAATTTGTGACGCCGAAAAAGTGTATGACCGCCACCGTTAGTAGGTTTTTAAGGTCACGTCAGGAAAATATAAACAATTGAAAATTGGAATCGAGCTGGTATGAACAGTATAAAAGGCGGCCATTTTGTTTCAATTTCTAAAGTCTATAAACAACATCCAGCTCCCCGTCTGGAAACAGAGTGCCAGACAGGTGCCCCGTCTACGATCATCCCTGCACCGGAGTAACTGTTTTGGGGCACAACTTTACACATGGTAATGATTACAGACTCTGTATCGCACACACAGTCACAGTCTGTTATTACGGACTAAATAAAAAGAAATAAAACATATTAAATAAATAGATCTAGTAAAAGTTGTAAATTAAAGGGTTAAAATTGAAAACCGTTAAGAAAATCAACTATGGGGATGGAGATTTTACATCTTAAATTCTGACAAGTTAAACGTGGACTGAAAGCATATCTGGGTAAGGACTAATTGGTGACAATCTCAAACAAGCCCGTCATCATGGCTGACGTGGATTCGATGGATAAACAGGTCAATATTTTCCTAATAATTCATCAAAAATAAACGTAAATGTCACATAAAATGGTTTATGTTGAAAAAAAACGGATACACTTTGATCAGATTGAAACATTTTGTATAATTTATTGCATGGAACAAGATTAACGGATAAAAGATAATCTTGTGAAATGTCAGTGAGCGATAATACAAGGAATTTCCACTAAAAAAGTCATTTTGATGTTTTTTTGTGTTTTTTTCAGGATTTATGTGAATCTCCTCTGTTTGTTTGTTCTTTTTGCTCACTAGTCTATTACTGGTACAGTGGTAGCCCCAGTGCCAGGAACAGGTTTCAGCTACAGATTGACCGCGTACAAAATCGTGGGACATTTCTTTGGACTGTCATATCTGAATATATCGCTGAATAATCAGGTCGAAAATTGTTTTTTTGAAATCAGTAATATTTCAGTTCCATACCCGCATGCTCAGCTCAGAGGTCGCACAGACTGCCACAGTCATTAAAAAGTTATGGACATTTTTTCGGACCTTGGGGTCAGGATTGCTCTCGTTCACCGCCATGTTGAATTTTTTGGGTAAAGCAAATAGGCTACAGCGATCCACGGCCTCGGAGAGGACGACACAGCTATATTACTGGTAGCCCATTGAGTATGCCTTGTTGTTTATGATCGATCCCATTATAAAACACACATAATTACTGGCCGCCTACTGACCGCCTTTAAATGGTAATCATTCAACTCAATACTTGCATACCTACCTCGGTCGCCTGTTTTAAATACATCCAAGAAAAATGAAATAATAAGCGAGTAACCAGCGATAATAGCCAGTGTTGAGTAGAACCACCATTTATTCCGATTTATGTAACATAATTATGGATTTTATGAGTCAAAATACATTTTTCTTTGAATCCAACTGTTGTCCCTTTTTGTACGTATTGTGTTTATGATCACTCTTGACATAGTTTGTGTTTGGTTTTACAGAAGCTTCTGAATTTTATGGATGATGATGAAGATGATGAGACGCTTCTGGACACTGGGGAAGTTTTATCACGAAGTCAGGTACCGTACAGACAGAAAAATGTTCAGCCAATTTTCATATTTTTCACCCACTTGACCCTTTCAGCGCGGGGACTGTCAGATTCTCACGTATAACATGTATAAAGACAGCGAAAAAACTAAAATAATCATAATGACTGACTTTAGACGTCAGAATCTGATGTCTGTAGACGTCAAATTCTGATGTCTTAAGTCAATCCCCGTACTGAAAAAAATGAAAATGTATAATGGCTGTAGACGCATAACATATGTATTCAAATGAAGTGGAAAGAGCAAACTAGGCCTAAGCCCTTTATGATGTTTTCAAATTGAAAAAAACCCTCATGGTTTATGTAAAAATAAATCAGCGTTGTTCAGGGTTAAATGACCATGTGAAATTCAAGTGGGTGCCTGGTAGAATATTCGCAGATTGAAGGGGAGCCTAGTGGGCTAGCATAATCACAGAATTGGCACCACACATAAAACATTAAATTTGGTATCAGGATGGTGTGTAAATTATGTTAGTGATGTCACCAAAGATCAATTATAATTGATGATCGGTTGTTTGCTATACCAATGATGATGATTAATTGTAAATATTGTCAATCAATTATTGCTGAAATATAGTACTCAAAAGATGTCTGATTGAGCCTGGATTATATATTACATGTATCTAATAACCTCCTTGATGTAATACATTTTGTTGTTACACATTCATATGTACCTAACTTATGAAAATTTCATTGAGCCGATTAACATGATTAACTGTGATCGGTGGGTTAATCTGATCATGGATTTTGAAATGCCAACATATTCCCATTATCATAAGATAAGAAAATATGATAAGGGATATGATCTCACTTGCTAAGTCATTGTTATTTATACAATGGCGTAGCCAGAAAGTATTATCAGCTGGGTACTCTCAGTTAATATTGGTGCTTTCTCCTTTTGTATAGGGTCAGGGAGATTACCCTTAGAAAGATGTTGAAATCGATGTGGGTGTCCATTAAACAGTTTAATGTACATTGCAGAATTTGAACACAGTGCCACTAGAAGGGGACATCACAGTACCAGGTGCCCCACAGGAGCTGGATGGAGAGGATGTCAACACACTGGATGAGCCTGTACGAGAGACTGTGGTAAGATTACATAATAGGAAGAAAGCATGGAACCATTTGCTCCAGAAAAAAATTGTATCCGTTGTTTACATGTACAATTTAGTACAATTTACTACTACGGTATCTTGTTTACATGTAGCCGTGCATTGAGGTGCTATAGTCCATTGAAAAACTGCTGCGTCAACATATCGGTGTGTAGCATTCTCTCCTAATTATGTGGCAAAGTGCACCGCTACACCGTGACCAGACAAATTATTCCCTGGTGATATTTTTTTATATAAGTATAATTATTAATCATGTAATTTTCTGTAAAAGAAGGAAATATCATAAAATTTGGCGTTTCACATCTTGGTGTGTTTGCTTTGAAAATTTCTTAGCCATAGCAATAATAAAAGCAGGCAAGGTACAGGATTAATTGATGATACTATCTGCAGCTTGGCAGTGATAGTTAGTGGTTGTTATCATGGTTATCTTTAAACTGGCAGATGAAAATTATATTGATCTTAATGATGGTGGATGAAGACTGGCTCTAAAACTGGTTAACAGATTTCCTGATGAGTGGGATTTCTACAATACAATTTAAATTACTGACTGTGTAATAAGAACAATGTGTTTTGTTTCAGATGAGAGATCTGAGAGCAGTCGGAAGTAAATTTATTCATGTTCTTTACCCAAAGCAAAGTAAAACCTTGTTACGAGAATGTGAGTAGATTGATGCTTTATATTAGACATCATTCTTTTGTCATAATGTCATAATATTTTAAAACTGAAAGTGCTGAAATATTTTCTATCAGCCAAGAGATCAAAGGGTTTTTTTCAATTTGAAATCATCATAAATGTCTCAGTTGGCTCTTTACGCCTCATTTCAATATCTAAGCTATGTTATGGGTTAGACATCATTCTTTTGCCATACTCATTATGTCTTGCATTTCATAGCTTACAGATGATAGTTTTGGTGAAAAACTAAAATTTCTTTGTATGTTCTTTACAAATTTCTCCTTATTTATCACACATCAAGTGTACCCTCCAGAGTTTAATTTGTTTTTAAAATATTGTGTAGCAATTTGTAAAAATGTTTGACATTGCTCAGGTTTTTCCTGTCATTAAAGAGAATATATTTTGCCAATCAATTTCAAGTTATTAGCAATTGGTCAAAATTGTGTAGCTTTTCGCTATGCAATACTGAACTCTACAGGGCCTCTTGTTCTCTGATATTACCATATTAAGACATCAGGACAAAGGATAATCGAATTATTACATCTACATACGTTTTGAATTATTATTCTCCATGGAGGTTGTATTATAGAATTATAATGAATCTGCTCTATTAATACTACTTTATTCACTTTACAGGGGATTTATGGGGACCCCTGATCCTGTGTGTATTTCTTGCCATGTAAGTAGCTTTAATTTGTTTATGAGACAATATGAATTCTTTTTGCTTTATTATGATTGCTAGAAGCCATATTTACATGAGATTATAAAGTTAAGCACATAAATTGATTCTCTACAAGTTAGTACTATTGAATAATTAATAGAAACATTTTTGTTGAGATTTATATAGCAAATTGGTATGCAATTATGTTCATTTGCTAACCAAATTGGAAAATAATTAGTGAAAGATTCATACACTAATGATAATGCTTCGATTACAAAATTGCTAATCTATATTTTGCAGAATGTTCCCCTAGTAATACAAGATCCAACAAACTTGAAAAGCGAATAATTATTTTTATAAGGTGTTTTTTCTTAGTTATTCATTGACCGCCATTCTAATTTGAAGATTGCACACAAATTTCTGACAGACATTTTATGTTTCCACATACCTTTCTTAGTCTTACATAGTGGAACATGGACGTGACTTTATTAAGGCTCCCCCCCTACCAGGGGTAGGCTTTTTGTTTTTGTACGGTTTCGTCCAGTGGCGGTGACGCCGCCTCTCATCAATACCATGTCACTCTGATATCTACAAAACCGCTTTTTCAATTCAGTTGGTGTTCAAGATACTGGATACAAGTATTAATTCCTAGGCTGCATCAATTCTTCAGAAAGTTCGGGAAAATATTCGGGTCATGGCGGCCATCTTTAATCTTTTTTCTTCAATTAGGACCTTGTCACCCTGATAACTTCAAAGCCGCTTATCCGATATACTCAATATTCAGCATACTGCATAGCAGTTTTAATTCCTAGACTGCATCAATTTTTCAGAAAGTTCGGGAAAATATCCGGGTCATTGCCGCTTTCTTTATTCTTATTTCGTAAAATTAGAACCTTGTCACCCTGATAACTTTCAAAGCCGCTTATCCGATACACTCAATAATCAATGTACTGCATGCTAGTTTTTATTCCTAGACTGCATCAATTTTGCAGAAAGCTCTGGAAAATATCCGGGTCTTGGCGGCCTTCTTTAATCTTTTGCAGTCCAAATAACACCTAGTCAGCCTAAAGCTGCTAGCCTCTGCCTTATAATATTACTTGATAATTACATGTACAAATTGATTATCTAGTAAAATTATATTGAATGTATAATTTTTATTTGAAAAGTGCGAGGGGGGGCCTTCTTGGGTGTTTTACATGGTAAACACTCATTTCTAGTTTATAAAGTTGATGACATTTGTAATAGCTGAATGGACATTTGTGATTGTCACAATACCTTTGTGTGATGCATAAAAATTGTTAAATTGACAAGTCAACATATTTATAAATGATCTTTAATATTAAACATCCCTGTACGAGATGTTTATTAGCAAAGATTAAAAAATCAAAAAGAAGCTTCTGTTTTCAGTGTATTTTTCACACATACCATATTTATTCTAATAAACGCCCTGGATGTTGATCAGAATACTCCCTGAGTCTACATGGGGATGGGCACTTCTAAGAGTATTTTTTTATGTCTATACATGTATTGTGTACACATGTACCATTATCGTGGATTTTATTTTCAAATCAAGGGAGTAGGCGTTTATTGCAAAATAGGCATTTATTCAAATAAATACAGTATTTTTGACTTTCTAGTAGATAATCTGTGCCTTATTCTTTTGATGTGTTTAGGCTGTTACAGGATTCGACATTAAATACTGACGCATCTGGCAAAACAACTAATAGAGAGGGTGTACAGTTTGCAGAAGTGTTTGTTATCTACTGGGTCGGGGCTGTTGTCATCACATTAAATAGTAAACTACTTGGCGGATCAGTGTAAGTTAAACAAAGATCATTTAATCAGGGAATATTTAGTTCAGTATTATGTGACAATAAAGTACTGGTATGCCACTCTGTCCATTTGTAATCAAATTGTATTTAACAAATTTGTGCATCATAGATACCATATAATGCGGGTCAAATATTAGTTTTCAAGAAAATATTACCTGAAAAATTGTATTACTTTTTTTAAATACTGTTAATTCAATCTTCATAAAGAGTATACTTGTGTTGTGCATGAACATAGCCAAGAGAGTTTTGTTTGTTTTTCTTCACCAGGTCTTTCTTCCAGAGTGTCTGTGTGCTCGGCTACTGTGTTTTGCCACTGATAATAGCACTCATCATATCAAAAATCATTGTACATTTGGGAAGTGTAAGCACAGTACTTTTTATATTGAGATGTGTCACAACTCTAGTCGCATTCGCATGGTGTACATTTGGTGAGCTAATTTACATAATTTATATATCTGTGATAAAAGCTTTTTTGAACATACTTGTAAAATAAATACCGGTATGTTAATTAGGCAAGTTAACAGTTTATTTATATGTTTTATGGTAATTTAAGTTAATTGATTTAAACTTGAAGTTGTGTCTCGCTACTGTGGGTGAAAATTATTCGAATTTATTTAATTTGAGACTAACTATTTGATTTACACATCTATTTGATTCCTGCTAAATTATTATGATTATTATGATTATTATGATTAAACCTGCTAATAAAACAGATTACAAACAACTGTAGTAGTACTTAGCAGTGCAACAGCTGATTTGAGTCAATTACTCCATCTCCTGTTGAATTGTGAGTTATTTATTTTCATTTGCTTGAAACTGTCATCGCTAACAAAATTTCCACCTCCAAAGGAAAAAATAGTTCCATTTTTGAAAAAAGACATTTCTGAAATTAAATTATTTTGATTAAATGAACATGTATCACACAATATTGATAAATTTTAGTGACTTTTTGTTTGATGTAAAACTTGTTAAAAACAATATATATATATACACAAAACTATTGTAGTTTTTAATCTGTTTTATTAGTCGACCAAATCACTGTTATTAGGAATGAAGTGTGTTTCTAAACATCAAGAATTGCAAATATTTGTGCTAAATTAAAAAAATTAATAATATTCAGCCACTTGAAATTGTGGGTCGCGGTAGCAAGACACAACTTCAAATAGTTGAAAACTTAAATAAATTAACTGGCATTATGATTTATGCCAGACAGACTTGATCATGACAGAACAGGCACCATCTGTTGTATAGAGAAAAAAGTAGAAATTGGGTGTGCTCTAGTTTTTCAACCAGCTCCAAATGCCACCAAATGCTTAAATTTAAAAATAACATTTTTTCACTATGCATTACAATTGTGGCGGGTGACTACATACAGTAAAGACTGCTATGACCCCTGCCCCCCCCCTCCCTGTGGGGGACTAGTAGTGGCCTTTCAGTACAGGTGACTTCTCATAGGAGGTTCATTTGTATATGAAATGGTATTTTGGGGTCATTGCCAAGTGGTTGGCAGCCCATAAGTGTGACTGCTCACAGAAAAAAATTCACAAAGATCGGATGAATATTGGCCACTGGAGAGCATTCACGTAGATCTTGAATATGCAAATTAGCCCATGGCTGCCATCTTGGATATGCAAATTAGCTTATTTTCGAACTTAAGCAAGATAATCCAATAATAATAATAACAACAATACACAGCACTAAAACAATAATCTTCACCACATAGTGGGTGGAGACTTAATAATTAGGCAGCCAAAGAACTGATAAACTGTTTTTTTGGTTTCAGCATCAACAGCTTTTCTTGGAGACAGTCAACCACCACGGAGGAAAGCTTTAGCTATCTACCCAATATTCCTCTTTTACTTTGTAATTAGTTGGCTGGTCATATCCAGTCACTGACACTACCATGTGAACATTCTCAAAGTGATACTAAACCCTTCTACATGATTAAATTCAGAAATAACACTGTTTCCAAAGCCAACAGACAAAGTATTGTTGGAAAGAGATAATCTCTGTGTATGTTTTTTTCGGTAAAAATTATGTCAAATACCTGTTTTGAATTATTCCACGTGATACCTCATTGAACTAATTACTATTAAAGATAATTTTGTCATTAATTCACTCTAATTAGAATATATATTGTTCGAAATATTTGATAAACAGGATGTGAGTCTTTATCAATATATGGTTATACCCATGTTTTTGTAGAAAGTTTTCATATTAATCAACGATATTGATAGACAACGGAAAGTATTTGTCCTGGGGACATGCTTACTTGGGTTATATGTAACATCATTCTCATCCAGATGATAACTAGTGCAATAATAGAATTACATAGAGCCATTGATATGGTGCTTTTTACATTCCGTCATCCTTATATTACCAGTATCAGGTAACGTGTGACACTCTTAGACCTTATCTTGTGAGGTGCTGATTTACTTGGTATCATATTTGGTTGTTGAATAATTGCGTTTCTATATACCGGGCAATTTTGTACTATCTTGGTGATATTATAAATATCTAACTTTAACCCTTTACCTGCTAAGTTATCTTATTTAAATTTTCACCCACTTAAAGTTGTGTCTTGCTGTCGCAACACACAACTTTAAAGGGACCCCTTGGGATGAGACATTTTCGATGTTGTCAATTTTGAAAATTTAACTTATATGAAGCTATATAGCCTACTAATCTTAACTGAAAATACGAAAAAGTCAAAAAACAACTTTAAAGCACCGAAAAAGAGTGAAATAGCTATATTTCCAAGTCGTATATTGCCGTGTAAACAAAACAAGTCAGCAATATACAGGACTTTACACCACATATTCCCACGTCTTGGACGGGGAGATCTAGGCAATCGCCGCTAATTGGCCGCTAATTGGTGTCTTTTAGTCAGGACAGGGGGGGTATACACGGCAACACTGATTGTCTGCCCAATGCTGGGCCGACGGCATCAACATGTGGCCCAATGCTGTAGGAGCATTCAATCATCCTTCAGCAAGTGTTTAGGTATACAAAGAGTTTGTTCGGGTTTTAAGCGGATTTATAGAAATGTTGATAAGAAATATTTGTAAAAATCTAAAAACTCTGAAAAAAATTAAATCATGATCTGGGGGATACACTACTTCACTACAAAACTAAAAACGAAAATTGATGTCATCCCAAGGGGCTGCTTTAAGTGGTTGAAAATGGGAAATTTGTTTAATTTGAGACCAAACATTTACAACTCTGCATTTTTAAACACTATTTCATATATTCCCAATAACTGTAATTACCTGCTAATAAAAAAGATTAAAAATGACTATAGTCATGCTGGCGCTTAAAGGGTTAATTATGTGTCATAGTTAACACAGTATCAACTGTCTCTTACACACAAACAAATATTTACACAGAAAAAGTCTTATTCTTTAAAATTATCTGTGAAATTAGAATCAAAGCATTTGATTATATTGATTTGATAATTTTTTTAAAAAGATATTTCACCCGCAAACATAATTTGTAATAACAATTTGTAAATTGACTAATATGAAGATTAACAATTTCAGGGCTTAAAAGCTTTATATATTGCTTGGATTATTAACAGCATTATATTGTGGACATAAGAAATGAATAATTTGATGCATTTCGCTGTACACAGGGGTACCAGGTAGAAAACTGTCCTATGCGTAATTCATTCTATTTTAACTTAAGTTTTACCCCAGGGTACAACAAAATAGCTAATTTTGTGGAAACCAAGAGTGAATTAAATTCCATTTTTGGGCCTTTGACTAAGCTGTTTTTTGTTTGTGATACTGAAAGCTTCTTGGCCTGATAAACTATGTGTTTTCGATGAAATGAATATAGGTATAAATTCACACAAACGTTATTATATTTCAACTTGAACAATCCTTATCAAAGCCTTATTTGAGGTAGCAGCTATACTTTATGTGAGAACAAGTATGTGTTTTCGTTTGTACTTCCTTTCCATTCTTAAACAATTTTTTTTTACAATAGATGACTAGCATGTTGAATCCAACACATACAATTTCGGTTCTTTATTGTGAATGATTTAATGGAACAGTTTTCTACACTGTATGTCTATCCATGGTAATGTTAAAGACTTTCTGAATGAGGTTATACTGATAGTGATAATTCAGAAAATATTATACGAGGCATTCAATTGGATAGGAATGTTGTAAATCGAAAAACTTGTCTTGACATTCCACACCTTAAATTATTGTGTTCTAAATTAATGCTTGACTTACATATGATTCACATATGATTAAAGTCACAACATAATTCACCATTCAGTTCACCTCTTGTCATGCTGAATTGTATGTTACTATTATTTATTTATTTGGAGGTTGAATTGATGACACAATTTCTTCTTTCAAATGAAGAAAAGCTTTTCTATTTATGAAAAATAGATGTTTCTCATTGAATATGAATGATTCGAATACCTAAGCATGGACCACAGAAAGACCCATTCATTCATTCATTCATTCATGCCAAAACTTTTGAGCTGTCATCATTGCTGTGTTGATAAGTACAGTATTTTATTCATTCTGTATCAATTGCAATTTTATTTGTACAAATATGTGGCTGGAGGTAACTAGCTCGAGCTGATGTAATTATTTATTAATGGTTTGTAAGTTTCTACTTTATATTTGGAAATTAAAGGGTCGAATTTGTCACCTTTTGAAATGACACATACAACCCTTTAATTCCTAGGTATTGATTTGTTGTATATTTAGTTAAGTGGTTTAACAAAGAGGCATATATAGAATAATATTGTGATGTGTACATAATAATGTTGAAATAAACACATATAGGTTTTCAATGTTTGCAAGTATTTTTTATTTGAGGTCTACATAAAATTATAAATTTTAAATGGACATGTTTAAAAAAAAAATTGAGCAACAAATACCATCTCCATTAGACAAGTCCGCATTAGTAGCCCTACCAGAAACAAATGATTATGTGGTGACGCCGGCTCTCTGTCCCGATCACGTCGTCTACAATTTTAATTATTTTAGTAATAGCTTCCCTGTTAACATTTTTAAATTTTAGTAATAGCTTGCCTCCCCATTCACATTACTAATTGTATCACACATATCACTCTGAGGAGTTTGTTTTCATTCACCCACAGGTGACCTTAGTTCAGTATCTAAGTCACAGTATGGTTTGGGGATTTTTGATTTGGACACCCAGATAAGCCTAGAATTGAATAAACTACATCGTCGTGTCATTACATTTTCTTCAGTGAGCAGTCATTTGAATCATTTGAGTTCATTTCACATTCAGATTACACACATGTCGTATAGCGTCCAATCACGTATTATATGACTCGTACACAACTTATTTGGAGCTCTAACTTTATATTTCAATCCATTTATGTTTTAAATCTGGTCAACAGAGCCACCTGCTGAGCTGGTAATATTGTGGTAGAATTGCCCCATCTGGTGACTGCAGACCGTACCTACATAGGCTACGCCCAGAAATTTGATACTTTTAGCATATCTCTTGCTCAATGAAGACTAAATTATGCTTAGTGAAGATTATTCTCAATGATACTTTGAATGATAATTGAATGTTTCATTTTACAAGTTAACTAGTAGCATTATCATGATTATAGTTCACAACCCGAGGGTGGTTTTGTAGCTTTTATTTAAACAATCATCTATTTACTGTCACTTCTTCAAGGTCAATGGAAATGACCCGATTTTTTACATGATCAATAATCACGTCCCGTTTTCAATAAATGATGTACAAGGTGATGATTATGTATGTATAGCATCAAGTTCCTGCCCAGCAAACGCGAGAAGTAGATCCAATGTTTTTTTTAATGTCGCGACGCTGGCCCGTCATTAAAAAACATTGGGTCAATGTCTCGTGTCTGGATGTTTGTCTGCACACACGTGATTTATTCTCGCAACGAGTGATCAGTGATCAGGTGTGCGATGGATGATGATAAAATAAATGACTGTTTTGTTTAGAAAAAACAGTTAGCTTTTTGTCTAATAATGTATGGAAAATTTGTGAGAGAGGTTTGTCGCTTTGTGTGTGAAACGGATCAGCTGCAAACACATAAACATAGACCTGTAGCTGTAACACTGATTTTACTCAATTCATATCAACCTCTCCTCAACTACTCTTGAAACATGTGGCGACGCGTAGGTCGAGAGCTGGGGGGGGGGGGGGATACGACAAAGGCTTGTCGGCAACGGAATTAGTCCTCATCCTCTAATCTAATCGTTTAAAAGCGAATATAATTTGAAAAACTAGAGCGCACTCGACAATAGCCCGCCGCCATTATTGAACTGGTTATTTGCAACATGCAGTACAAATTTGAGCAGGATGCATGAAAAATGTTTGAAGTTATCACACCCACAAGGTCAAATTATTGATGTAAAAAGTTCGAAATAAATCGGCCATTTCAACTTTTTTTTTAGCCATTATTGAAATTGTCCGAGAACTGCATGCATAACAAATTGGAGAAAGATACATGAAGTTTTCGTGCCCACAAGTAAATGTTAGCGCAGACGACGCCGAACTTCAATTCCATGCACTAGCCCACCGTTTTAATTGAAAGGTTGGCTAAAAAAAGTATTTTTACAGATATTATGCATATTTAATGGCCACAAATCGGCCATTTAGAGCTTTATTGATTTTATTGAAATATTTCAGGGCATATACCTCTCTGAAACCGCACATTTTGTTTCATAGTAATGGTCTAGCTATCTGGCACGGTTTTCCAGATATTACGCATATTAATTACCGATATTTGACCATTTTGTCCACCCAAGGGGGTCATATGGACCACATAACCTCCTTGGTCCAACGTGACCTAGTTTTTGCTCGATGCATGCCCATTTTCGAACCCATCCGAGCTATTAGTGAAATATATATGGTGTATAAATTTTGGAGCGATAGGCCTACATATAGGCCAAAAAATGTTGAGGGAATAGCGTCAAGTTCATGGAGTTCACAGAAAGGTCAAAAGTGGACTCAATCAAGATTGAGTCACGATTAACCTGTATGTGAAGTTTATGTACATTGCAGTAGCGCGAAACACGTTATAGTGCTATGAGTGTCGGACAGACGGACGGATGGACACGCCGCATGGATACAATAGACATCCGCCTAGAAATTAGAGCTATACCAGTTAAAACCTATGGTATGGATCACATAGCACAGCCTATCAACAGCGGATTGCGTGAATTCGAGGTTTAGCCCATTTTTTTCGTGAAACACGGCACTGTCTATCATTATTATTACGACAATCACGGGTTCAGTGGAATAATAACGATCTAACATTACATGCAGATATTAAACAGAACAAAGATGTGTGATCTTTAGTGTTGATTTTATTTGTATTTCACAAAATATCAGATCTGTTACAAGGAACATTATTATACTGTACTAACACTTACATTAAACGAGCCTTGTATCTAATCTATTATGAGTAAACTACACAAAGGTCAAGTGAAAAATTGATTCCAGAAAATACCCTCTATTCCAATATGAATAACCGAACACATCAATAACAAACTAGGGACTCCTCATCTCGTAGTGCGAGGATGTACGTTGTTTGATGTGGATCAATTGTCAGTATAATTATATCAATATTTGGTGTACAATGTCACACAACGTAATTAAACGAAGCTAAATAAATTAGTAGTAGTAGTATTGACAATTAAAAGCCTCCATTGAAGTACTAGTGGTACTAATTCTCTTTTGACTAGGCATGCAAGTGAGCAATTTGGCAATTTCTGGAAAAATAGAAGAAATATACGACTGAACGTCTAAGTGCATTTTTTGTTTTCTCGTAATATGCCACAAGCAGTTGACCCATGTCCTGCTAGAACTGCATTTAGAAGTTTTCAAAAGTCTTAAATTGAGTTAATTACAAATGAAATTTGGTTAACACTTGTGCTGCTGAATTGTTTGTTTCTATTGTCATTCATTCATTGAAGCTGGAATTGCTAACGCAATTTCCAGCGTCAAATTTAATAAACATATTGCCATCTCGCTAATCGAATTATTTCATGAACAGAGCATGTATTACAAACAATTTTATCATTTTTAGTGGCATTTGATTTGGTTTTAAGCACGCTTGGAACCGTATATATATACGGTCCCAGCAACACAAGGGTTAACCAAATAAGAAAATTCGTGATAAATACATTTTTCATACTTATCAATATCTTTTCATTTATTTGAAATTGGAAATTGCGTTAGCAATGCCAACTTCAAACAAATGAAAATATCAACTGATACTTCAGCAGGACAATCTCAAATTTAGATAGCTTAGACAATAAAAAAGGAGCAGTTGTCAAGACATAGACAAAATGAATAAATAATTGTCACACAAAAAAAAAATTCTTGTGACAATAAATCCCCATTGCAAATATATTATAATTGTCAGCTCATTATATGAAATATTGTTCATTAACTTTACACCGGAGTCATATGAATTAAAATGAGTACTCCACTTGAAATTACCAAATACACTACAAAATACACCTTACTTGATTAGAAATTGGTAGACTAAAAACGTTTAGTTTTATATGGTTTAGCTGGTTATCTAGGAACATTTACCTGGTGAAATTTTCAGCGAATGGGCCAATTATCCAATCAGAATGAAGTAAAAATTAAATGAACTGCATATCCCCAGCTATTTGAAAAAATGTTTTTGCAAAAGGATTTAATGCAAGTGGTACATTTATTTACACGCTTTCGTAAGCTTTTCAAAGAAAATACCACTACGAATTTCCACATTAGTAACTCTCTCCAATACCAATAATTATTAAACCATTGTCACACAACGACGTGAGGAAATTAAAAAATATAGAGAATAAAAAAATATAATGTGTAATTCCAAGTTGCGCCATTTATTTTATTAATCATATGAACCTCGCGATTTTTTTTTCATTTCTTCCTTAAAACAAATGAAAATTACTTCTCGTTTGCTCTTTAAAGTTAAGTAGGTAGGAATATAACCTTCTAAACTCGATCCTCTGTGGGGTGAAGTGCAGTAAAACGAAGATTGATTGATTGAGATTGATATTCACATGAGCTTAGGTCCTACTTCAGTAAATTTAGACTGTGAAGTAGAAATAAGAACACTTTCTTTGTATTTAGTGAATACTAGACAGAGCTGGGGAGTGGCGGGAATGGTCCCGTACCAGAATAATAAACTAATAAGCCTGGTAGACGTGCTGTGAATGTTAGAGGACCAGCTCAGAGATCTGCGAGATTTGGTTGACGAGAGGTAGGCGTGAGTAATGGCGGCCTGAATTCACAGCCTGAAAAATTGGCTGAAGGAGACTGAAAAGCTCAGTGTTGGCACAGCGTCGCAGACGTTGGGCCAACGCTGAGGTGAGGTTTTTCTAGCGTCTTGTGATTGATATTGTAGATTTCGGTCAGAATACGGCCATCAGGGCGAACACGGCGTAGACCAGGGCACAGGGATAGCCGACCAGGAGCTGCTGTTGATCCATGGACAAGGCAGACACGAAAAGCTTACTAGCAGAAACACTACACCAGATAACCACTGCAGATGTCAGTATCCCGCCAAATAAGCCCCTGTAACAATAAGGCATAGGATTAAATAATATGGCCACTGCAGATGTTAGTACACACAGACTCTTGTAACAGCATGCAATAAATCAAACAATATAACAACGGTGGAAGTCAGTACCCCACCAAATAGACCATCGTAACAATTATAAATCTAGGAATGAATAATATGTTACACTGCAGATATCAGTGAACCGCTAAAACCGGCAAATAATATGACATTGCAGATATCAGTAGGCCTAAGCCGCCCAAACCGGTAAATAATATGACACTGCAGATATCAGTAGGCCTAAACCGCCCAAACCGATAAATAATATGACACTGCAGATATTAGTTGGCCTAAACCGCCCAAACCTGTAAATAATATGACATTGCAGATATCAGTAGGCCTAAACCGCCCTAACCGGTAAATAATAATGACACTGCAGATATCAGTAGGCCTAAACTGCCCAAACCGATAAATAATATGACACTGCAGATATTAGTTGGCCTAAACCGCCCAAACCTGTAAATAATATGACACTGCAGATATCAGTAGGCCTAAACCGCCCAAACCGGTAAATAATATGACATTGCAGATATCAGTAGGCCTAAACCGCCCTAACCGGTAAATAATATGACACTGCAGATATCAGTTGGCCTAAACCGCCCAAACCGGTAAATAATATGACACTGCAGATATCAGTTGGCCTAAACCGCCCAAACCGGTGAATAATATGACACTGCAGATATCAGTTGGCCTAAACCGCCCAAACCGGTAAATAATATGACACTGCAGATATCAGTTGGCCTAAACCGCCCAAACCGGTAAATAATATGACACTGCATATATCAGTTGGCCTAAACCGCCCAAACCGGTAAATAATATGACACTGCAGATATCAGTTGGCCAAAACCGCCCAAACCGGTAAATAATATGACACTGCAGATATCAGTTGGCCTAAACCGCCCAAACCGGTAAATAATATGACACTGCATATATCAGTTGGCCTAAACCGCCCAAACCGGTAAATAATATGACACTGCAGATATCAGTTGGCCTAAACCGCCCAAACCGGTAAATAATATGACACTGCATATATCAGTTGGCCTAAACCGCCCAAACCGGTAAATAATATGACACTGCAGATATCAGTTGGCCAAAACCGCCCAAACCGGTAAATAATATGACACTGCAGATATCAGTTGGCCTAAACCGCCCAAACCGGTAAATAATATGACACTGCAGATATCAGTAGGCCTAAACCACCCAAACCGGTAAATAATATGACACTGCAGATATCAGTTGGCCTAAACCGCCCAAACCTGTAAATAATATGACACTGCAGATATCAGTTGGCCTAAACCGCCCAAACCGGTAAATAATATGACACTGCAGATATCAGTAGGCCTAAACTGCCCAAACCGCCCAAACCGGTAAATAATATGACACTGCAGATATCAGTAGGCCTAAGCCGCTCAAACCGGTGAATAAAATGACATATCAGTATATAGGCCTACCGCCAAATAGACCCCTGTAACAATACGGCATAAAGGATTAAATAATATCATTACTGCAGATATCAGTAGGCCTATCCCGCTTTAGGCGCGGGGATTGACTTTAGACGTCAGAATGTGACGTGACTTAAGATTCTAAAGTCTGTAGACGTCATCTGTAGACGTCACTGACGTCTACAGATGTTAAAAATCTGACGTCTAAAGTCGGCCTTTGCACTGAAAGGGTTAAAGGCATATTCAACGACTTTAGAAGAGCGTTTTTAGAATTTAACTGAAATTTGTGGAAATGGTGAATTGTAGGCCTATTCGGGTTTTTTCTTTTTAAAAAAATAGTAAAAATGAGGTTTGGGGTTTAAGAAAAGTGATCTGTGTATGGACATTAATACACGTCCACCAATTAGTAGCACTGCCAAGGAAACAAATATATCAACAAAACGAAAGAGGATGGTCAGCATTTTAACATTGTGTACCAGACAGCACATGTCCAGTTATTTGAACGGCACGGTGTTCTCAATATAATTCTGTTATTCCAGCCACACCAGTTATAAGCCCCACAGCCAATATGACACGCTGGTGGGCCAGTGTCGCAGACGGCGGGCCAACATCAAATCGACATTGGGTGAGCGTCTGGTGTTCAGGTTAGGTAGAGTGGGTTATGGACGACTGGTAACAGAAAGTGAAGGGACGAGTGCACATTTTGACGGAAGCGCCTCTGCCCCTATCTGACACATGCGCATAAGGTCAGATTGGGGGTGAGGCCCCCTCATGAATATAAGCAGCAGAACCTTATTCTAATATCATCTCGTCTCTCAGAGGTACCGGCAGCAGTGCCAGCGGCTCTCATGTGACAGTTTCCGCCACAGGGGATGGGCGCTAAATCTCAGCAAAAATATACTGTAGGCTTGCCGCAAAATATGCACAAGACTGGTCATTTAGACAATTGCCTTTCTTTTAAGGGGAAGTTTTCAGGGTGAGCTATTTCTGGAAAAAAGACATTCCAAATGTTATGTTGTGTTTTTTGTATGTTTTGATTTGGCCTTCAGTCATTGAACACATACGGCTACACGCTATTACAAAACCATGACTACATGTTCATTATTTTCTTTGTGATCAAGATATAAACTATAAAATGAAATGAAATGAATCGGGCTTTAGGCCACCTTTGTGCACATATAGGCTAAACTGGGCCAGGAGAACGTCCTGAGGATGGTGAGATGATTGAGATGACACTGTCCTCCAGACACAGGATTCGAAATTCGAGCCCTGGCGGTCTGAGGCTGAGCACGCTACCTCTCGGTCACGGAGGCTCCCCACAATACTAACTTTCACACGTGGATGGGGAAAAAACATTTTTTGTTTCTTTGAAACCGCCGAGACCGGGAACCGAATCCCGAACTCTGGCGTGAAAGGCAGCGGTGCTAACCACTACCCTAGGGCCCCCGCCCATATATATATAAACTATAATCCTAAGATGTAGTTCATTTTAAAGATGCATTTGAAACTGATAAAATACAAGATTATAATGGTCTGATCGTCAAATATTGTTTTTAGACACTTTCAGGTTAACCCTTTCAGCACGGGGACCGTCTTTATTCTTTAGAATCATGACGTCTGTAGCCATCAGATTCAGACGTATAAAGACGATCCCCGCACTGAAAGAATTAAAAGATGTCCAATGGCCGTAGACTCATTACATAGGTATTCAAATAAAGCGGAATGAGTTAACCAAGACACTTATGATGATTTCAAATTGAGAAAACCTTTGGTCTCCATGCTTTATATAAAAAAATATTTCAGCGTTTTAAGGGTTAAGGAGACTGATGACATCAGAACACCGATGAATATTTTAAACATAAAAAATAAATACAATATTCGCTGACAGTGGTTGTCCACCAAGTACAACACCAGGGTATGGGAATACCCAGAAAGCACCGCGCGGGTTATAGAGACAGGTATGTTTATATTTATAATCATTCACCAGGTGGCGCTAATACTGACTTGGAGTAAATGAGGCGTTTAATGTAAGATCAGAAATTACGAGACAAATATAATAGTTATTTTGATCTGCCCCTTATGCACACTGCTGACCCTCAACATCGTAAAATTTAGATGGGGTACAATCTTAAAATAAAAAATGATATTATATAGGAAAGAAAATATACGCTGAGCGTATGACAAAATGGATGAGAAAATTATGGTGAAAAATAACAAGGAATGACTGGTGAATTATTCAAAGCCGCGGCGAAGAAAGCGTGGAAAAGAGATGCTCCATATCCTCTCAAAGCTGTGACGGTCAAGGTCGATTACTGTGAGCGGGAGCGGCCATGTTTATGACAGATATTGTCTTGGCACGAATGCCGGCATGGATTGAAACCAGAGAGTGGGAGTGCAGCCCAGCAAGTAAAGGTGCCAATTTAACGCTGTGCCAAAGCCGTGGGTCGTTGGCACAACGTTGAATCGACAGCTTGCGTTTGCAGGGAGCGACATGAGACCGGAAAAGCAACCAGTGCGCAAATGACTATCTTGGGTATTGCTGTTTGCAGTGAATAGATCTTCACAGACTGCACTGATAGGCCTTTTGGCGCAGGATATTCCCTCCACACGCGCGCATCCACAATATGTCATTTTATCCAGCGCCAAATTAGATGCAGGATTTGTGGCTGTGGTAACTGCTATCCAATATGATCGATGTGCATATAAGTGTGAAATATAATAGAATTGACCTTGACGTATTAACTTAACCCCTTCAGCGCGGAGACTGCCTATGGGCCGTCAGAATCTGACGTTTATCGACGTCAGATTCTCAAGTCTAAAGTCGATACCTGCACTGAAAGAATTAAACAATTATAATGGCCGTAGATCCATAACAAAAGTACATGTATTCAAATGAAGCGGAAAGTGCTGATCAAGACATTTAGGATTTCAAATTGAAACAAACCCTTTGCTCTCCATGGTTTATATACACATATTTCAGAGTTGTAAGGGTTAAGGAGTCTGAGTTTCAGGTTGATGTGCTCGCTATGTTGGCACGAGATATTGTATTATTTTGAAATTTATTGGTTTCACACCCAACTTGTCCCGGCTGTGGTAATTTGATATCGTAGACTTGACAGAATACATTTACTCTCGTACATGCTGGATAGGTAGGAAACTAATACTTTGTATGTTGCAATTAGATTTAAGAAAATTACCAGGACAATTCCAAAGGTTGGTTGTACTTGATTTAGAAACTGAGTATTTTAGAATGACAACGAAGGGTATCTAATGGTGATACTAGTCAAAAAGGTAACTTTGTAGATGGAATTGACAAATATTTAAGAAAACTGTCCACATATATATATATATATTGTACACACGTCTAAACAGTAGGTGTCTCTACCTTTTCGTATCCACGATATTACCAAGTCATAATTTTGACGATAATAATCGTTCCATTGTGCGATATATTTTTGAACCCAAATCAAAATGGTTATCTAACTCGAAGACGGACAGATCCAGGATCTGAACAAAGTGTGGCGCCGGGGTCATGATCCAATTATTTTTTTGGCAATATTAGGCCAATTTAAAGGGAGGGTGTTAAGTTTAAGGTTGGGTGAGCATCAATAAATGGAACATATCCTAATAATTAAAACAGCTAATTAAATTTTTACCTAATTTTTTTTATTATTGGTGAAAAAAATGTTTTTGTTAGATTTTTCGAGCCGAAGTCACTTCGGATTCTGTAACGGTCACGGAAACTCCCGAACAGCCTGGCACGTCACACGTTGAAGTCATGAAGAGGCCTCTGTCAAAATGGCTACAACTAGCGATGAAGATTTATCCGATTTCTCAGAGAGTAGTGAACATGTGAACTCCCCCGTCAACTCACTCTGAATCAGTCAAAATTCTCAAACGATTTTGATGATATTTGGTAGCCTATTAACGAAAGTTAAAACAAGGAAAATAGAATCAGAAAGAAGGTCTGCTTCGAAAACGTCGAATTTGAGAATTTCTCTCTTCACTTCCATCAAAGATCGACATTGTATTCAAACAACGCGCATCCTTGTTAACCGCCCTGCCATAAATGCTAATGACCCCATGCTCCCCTTTCGCCGGATCTGATGCGAGTTGCGAAGCGTAACGGCTCGGACACAACAAATTTGTCTAAATCCCCATCACCGCCAATGCTGGACCAGCAAACACAAAACATTTGTATAACATTTGTACAACTCTGGCCCAACGTCTCCGACGTTGTTCCAGCATCGTACAAGTGTTATAGGTCTACAAATGTTTTGTGTTTGCTGTGTAGGTGATGTCATCATGGTAATTCCCGGTTTATGTCGATACGTCACAGGAATTTTCCTTTTCTCATTAAAAA
Organism: Flabesymbios commensalis; assembly: GCA_964017125.1. NCBI lineage: Eukaryota > Metazoa > Annelida > Polychaeta > Terebellida > Flabelligeridae > Flabesymbios > Flabesymbios commensalis. The sequence goes on from OZ024913.1 coordinate 67,478,905, forward strand.
GTGTAGCATGTTGATGGTTAAACCATCTGCGTTCGACGTCTCAGAACAAAGTTATGGGAAGTTCGGTCGTATTTATTCATTGAATTATTTACAAAATAATTCTCAAAATTATGGAATTTAACCCCAACGGCGCTTTTACTGACTTTTATCAGGCAAGAGTTTGAAATATTGTAAATAAACATATTAATTTTGTTTTCAGCGCCGTTTGGCTAGTCTTACTAATTTTTCCAAGTTTTTGGTGACAACCCTGGGTCGGGCAGTATGTAGGCCTGATCACCTAATATGAATTATTTTTGTTCCCCGTGGGGCTGAGTTTTCATGAACAGTTTTATTCAAAAAATTAGCATTTATATAATAATGTATCTGAATAATGCAATCTGGTATCACAGGTGTGAATCACAATTCTACGTGTATAAAAGTTAAGTAGCTGAAATTGAAAACAGTCGTGATTGCTATGCGTTCTGGTAGTAATAAGTGGTTATGGGGGTGTTGAAGTCATCATCGTCATTATTAGCCCTGGTAGCAGTAGGCCTAACGGTTAGAACTAGACGTTTGATCTAGATATATTCTGGGACATTCACCCTGGGTAGGCCGGGAGTGAAAACTGAATGTATGTCTCCACTGACCATAAGATATGAAATCATTAAGTTGTTTGAAGTGAACACCACACAGAACATATGCGGGATTACCATGCTTCCAGTTAGCTCTGTCGAGTTTCACAAAACGATCCCACTTGCGTGCGATTTGGGAATCTTTTGGCCATGTATTAGTGCTGTAACATCTTCATTTGTATTGTTACACAAACCGGAGACGCAACTTTTTAGCATGATAACAATTTAAACAAAGATGACATTAAAACTTTGTAGGACAATCCATGAACAAGACGCTGTACAACTGGGTAGTGACTGCGGGATCACTATAGGAATAGTGCAAGTGGACTGCTGTAGGCATACGACTTCACCGTGTGACGTCACACGGCAGCTGCTGATAGTGGGAGCGTTTTTTATGACCCTTAATATGAGATCCATTTGGCCTACTTCAAATGCACTTTTTCGTGGCATATATTAAAAATTTAATGATGATTTATTTTGGGATGTACTTTGAATAGTATAATTAAGCCAAAATAATGGCCAAAACTATATTTTAAAACCTTAACACCCTCCCTTTAAGGTATTTTTCAAAGAATTTAGCAAAACTGCTCAAATACATTACAGTCGACCTGCCCCGACACAGGCTCAGACACAACTATTGATTTCAGTTTTATCATGAATTCAAACGATAAAATGTATAAGCCCACGCCCTCCGTGCTGGTAAACTAACCCAATGTCACAATCATGATGATACATCTGGTGAAGTAAATCTAAAGCCAGTGTATTAACTCTTACACCGCTAAGCAGGCACGACTATAGTCGCTTTTAATCCATTTTATTAACCGTTCACAGCACTGATATTGGGAACGAAATGAGCATTTAAAGGAGTAGTCCACTGTGTACGAACAGCGGACAGCTGGTACCAGAAACATACATAGAGTGATCTATAGCTTTAAACATCAATATTGGCAAATTTTTGGTCTCAAATTAAACAAATGTGAGAATTTTCACCCATTTGAGATTGTGGGTCGCTATAACGAGACACAACTTCAAGTGGGTGAAAATTTAAATGATTCAACTCCGTACGGGTACTGTCTTGTGAACTTTATCACATATATACTTACTGTAGTGACATGATGACGGCGTAGAAGGAGAGTAGTACCATTGGTAGCAGACAATACCCCAGTACACTGAACACACATGTGACAGATACTCCAGTAAGACTCATCAGGTTCAGGAGGACGTACATGGCCAGACAACCCACTACACCTATACCATAGATGTAGCTGAAATGGACCTTACCCGACTGAAACAGAACAAAGAACAATATTAATGTTAAATCATGACCAGGCAGCCTACTACGCCTATACCATAGATGTAGCTGAAATGGACCTTACCCGACTGAAACAGAACAAAGAACAATATTAATGTTAAATCATGGCCAGGCAGCCTACTACGCCTATACCATAGATGTAGCTGAAATGGACCTTACCCGACTGAAACAGAACAAAGAACAATATTAATGTTAAATCATGGCCAGGCAGCCTACTACGCCTATACCATAGATGTAGCTGAAATGGACTTTACCCGACTGAAACAGAACAAAGAACAATATTAATGTTAAATCATGGCCAGGCAGCCTACTACGCCTATACCATAGATGTAGCTGAAATGAACTTTACCCGACTGAAACAGAACAAAGAACAATATTAGTGATAAAACATGGCCAGGCAGCCTACTACGCCTATACCATAGATGTAGCTGAAATGAACTTTACCCGACTGAAACAGAACAAAGAAGAATATTAGTGATAAAACACGGCCAGGCAGCCAACTACATATGTCATATATATGTAGCTGCAATGGACCTTACCCGACTGAAACAGAATGACAAATTAGTGATAAAATATGACAAGGCAGCCAACCACACCTATACCATAGCTATAGCTGAAACATGTGAAATGCACCTCAAAAAGGTGCAAATTTAAAAATCGCGGTGAAATTGCAAATTTTTGAAGTGCAATTTTCTGTTTTAAAGTGTAATTTTCTGTTTTAAATGGTATTTTTCTGTGTTTTAATATTTCATTTCATGCATGTGTCTGTAATTCTTATTGTAATCTGATGACACCTTTTTACACTCAATTTGTATTTATTGCAATTTCTGTGACCTTTCATGACATTTAAGACGACATTTAAGATCTACCCTCTTTATGTGTGCTGATATATCGTGACCTCTATGCATGACCTCTGTATATGACCTACTATGACTCCCAGGTCTGACCTCTGTGTGAGGTGTGACCTATCCAGATATGACCTCTGTGTATGACCCACTATGACCCCATGTCTAGCCTCTGAGTGAGTTCCGACATATCTAGGCGTGACCTCTGTTTATGACCTACTATGACTCCCAGGTCTGACCTTTGTGTGAGTTCTGACCTATCTAGGCATGACCTCTGTATGTGACCTACTATGATACCCATGTTAAACCTTGGTGAGAGCTCAGACCGATCTAAGCATGACCTCTGTATATGACCTACTATGACCCCCATGTCTAAACTCTGTGAGAGTTCTGAACTATCAAGATATGACCTCTGTATATGAGCCACTATGACCCCCATAGAACTGTGTGAGTTCTGACATTTCTAGGCGTGACCTCTGTTTATGACCTACTATGACTCCCAGGTCTAGTCTTGGTGAGAATTCTTACCTATCTAGGTATGACCTCTGTATATGAGCCACTATGCCCCCATGTCTAACCTCTGTGTGAGGGCTGACCTATCCAGGCATGACCTCTAAGTATGACCTACTATGACCCCCATGTTTAACTTCTGTGTGAGTTTTGACCTATCTAGGAATGACCTCTGTGTATGACCTACCAGTAGGAGGGAGCCACCAAAGGCCAGACAGAACACCAGAGGTCCGGCTAGATCCGTGTCCTGCATTACACTCAGGTCAGGCGTCCGTCCTGGATACAAAACAGCCAAAGTCTGAAAAAAAACACGGGAAATACATGAGAAAAACGACAAATGTCTGGAAGCAAGCATATAAAAAAGCAAAAAATAGCCAGAGTTCAAAATACATGTGAGGTGGACTACTTTTGGACTACTTAAAGAAAGGCCTAGTGAGGTCTCCAGAACTACCTCGCAATAAGTAATTTTCCATTATATTTTGAATGAAGTTTTAATGGCGAGAGTGCTAAGCTGAAGTTACTTCACCTGGATTTAATCCCACATCCAGAGAAAAAAAGACTTTCAGGCCCAAAATCGTAATTTGACAACAAAAAAAGTAGTCAGTTGGTTTTACCATTTTTTACCAGTGATTATATGTTTTTCATATATTTGGCTGCACCTATTTATACTTTGAATTGATACAATTATATTGGAGGTAATTTCAGAAGTCTGGTTCGGTGTGAATTAAGCACTAGTAGGACTTCCAAGGCCCACTAGTGCTTCACATTAAATCAGATCTGCTCTTCTAGTACATTATTGCTCATACTGATTAAAACTTTAGACAAACGTAGCTGGATGTTAACCATTTCAGTGCGGGGACCGACTTTAGAATCTGACGTCTGTCTGTAGACGTCAGATTCTGACGTCTAAAAACGGTCCCCGCACTGAAAGTGTAAAATATTTATAATGGCCGTAGACCCATAACTGTTAACATAGGTATTCAAATGAATCGTGAAAAGCTAACTAAGACATTTATGGTGATTTCAAATTGAATATAAAAATCGTAGATCTCTGCACAGATAATTATGGCCATACGGATGAAAATGACCGCGATTTTAAAAATGATATTGGGAAACACACTGGGTTTTATTGGATGATAATACATAGTTGATGAATTAGGACGACAATCCTGCGTGTAGGCCTAATTAGTTCCAGCTGTATTCGCCAGGCGTAATGTGACCATCCATTCAGATGTGTTCAGGCTCCAGACAGATATTAACCCTTTAGGTGCTGCGGTACACATTCACTTTTTTAACCCTTTGTCTACTACAAAATTGTCATCATATTTTATTCACTGTGATCTGTGAATTGCGGATGAATAAAAATTACACAATTTTATAAAATACCGAAGAAATATACATCAAAACGAAAAACAAACAAGACTACATAAGTTCAGGAGCTCCCGCTCCGAATTAGAATTTGATTTAAGCAATTTTGTGTAGGGTTATTAATGTAGTCCTAGGCTAGGTCAAAAATCAAGACGCAAGACAACTAGGTCTAAGAGACTCAGTCTAAGAGGAAGATAAGAACTAGACAGTCTGTCAGAGATTGCAAACCTCCATTTTTAATGATCCTAATCAGTATCCCGGTAATGGTCTACCTATCTGTCACGGTTTACCCGATATCAGGCCAATCGAGGTAAATAATGGCTGATTCACGGTCATTTTGAATTTGATAGAGACTAGTTAAAAAATTTCAGGGTGCATCGTCCCCCGAAACCTCACATTTTGTTTTATAGTAATGGACTAGCATGTAACACAGTTTGCAGAATATTGGGCATGTGAAAGTAAATAATGATCGATAGGCAGGCGGCTATTTTGAGTTTGATCGAGTCTAAATTTGTCAAGATGCATCCTCTTCTGAAATTTCACATTTTGTTTTTTAGTAATGGTCTAGCCATCTAGCACGGTTAACCAAATAACGGCCATGTGAAAGTGAATGATGGCCTAAAGGCAGCCACTTCGAATTTTATGAAGTCAAAATTTTTCAAGATGCATCCTCTCCTGAAATCTCACATTTTGTTTTATAGTAATGGTCTAGCAATCTAGTACGGTTTACTAAATAACGGCCATGTGAAAGTGAATAAAGACTGATAGGCGGCCATTTTAAATATTAACGAGTCAAATTTTTCAAAGATGCATCCTCTCCTGAAATCTCACATTTTGTTTTATAGTAATGGTCTAGTTATCTAACACGGTTTACTAAATAACGGCCATGTGAAAGTGAATAATGACCGATAGGCGGCCATTTTGAATTTGATTGAGTCGAAAGTTTTTAAAAGGCATCCTCTCCGGAAACGTCAAATTTTGTTTTATAGTAATGGTCTAGCTATCTAGCACGGTTTACCTGATATCAGGCCTATCGAGGTAAATAATGCTGATTTTCGGCCATTTTGAATTCGTAAGTCAAAATTTCAGGGTGCATCCTCCACCGAAAACTCACATTTTGCTTTATAGTAATGGCCTAGCCATCTAGCACGGTTTACCAAATATCGGCCATGTGAAAATGAATGATGGCCGAAAAGGCGGCCATTTTGAATTTGAATAAGTCAACATTTTTCAAGGTGCATCCTCATCTGAAATCTCATATTTTGTTTTATAGTAATGGTCTAGCCATCTAGCACGGTTTACCAAATAACGGCCATGTGAAAGTGAATAATGGCCGAAAGGCGGCCATTTTGAATTTGTTCAAGTCGAATTTTTTCAGGATGCATCCTCTCCTGAAATCTCACATTTTGTTTTAAAGTAATGGTTTAGCTATCTAGCATGGCAATATCAGGCCTGTCGAGGTGAATAATGACCGATAGGCAGTCATTTTGAATTTTATCGACTTGAAATTTTTTAAGATACATCCTCTCCTGAAACCTTACAATTTGTTTTATAGTAATGGTGTAGCTATCTTGAGCGGTTTTCATGATATTCCGCAAAATATTTAAGTCGGATTTACCGATGTTATAAATTTGGTCAAAGTGCTGGGTCAAGGTCCAAAAACCTGAAAAGGCACAAAGTTCTAGGAACTTTAGAGTACATGTATGTGCAATATGACTGTAATCGGCCCAGTACTTTTCGAGATCTGCTCCGGAAACGAAGTGTGTGTCAAAACGTCTAAATAGGTCATAGTTCTGAACCAAAAGTAGGTCAAAGTTCATATACCCCAAAAGGCACAACTAGACCCCCTAGAGGTGTTGTGTGTAAAATTTGAAGACAATCGGACAAGTACTTTCAGAGATATGCTCCGGAAACGAAATGTTCAAGGACGGCCCAACGGCCCAACGCCGTAACATCATCATTTTCTCCTCTGCGACCTTGCATATTGAATTTCGATTAAAAATATTTTAACCTGTCCATCAGCCACCTGGAAGTAACCCACATACCAAAAATTGTTATCCTAGCTTATTTTCTTGCAAAGTTATAGGCAAAAGAAGAGGTAAAAACAGAACGGAGGTAGAATCCATAGCTCCCTCCGTCTCACCTACGGTGACGGCAGGAGCTAAAAAAACTATTTACTTTCATTAAACATAATGTCCGGAAGCAGCACTTCTCTCCGAACACAGGATTTGAAATTCGAATCTGGCGATCTGATGTCGAGCACGCAATCAGATGCTTCCAAAATACAGAATCTCCACTGGTGAACGGGTATGCAGGAGAAAAGAAGTGCTTCATCAACCTTCAAAAAAACTCACTAACCGGCAGACACGAGGTGCTTAGTCAATGTGGGCGAACGTTGTCAACGCCATCTACCTGTACATGGGCGGCATCTGGTGGTAAGCTAACCTCACTGTGCCCTTCTTAAAAGCCATTTTTATAAAGCCCATCATTGATTTAATGTCAAGCCAACGTCAAACACGTTGGCTTGACATTGAATCAATGATGGACCGCTATATACCGGCGGAGTTTCTTATTAGACACGACAGGTTTGCGACCTTTTACACTGTTTTGCCAGTCCCCAGCTGTGACGTGCCCGTCCAGCCAGACTGACCCGGGCAGACTGACCAAAGCTCTGGATAATCATATAATAATGTGATTTACTGGTGCACACGTAATGCGGGCGTCACCCGTTTTCAGTGAGATGTCATGGAGCGAAAATACTAATGCGTTCATGTATCTACCTCAACTACTGCCTTAATCACTCCTAATGTAATATAGGCCTAAACGAAAAAAAAAAGATTTGGTACAAATGACACCAACTGATATTGTGCCTTACTAGAAAATAGTCAAATTTTATGAAAAATTGGTTGAGAATTGACAGAGAAATCAGCGGAAATCATTCACCACGGCTAATGTAAATCCTAAGTAATGATAGATAAGGTTTCAAATCGTACAGGTAAAATAATCAAACATTAGCGTAGTAATTTAAAATCAGACCAGCTTGGTCAATATTCAGATAACCTCAGGGGACATCCAGAACTTTGAAAAAAAAATAATGTATGTGTCAATATTATTATTGATTCTTTAGTCTTCTGAACTAATATATGAGAGCATGACACTCTAAATTTACTAGGGTAGTGCCTCAAGTTGAGGCACTACCCTGGTAAATTTGAGTGTGAAATACCGATATTTTTGCATGACACTCTAAATTTACTAGGGTAGTTCCCCAAGTTGAGGCACCATCCTAGTAAATTTTGAGTGTCAAAAACCGATATTTTTATTCTGAAATCTTTCCCTTTGGGTCCACAACTGTATATTGAGTACCAATCAATTTTAAGGCTTTCCTTCTGTGTTAAATTTCCAGAGTTCATGCTAATTGCGGCCAGTTCAGCATTGAGACAAAAAATAATAGCCTAAACTTGATGTGTTCTGAGTTCAAGGCATTTATCAGTATGACGTTTGCCTGATCAGATTTTAGACGAAAACAACACATAGAAATCGATTCACTGTCGTGTTTTTTTCAGCACAAATTTGCTGTGCCATGTTTTGTCCGCCAAAGGAAATGGCAAAATGTGAAATCCATGTAACTTTTTTAACGCTAAACACTGTCACGTGTCACGATACGGGCATGCGTACTGAAACTAGGATTAACCCTTTCAATGTGAGGGTGAGTTTTGCTGTCAAAAGGCGCTCGTTGCACTGGAAGGGTTACAATATCGCCACACAAAGCAAACAAATTATTTTCGTCGCTCGCAAACGAGTAAGGCACACCAGAGCGATGTTCTATACATTGGCGCAAGTCGAGAAACACAAGTCGTTAAAACGTTAAAAGTACTATGAGACGAATGGTGTTTACATGATAAATGTATGACAATTTTTTAGTGTGTTTTACTCAGAATGTTTAAAAAGGCATAATCCATTTTACCTCAGTATCACAATATTTGAAATGGTCAAATACGAATCAAATATGTACTTAGACTAAGCCATTGTTGACTTTTTAAAACTCTGTATCACTGTACGATCAACAAAATATTAAAATCAAGTTATTCAACGTGCACCACGACGGAAAAAATATCGGACAGAGGGTACATTCAATAACGTTCCAAGTAAACATTGGACATTGAACCGCTTCGGGTTAATGTTGGGTCAGTTTCTGCAACGGTGGCCCAACATAAAACCAACAGCGGTTCAACGTGTATGCTAGGTCTTAGTGAACACGAGTTGTTGGTCAGGCTTTGGTTCAATTCCGGGCTAACGTGACACATGTCGGACCAATATCAAACAATATTTGCTTGTTATTGCTGAGAATGTCATGCAGACAACGATTTCTAGGAGTTGAACAACGATAGATCAGTCAGCCCAGCGTTGGGCCAATGTATAGCCCTATAGTTAACTTAGCACAGATTACCGGCCACGGGGTGTGTCCATGTCTGGACTCCAGGGGGGGGGGGAGTGGGGGGGGGGGACTAGATGAGGGACTCACACGCAAATCCCGAGACCAAACAAACAGCTTCTCCATTGTAACAGGTAGTATATTAGAACATTGCTACTCGACTGATCTATGATATCTAGGTTCATTACCAATGAATTATGTCAACTGGATGTAAATATCAAAGCTATTCATATTTTCATCGGACAGGGCTTACATCCCAATTTAAAAAAAATGGATGCAATGTAGGACATCTTTACATAAAATATCGCTTTACACTAAAAAAAAACGTTTGATAGTACAGTAGGCTACAAGTGCATACAATAGCTGAGAGCCAGTCTATATGTGAGCTGTACATAAAAGCTGAGAACCAATGTGTATGTGAGCTGTACACAAGAGCTGGGAGCCAGTCTGTATGTGATCTTCCCATAATAACTGAGAGCCAGTCTGTATGTGAGCTGTACATAAAAGCTGAGAACCAATGTGTATGTGAGCTGTACACAACAGCTGGGAGCCAGTCTGTATGTGATCTTCCCATAATAACTGAGAGCCAGTCTGTATGTGAGCTGTACCCAATAAATGAGAGCCAATCTGTATGTGATCTGTACATAATAGCTGAGAATGAGAGCCAATCTGTATGTGATCTGTACATAATAACTGAGAGTCTGAGACTCAGTTTGTATGTGATGTGTACACAATAGCTGAGATCTAGTCTGTATGTGAGCTATTTTTACACAATAACTGAGAGCCAGTCTGTAAGTGAGCTGTACACACGATAACCAGGTTGTATGTGATATGTACACAATAACTGAGAGCCAGTCCGTGTGTGATATGTACACCATAACTGAGAACCAGTCTGTAAGTGAGCTATTTCTACACAATAACTGAGAGCCAGTCTGTAAGCGAGCTGTGGACATACATAATAACTGAGAGCCAGTCTGCAAGTGAGCTATTTGTACACAATAACCGAGAACCAGCATATCATCGCTGTACTGTGGCTGTACACAGATAAACAAAATAACAGCTAGTGTGACCATTTGCAATGAGAATAGAACCACACTTATTATAATAATGCAAAACCATCCAAGGCCAGGCATTAAGTAGCATCAAGCAGTTCCTTGGAATTAGCATAAATACATGCGCCTGCCGAGATCATCACTTTACAGTCACGAGTTCTTATTACGCTATGACGCACTGTTGTCACGAACTGAGCTCTGCATCTATTTTTGTTCGGTCGCCATTGTTATAATAACGAGATTATTGATAAAATGATGTCTCAATCCTGGAGCATATTTTACCAATATTAGCGCAAGGCACAAAGGGAAGCCTTGATGGCAGCAAAAATACTACTGACTGATGTGAAGTGTGAACACGAGCCGCTCATCACATTTGTTTTTGTACAGGTTTTAAAGCAATTGCTTTGAAACTCATATTTTTGGGCGCAGATGAGGACGGCACATCGAGGTCTCTGTATATATACACAATTATATATAGGCCTACACTCAGGGTGCTAATCTCCCACCTACCTTAATCAGCAAAAACGAGTAGTTGACCTTTTAATTCTCGATGCTGGGCCAGCGTCGCAGACGGAGGGCCAGCATCGAGCATAAACTGGGTCAACTACGCGTTTGAATACTTCCAGGTAGATAGGAAACAGTGATAGGGACAGCGGGTTCAACACACGAAATAAGTAGCAATGACTATACAGACTATACCACGATCGCCACGAGAATACGATAACAAAAATAGAATGTCAGAAGTTCAGAAGATATCGCCTCGATCAGAATGCAGCGTTGACGGCAGAACAGACAACGCGCCATCAACCAATATCTCTGACCGTCAATTCATGAGGAGGAGTTGACGACATAACCCAGGAGGGAACGACATACATCAGTTCAACGCTGAAAAAACAGGGTTGCGTCTAACACGAGACGCTGGAACAATGTGGGATGAATGTTGGGCCAACTCCGTCTTAATTTGTCCAGCAAAAACATGAGGTTACTTGTTAATACTCAGGCACCGGCGCATACGGTGGTCCATGGGCCAACGTATCGTAGTGTCCAACATATTCAGCGCGGGGATCGACTTTGGACATCAGATTCTGACGTTCAAAGTCGATCCGCGCGATGAAAGGGTCAAATATTTATAATGGTCGTAGATCTATAAAATGGGTATTCAAATGATTCAGAAACCGCTAACTAAGTCAATTATGAGGTTGTACAATAATTTTAATATTTTTGCACAAATATCCCTGTGGTATTTTATGCAGAATTTAATAAAATATTTCAGCATTGCTAGGGTCAAGCATAAGCCAGCATTGGCCCACCGTCTCCAGTTTTCTGGAGATCCTGACCAATAGATCTTCGTCACGGACAGTCAGATGTGACGTCATAATCCCGTCGTCTCTGACATGATCCACAGAGGACGGCGTCTGCTTGGCAGAGGAAGGCCGGGAAAAATGGAATACTTTGCAGAAATATCAATAAAAGAGGTCATTCCCATAATGCTCTTTTGCTGTCTCCAGCTAATAACGCCAGCGTTCTATCCAATTATAACGCTTTCTGCGGAGCCGCGCGACAAAACCCACCTCGCCCACGATCCAGGGTGGGGTTTATATGGGAAGCATGGACGACATAACGACAATACACCTGATAGAAAACAGACGTGTTTTTGTCAATGTAAAAGCTTAGCACATCTAGTAATAACGTAATAACAAAAACAGGATTTCTAATTTTACTTCATTCATGACCTGAAATGACACTGCAATTGCTCGCAGTAAAATTGAAAAAAAGTTATCATTTGGCTTTAGCAGTTTATTGGCACGCTGAATATTGTATATTAACTTTAGTATTATTAAATACCGTTGCAGAGTGTAAATTTATGTTGTTGACGAGGGGTAGGCCTACATATATTTACTTCTACAAATAAATAAGCTTCCCATTACAGAGCAATTGACTTGTGTCTGAAGGAAACTGGTTGACATGATTACGGTTGAACCCTGCTTGTCATACAACAAATGTCACTGAAACCTTCTCTTAGCCACCATATGAACAACATACAATATCTCAGCGGACCGATCTCATTCAGCGCAATGATTATTTGTTTTAATTGGTATAGACTCACCTAAGGTCGCCATCTTGAGTTTGGTCAAAAGTACCAGAAGAGGCATAGACTTCTGCTGACCTTGAATGGACACCCTCTCCATGAGTTTCAGGGGACGAGAGAGACTGTCCCATGACCTTCACTGGGCGCCTTTGATCTCTCTGGCCTTCACTGGAAGCCAATGACCTCTGCTGAGTTTTTCTGGACAATCCCAGACACCAGTGGCTTCTGCTGGCCTTCACTGGACGACAGTGACCTATGTGCTGACCTTCATTGGACGACATTGACCTCTGCTGACCTTCACTGGACGACTGTGACCTCTACTGACTTTTACAGAACGACATTGACGTCCAGTGAATTTCTGCCCACGTTCTTCTCAGCTATTTTCAGCCATCTCACAGACAGCAGTCAATGACCTAGCCATCAACATCAGCTATGACAGCTCAATCTGGAAAACGTTGAATCAAGGTTGGGTTGATGAGGCAGACGCTGGTCCGTCATTGACTCACTTATTGGTCAATGTGTTCGGAGCGTGCTGTGAGACGGACAAACAGGGTGTCATGGCTGACCTTTTTACATAGTAGGCCTATCATCACCATTCCGGAGCTGAGGCTCAGGATGATACCACTAAACACCAGACGCTGCCATTGCTGCTTGAACTTTTTAGCGCCCATATATTCAGACCTACTCTTGTTTTTATTGACATTGAGATGATAATTTCTGTCACAATTCCCACCTCAAGATAAACAAGGCCCGTCGCCGACGGTATTAGGCATCAGCCTCTAATCATGGTTAAAAGGCGAATATCATTTGAAAATAACTTTTAACACTAACTTTACAAATTTAGACATATTAAAGCCAATAATCATGATAATGGCCGAATGAGCATATCCGTCCCTGAATTGGCACATTTGTGTCATAGTTATGTTCTATCTCGCACGGTTTCCCATATATTACGCATATTAAGGTCAATAATGGCCACAATAATGGGCAATCAGACACGGTGTTCCAGAAATTACGCATATTAAAGGCAATAATGGCCACAATCAGCCATTTTGAATTTGATAGAGTTGAAATTTTCCAGGGCATATTTTTCCCTGAAACAATACGTTTTGTTATGTAGTAGTGGTCTATAGCCGACGTGACCTAGTTCTTGGCCGATGCGCACCCATTTTGAGCTAATCCGAGCTCTTAGTGAAGTAGATATATGCTATAAATTTTGGAGCGATATATAGAAAATTGTTGAGGGAAACTCGTTACCGAGAAAATTTGCCAATCGAAATCATAATTAACCTGTACATGTGCATTCCAGTAAAGTGAAACAAGTTATAGTGTTAGACGTGGCGGGCAGACGGACGGACAACAGGCATCTGCCAAAATTTGGCTGATGCGTAATAAAAGCGCTTTGATTTCATAAAATACCCAAGTATTATAACTGAAATGAAAGCTGTTTCATTTTTCATTCAATACATTTTATTCAAAATATTTCATGTGGTGCAGAAATGCGGCAGGAGAGCTTACACGGTTAAACACGTATATACCACAGCTCACATTAAATACAAATACGATAACACTGTCACATCATGGTGTGTGAAGGATAACCATTTAAGTGCAATGTACGACTATAAATCCTCACTTTATTTTCAACCACTTGAAAGTTGTGGGTCGCGGTAGCGAGACACAACTTCAAATGGGTGAAAATCTGATTTTTTACGTGGGAGCTCATAATCAGCGACATTAATCCTACATATTATGTAGGATTAATGTCGCTGATGCTGGTACAACATTAAAGAAACATGCCTCGTACTGGATTGCATGAGATCCTATTGCCCCATCACATTCCCACTGCCTACACCTATCTATAGAAAGTTCAATGTGCGTAGCTTACATAAACATAAATCTTCAATTAAAAAAATGTTTGAGTACCCTTAAACAGTGGGTGTTCCCGAAGCGAGTTTTTCTCGTTAATTACATTAAAGTTTATCTGCAATAAAAAAATATTATCTGCTAGCAGGCTTCGTTTGACATGTTTAAATGTCTCTTCTTATTAATTTTTATAAGTGACCTTTCTTATATAATTGTCAGCAATATTCCATTTAGATATGTCTATTTTGGTCCGCGAATTCAATTTCGTCTTATATAAAGGATAGTATATAACGAAATGCAAAACTGATGTAGCATGTTTTACCACTCGCCACTCTTTCATTAATTATGAGTTGGAATTTTCAAATGATGAATGATATTTGTGGAAACTGGACATTTCCAGCTTTAATTTTTCATCAGGTACCATCATCCACTACAACATATTTTACTAAAATATGCCGTATTTTATTTCGGTTGAAACATGGCTAAAACGTTTATATGTGGGTCTAACACGACAAGGGAGAAAATACCATGACATAACGTTTTATCAAAGTTGGGTCAACGTGTCAAACGCTGGTCCAACATTGATAAAACTATGCTGACATTGAATTTTTTTAAGGTATCTTCTGCGTGGATTTCAAAAGAAAGCATCTTCTGTGTAGATTTCGGCATAATTTATAATAGATTTATACGACGTATCCTTCCTCAGTACCAAGTGAGCATGAGACGACATAAATTGGATCAAAGTTGGAACAGCCTCAACGACGGTGGGCCAACATTGGGTCGGCATAGGTTTAATGTATAGTGTTTACTGTGTATTCTATATGAAGTCTTGGAAGCATTGGATCAACTTCTTTCCCATGTATTTTCTCTGACACCAGCAACAAAAGCGAAGAACAATATTCATTTATCAGATTAAACTTAAGACTTCTAGAAGTGAGCGTACCAACTTCTGTACCTCAGGTTGGAAAAAATGATGAAAACCTGATTGACCTATTCATAAATTTATTATTTTCAGTTACTTTACTTTACCATTATACAATTGTCTTTAAATAATAATAAAAATAAAAGTGATTTTGTTTATTTAAAGTCGCTGGGAATATAACATTCTATCTTCAAGAAAACTGAACAGAGAAAATCGAGCACCTCTCGGCTTGAGCGCATGGCAGTAAAGCAGATGTTATTGTTGCAAATATGAGAGTTTTTGTTTTTTCTCTCAAATGTTATGATGGACACAACATTGTGTTAAGTTTAGTTATCTGAGAAATTGCTCTAGGGCCTACATAGATATACCATATATGTAGATAATTATAATAGATCTACGGCCTCCGTTGAAGAAGTTGCGTAGGACGTCACTTCTCAACAAGTACTGACGTACATAAGAACGGAAAATGAGACTACATAATGCCTCTGGTCTCACCACTTTTTTACTGGAATGAGTAGACTTTTTAAAAGACATGGCATTGTCACGACAGTGGATGCAGATTTATAATCATGGCTATTCACGTTTTTCAATGATCGTTAGCAACCTCTGTTATATCAGAAATGGATGAACTGTTTAAAAAATGAGTACACAATCAAGGCATATAGGTGCAAATCCGTTTTTATACAGTTCCCCTGGAGTCCGTGAACTATAAACAAATAACACTGGGAGCATTGCGGCCGAGTTAACCCTCGGACCGTATATATATATACGGTTTCAAGCAAGTTTCAGACTAAATAAAATAACAGAAAATAAAAGAAGTTTCAGACTAAATAAAATAGTTTGTAATAGATGCTCAAAGAATTCCATTTTTCAGATGATCCCTTTTCCATGTTTTCATAAAATAGAAACATTTTTCGTCATTTGAAGCTGGAAATTGCGTTAGCAATTCCAGCTTCAAATTAATGAAAAACAGAAACAAACAATTCGGCAGCGCAAGGGGTACAATCACAGACAACACCCAGCCAGCACGCAACATTCTCCCAACGTTGCTTATAAGTTAGGTCACCATCTTCGACGCTGGCCCAACAGTAAAATAAAATAATATTGGGCAAAAATGACAGTTATCAGTTGATACTATCACCCATAAACATGACACGTTGACAAAACATTGTTTACATGTTGGACCACCTGTGAATGTGGCCCAAAAATAAAACAATATTGTGTGGATTTCTCTGTTTTGCTGGGTGCATATTCATAAGTTACACACTCTCTGTAATTCTGTCATGCATCTTATTTGTAGCTGAAGAAGCATTGCGGTCATTTTGTGAAAAACTCGTCCGTCTTTGACGTGATCCCTGGCTGGCCAGGAGGTATTTATTGCGCAGGACGTGTCCGTGTGGCAATATCCAGGCCTGACAAGCAGGCAATCAAATCCACATCAACCACAACAAATGCCCGTCAGCAAAGAACCAGAAATACATCCTGTTAAAAATCAGACGCCAACCACACGAGCACCATCCACGTCTTCATGGCTCCATCCCTGCAAGCAAGAGACATTGGTCCAATGTTGGCGTGGTGCTGGGCCAGCGTCGTCGATGGTGTACCAGCCGCACCCCTGCATCGGATCAACGTCTCGTGCTTGCTTATGGCTCCATTTCTAACATTCATCCAAACAAGATTTCATAAAACTAAAAAACAAAATGTTTTAGGAGAACACTTGGCAGGTGCGGTGCATCAACAGCTTGTGAATATTAACTTTAAAATACCATAGATTAATACTATTTAACAACCAAACATAAAGTCGACCAACCACTGTTAATGCGAAAGGCCGACTTAGATTTCTTGACAACCACGAATAAAACTAGATGGTGGGACTGCCCCTTCAACTGAATGAGAATGGACATAACCAATGTAAAGGCTCATAGTGTATACCATAAGACAAAATGCTGAGATGCTCAGTAAGAATAAATTTATGAATGAAAGAATGAATGAATGAATGAATGAATGAATGAAATAATGAATGAGGGGGTGAAGAATGATGAATGCCTGAATGAGTAAATGAATGAATGAATGAATAAATAAATAAATAAACGCGTGGGTGGAGTATGATGAATGCATGACTGAATGAATAAATACATGAATAAGTGAATGAATATGGTTATCAGTCATTTGTTCACATAGGTTACACTGGGCCAGGAGAACTTCATGAAGATGTTGCAGATACGATGATTTGCAGGCCATCTCTTCAGAGTCTGGGAGAGTTTGAATGTGAGGAATCCCTCCTGCTGAGAATCTAACACCAGACAATCGCCTAATGCTGGCTCAATGTAGGACCAACGTCTCTGACGTTAGCCCTACATTGAGCCGGCATTGTGCTGACGTGTCTCCGGCCAGAATAAGGTGCACCTCCTCTCTGCGGTGATGGCTCTTCTGTCCTGAGGACAATGCAGGCTGTCCGGCCGGCTGACGGCCTGTCTCTCCACACACATACACTGGACACAACAAGTCACTGGCAGCTTTAATGGATTATGTATGCACACATCCGTGATCTGAGTGCTGGAGCAGCATTAGCAAAGACCCAGGGTCTAAGAAACAGAGAGGAGCAGGAACTAAGGCTGCACCTGGAGACACCGGGTCCGAAAAAACACCGAGGGACAGGGAGTAAGGGGTCCTATCTAGAGGAGCCCATTGAGAGACATGCGTAGACACCTAGAAAAGCTCACTGAGCGACATGGACAGCGGATCCCTACTTAAAGGAGCTCACTCAGGTACAAGGACTTAAGCCTTTCCTAGAGGAGCTTACTGGGGGATATTGTCTAAGGGCTCCTTTGTAGAGGCGCTCACTAATGGACAGGGATTAGGCCCCTACCTAGAGAAGCTCACTAAGGGACAGGGGCTAATGCTCCTACCTAGAGAAGCTCTCTGAGGTACAGGGACTAAGGGCTCTTACCTAGAGGAGCTCACTGAGGTACAGGGGCTGAGAGCCCCTACATAGAGAAGCTCAATGAGGTACAGGAGCTAACAAGCCTAGTTAGAGGATGAGGTAGAGGGACTGAGGCTCCTACCTAGAGGAGCTCACTGAGGCACATGGACTAAGGACTTTATCTAGAGGAGCTCACTGAGGTACAGGGGGTAAGGGGCTCTACCTGGAGGAGCTCACTGAGGTACAGGGAGTAAGGGGCCCTACCTAGAGGAGCTCACTGAAGTACAGGGAGTAAGGGGCCCACCTAGAGGAGCTCACTGAGGTACAGGGGCTAACGAGCCTAGTTAGAGGAGCCCAATGAGGTAGAGGGACTAAGGCTCCTACCTAGAGAAGCTCACTGAGGCACATGGACTAAGGGCCTACCTACAGTAGCTCACTGAGGTACAGGGAGTAAGGGGCTCAATCTAGAGGAGCTCACTGAGGTACAGGGATTAAGGGGCCCTACCAAGAGGAGCTCACTGAGGTACAGGGAGTAAAGGCTCTATCTAGATAAGCTCACTGAGGTACAGGGGGTGAGAGTTCTACCTAGAGAAGCTCACTGAGGTACAGGGAGTAAGGGATCTACCTAGACGAGCTCACAGAGGTACAGGGAGTAAGGGGCCTACCTAGAGAAGCTCACTGAGGTAGAGGGAGTGAGGGCTCTACCTAGAAAAGCTCACTGAGGTACAGGGAGTAAGGGGATCTACCTAGAGAAGCTCACTGAGGTACAAAGAGTAAGGGGCTCTACATACAGAAGCTCACTGAGGTACAGGGAATAAGGGCTCCACATAGAGAAGCTCACTGGAGTACAGGGAGTAAGGGGATCTACCTAGAGAAGTTCACTGAGGTACAAAGAGTAAGGGGCTCTACATACTGAAGCTCACGGAGGTACAGGGAGTAAGGGCTCTACCTAGAGAAGCTCACTGAGGTAGTGGGACTAGCATTCTACCTAGAGGAGCTCACTGAGGGACAGGGAGTAAGGGGCCCTAACTAGAGAAGTTCACTGAGGTACAGGGAGTTAGGGCTCTACCTAGAGAAGCTCAATGAGGTTCAGGGAGTAAGGGGCTCTACCTGGAGAATCTCGCTAAGGTACAGGGAGTAAGGGGCTCTACCTCGAAAAGCTCATAGAGGTGGAGGGAGTAAGGCTCCTACCTAGGGAAGCTCACTGAGGCACAGGGAGCAAGGGGCTCTACCTAGAAAAACTCACTGAGGTACAGGGAGTAAGGGGCTCTACCTAGAGAAGCTCACGAGGTACAGGGACTAAGACTTCTACCCAGATGAGCTCGCTAAGGTACAGGGAGAAGGGGCTCTACCTAGAGGAGCTCGCTAAGGTACAGGGAGTTAGGGGCCCTACCTAGAGAAGCTCACTAAGGTAGAGGGAGTAAGGCTCCTACCTAGAGAAGCTTCCTGGGGTAGAGGGAGTAAGGGGCTCTACCTAGAGAAGCTCAATGAGGTAGAGGGACTAAGGCTTCTACCTAGAGAAGCTCATTGAGGAACAGGGACTAAGGCTCCTACCTAGAGGAGCTCACTGAGTGTACATGTACTGAGAGCTCCTACCCAGAGGAGCTCACTGAGGTACATTCTCTAAAAGCTCCTGCCTGGAGGAGCTCACTGAGGTACAGCCTACAGGGACTAAGTATCATACCCAGAGGAGCTCACTGAGATATTAGGACTAGGGGCTCCACCTAGAGGAGCTAACTGAGGTACATGGATTAAGGCTCCTACCTGGGGGAGCTCACTGAGGGACAGGGACTAGGTCTCTCACCTAGAGGAGCTCATTGGGGCACAGGCAGGAACTAAGGGCTCCCAGCTAGAGCTCACGTAGGCCTATGTGGCTCATGTAGGTCTGTAGGCCCATAGCAATTTTCATATTAAGGTGAACATAATAAATGACCTGATTTTATTTAATTTCGTTCCTCCAGCTGTTTATATCTAATAATGATTAGAGAACAGTTGGGGGGTGAAAAACTCTTTGACCTCAACATATAAGAACGACCTTTTTTGATGGATTAAACAATTGTTTCCTTGGGTGGGCTAATTTTTCCTGAGGATGGTCAGATGAACCACGCTACCTCTCGATCACGGAGGCTCCCCACAATATTGAATTTTATATTACGAGTGGACGAGAAACTGCATAGAGTGAGCGAGGAACGAACCACGACCTCGGGAATGACAGGCTGTATAGTAGCGTTTCTCACCCCCTCCAGACATTCCGATGACACAAGATTAATTTTTACAACGCTGAGATATTTTTTGTATCAACCATGGAGACCAAAGGGTTTTTCAATTTAAAATCATCATAAAAGTCTTAGATAGCTCTTTCTGCTTCATTTGAATAGTTATTTTATGGGTCTACGGACATTATAAATATTTTTCAGAAATAATTTAATACCTAACGGGTGATATTCAACTCCGGCGTGGTAGACGGTAGCGCTTTACCATTACACCAGGGCCCCCACCCTCCAATGACACAAGGTGAAATATCAGACGGGTGGCATTGACCTGATGCTTGACAGTCGTATGGATTCAGCGCATGCGCCTGGGCATCCCTGATCAGATCAATTCGGGCGTCAGATCCAGGATCCAATGAGTCCCTTGTACCTCACAGACCTCCGCCTTATGTATACAGACAGATACTGACCTGGTCATTCCCTGATAAACAGACTCTGCAGGCCATTCGGAAAACTGTCCCTTAAATTCTACTTTTACAACCGATCGATTGTACAATGAATAACTGTCAATTGTTAGATTAGTGATTTATATGTGATAATGTCAGATTTACATCTCATTGTAATGATGCCTTGACGTTGGAAATGAACCCTTACAACGCTGAAATCTTTTCGTATCGTCCCCTATAACAATGGAGACATAAGGATTTTTTTTTTCAATTTGACATCATCATAAATGCCTCAAGTAGCTCTTTCTGCTTCATTTGAATACCTATATTATGGTCTACGGCTATTAATATTATGAATATTTTACTCTTTTAGTGCGGGGATAGACTTTAGACGTCAGATTCTGACGTCTATGGACGTCAGAATCTGACATCTAAAGTCGATCCCGCGATGAAAGGTTAACACCCGGTGTTTGTAGGTGAATTTATCACTTGGATAGGTTTCCCCTCACATTACCCTCTCCATGTACATTAGGAGGCTGTCCCGTCTGTTGCAATGTATACTGTAAAGAATGGTAGGCATACGGAAATACTAGGCGAAGTCTACAGCGATCATCCAAGAGAAGCTACATCCTCCATGAGTCTGGCTGAAATCTTCGGGGAAGATTCCCAGCGGGATGCTCTGGTTCTTCTGCTCAACAGCAGAGCTAATGCAGCTCTCGCATCGATGCTCAGGTACTGATGTGGTCATGGTAGGGCATTCAAACTACTATACCGGCAATAGTGTTTGACATTAGGTTTCTCACGTGATATTTTTGTTACTCTGGGAACTATTCGACCTGAGGATAGCAGAGCTGTGCGAAAGGCCAAGGTGTGTCAGCAATAAATTGCACAACGAAACCCAATTTTCCGACCGCCTGGGCATGTCTAGGGAGTAAATCCCCTAGACATGCATAGAAGCCCTTATCGAGCGAGTGAAGGAAAATACTCTCAATGAGCCACCATGCCCTATCACCCCACTCTCACGTCAAAATCTGTACATCATTCATTTCATCAACGGATTGCACTGTTTTTAACGTATCACAAGTTTAAATGAACATAACGACCCAAAAATGACGTAGATAAATTTTACTAAGTAATATTATATAAAACAGAGCTTTTGTTACACTATGTTACACTTTTGTTACACTATGTTTTCCACACATAGATGTCGATCTCTGAGGTCAGAATGACTAAATTTGCTGATCTCCTCAACTCTGCCGCTGAACCATGTGTTTAACTTGGACTAGCCACAACCCTTCACATCCAAGCACTCTCCATGGCACACTTATCTTCCGACGACAATATACTGCCGAACAAAGGCAAACAGCAGTAACTGCTTACATTTCAAGTAAGCAGTTAATGTGGTTTGACTGCATGACAGTAAACCTGTTCACAGAGGACAGTCAGGGAACCTTTTATATAATTAGGCCTATAACCAACAATGGAAGTGGTTTGCATAGTAGTGTAGCTGTTTTAAATAAAAACATGAAAATGATCAATTTGGCTACATTCAGAAAATGTGAAGCATTTAGCAGCATCATTGGTACCTTTAACCCGTTAAAAGATGCTCCTGATTATAGGGGCCTATATATATTTGTCTGTTTTTTATTGGCACATTAAATACCAGCTTTTAAACTGTTAAACATGCATGCTAAAGATAATAGTATAATATAGTAGAATATTGCTTAATATAACGTCACTTTTCGGCACTAATGTTCATTCAGGTGACATTGTAATACGATAAAAACAATCCATTGATGAGATAAAGACGAATGATCCAGATGATGATTTTGGGGTGGTGTACATGTGATAGGGCACGCTGGGTTGTTGAGTGTGTTCTTCCTTCACTCACCAGTAAGGGGTTCTGGGTATGTCTAGGGGATTTACCCCCGGACATGCCCAGAAGTCCAGAGACTCGGTTAAAGATAACACCAATCAACGTGACATCAATCAGCAAGATCTCAAAATTGTTGACCTCTATTTTGTCAAATCTGAATAATTTTACTCAATTAAAGTTGTGAATCGCGTCAGCGAACACAACTTCAAGTGGGTGAAAATTCAAATGAGCGGTTAAAGGGTTAAAGTGAAACTTCTTCGATGCTTAAAAAATATATTCTACCGAGGCCTATTATATGAAACATCCGAAATGATCATTTTCTCGTGCTTTAAGCATGCATGTTTAATATACTGAACATTCTCAGAAGAAATAATGACAACGGCAAATATTTACTATTTCTACGTCTCATAATCATTTCAATGCCATCGTGTGCCATTTCCTCTTGTGTCATTGAGTCTGCCATTCCACAGACTCTGATGTCACCTTGAGTTGGTACCTCTTAAAAGTTGAATTACACCGGCATATCTTAATCCACATTATTTTTTATGGCCCCACCCCCTACGCCACTTTAGAAACTCAGTTCTCATGGGCATACTGTAGAAAGTGCAGGCAAATCGAAGCATTATGTCGTTGTCCTAGAATAGACCACAGGGAAAACCACAATTCCAACACACAAATTAAAAAAAAACGCATTACGTGGGCGTCCGTCCAGCTGTCACTCCTGTGCACTCCACTGGTTCAAGTCTGCGGGTTTACCCAGTCGAGCGTACCCACGGAGTATTCTAAATCAATTAAAGTCACTCCAGTCGGCAGAGCTTACTTGACACCCGCCGTGGTTTCAGCCTTCTGTCCACCATTGTTAGTCCATGATGGATGAGGTACCACTGAAGCCAAGGACTTAATCTAGGAGCACAACTCTGACTTAATGCTGGGCCGACGTATTTGACGTCGGCCCAGCATTTAGCCAAAATTGTACAGACGTAAGATGAAAACCAGATAACTCAGGGTGTCCAGCTCTTCTGTTACAGCATCACAGGTCAACTTATGTAAAAGCTCTGGGGGGGGGGGGGGGGGGGGGGTTACCATGAATGAATCAACAGCTTATTCACCCTGTCTCTAAACACATAAGGGCGGGGGCCCTAGGGTAGTGGCTAGCACCGCTGCCTTTCACGCCAGAGTCCGGGGTTCGGTTCCCGGTCTCGGCGGTTTGAAAGAAACAAAATTGTTTCTTCCCCATCCACGTGTGAAGGTTAGTATTGTGGGGAGCCTCCGTGACCGAGAGGTAGCGTGCTCGGCCTCAGACCGCCAGGGCTCGAATTTCGAATCCTGTGTCTGGAGGACAGTGTCATCTCAATCATCTCACCATCCTCAGGAGGTTCTCCTGGCCCAGTTTAGCCTATATGTGCACAAAGGTGGCCTAAAGCCCGATTCATTTCATTTCTAAACACATAAAGTCATTTACCAGGCATTTACTGGTAAATCAGGCCGGCCCCGATGGCTCTTTCGTATCGACTGGGGCTTGTAAGTAAGTAAGTAAAATATTTGCTTTACTTCACTTTTCGGCCAGTATGGCCATTTAAGTGAAAATTCCAGGTATTACAATATCCCATATTGTATAGTTAAAGTAGTAAAGGAAAGACAAAGCCAATAAAAGCATCGTACTAAAATATTCAGTTTAAAGTGTTTGATATGATAAGATGACGATGCTCCTGGCACCTATATGTAACGAGTCTGATGACATGTTGTAGCGCCTGCACTACAACACAGTTTAATGAGCATAAAAATATCAGTATAAATAATGTAAAATATGAAGTTATTATAAAATGAACGACTCATCAAGTCACTATATCTCCATGAAATTGGTCTGATTGTGTAAAAACCACAAGTCCTAAGTCAAAACAGTGTCATTGTCAAAACAAATATATAATATATACTAGAATACTATATACTATAATCAAAAAAAGTAAACCCATTTAGACATAAATATGAATGACATAAACAATGAACAGAGAAACCATTAAGTAAGTAAGTAAATGTCTTCTTTACTTCACTTTTCGGCCAGTATGGCCAGAGAAATCATGAAACCACAAAAAATTCTCAAAAATTAAAGACTTACAGTGCCCCCACAGTTGGTAATAAGGTCTGTGATATTGGAGGACATCACAGAGCGATCACGAACCGTGAGGACACCGTAAGTCACCACAGGCTAATTGTACGGTAATGGCTTCTCTATGACATGCTGCATTATCCGCCAGGATGCCACAGAGAAACCATTAAAACAATAAAATGAAAAACTAATTATATGGCAATGGTTTCTTTCGGACATCCCGTCCATCACCAGGATGCCAAAGAGAAACCATTTACAAAAACGAATACATACAATAGAAATACTTATGACAGTCTGTATACTAAAAGAACGTTAGACACACATCCACATACCGATTCAGATTATATTGAACATCACAAACCAATGACTATGCTCTGTATTTACCGCCAAACCGATTTTATATAGATTGAAAAGTAATGCAAAATACTCTAGACTCATATGTAATAACGTGAGAAAAACACAATATTAATAAAACGTTTGGGTGTGCTTGGCCTTCTATGAAGTTGCCCAGGGAGGACCACGCGGAGGTGACACCCATCCCCCCCTGGGGCTTGTAACCTGGGTGTACCAGGTTCGAATCCCGGTCGGGACGGATATTTGTCATCGTGGTTGTGCATAAACAGTGCTCCAAACTGTTCAAAGGCATGGAGTGTACAGTGCTGCCTATGGTACTGTGCACTATAAAGAATCCCTGCAGTCATTCGAAATGAGAGTAGGGCATAAATTGCTTCAACATCGATTAAAATTGATAAAATATCGATATTTGACGCTCTAAATGTACTAGGGTAGTGCCTCAACTTGAGGCACAACCCTAGTAAACTTGTGTCAAGTTACCATAATTAGATTAGTTGAGAAGACTGAAACATCATTGTTTGTCACATAAATATATATGGTTTTCAATCTGACCCCTCTTTTTCAAAATTCCGGATTCGCCCCGGGTTACGTGTGGGTCGTTCCCCGCTCTCTATTCGGCATTCAGGTTTCGAACTAGAAGTAAGTGTTTACCATGTAAAACACCCAAGAAGGCTCCCCCTCACACTTTTCAAATAAAAGTTATACAAATTAATATAATTTTACTAGATAATCAATTTGTACATGTAATTATTAAGTAATATTATGAGGCAGAGGCTGGCAGCTTTAGGCTGACTAGGTGCTATTTTGACCGAGATTAAAGAAGGCGGCCAAGACCGGGATATTTTTCAGAACTTTCTGCAAAATTGATGCAGTCTAGGAATTAATACTGCTATGCTGTATCTTGAATATTGAGTATATCGGATAAGCGGCTTTGAAGTTATCAGGGTGACAAGGTCCTAATTTGTCGAAAAAAAAAATAAAGATGGCCGCCATGACCCTGATATTCTTCCAAACTTTCTGAAAAATTGATGCAGGCTAGGAATTAATACTACCATGCAGTATTTTTAATATTGAGTATATCAGATAAGCGGCTTTGAAGTTATCTGGGTGACAAAGCTCTAACTTGACAAAAAAAAAATTTAAATGGCCGCGATGACCCGATTATTTTCCCGAACTTTCTAAAAAATTGATGCAGTCTAGGATTTAATACTTGCATCCAGTATGTTGAACACAAAGTGAATCGAAAAAGAAGTTTTGTAGATATCAGGGTGACAAGGTTCTAATTTGACAAAAAAAAAAGATGGCGGCCATGACCCGGATATTATCCCGAACTTTCTGAAAAATTGATGAAGTCTAGGAATTAATACTTGTATCCAGTATGTTGAACACCAAATGAATTGAAAAATCGGTTTTGTATATATCAGGGTGACATGGTATGGATGAGAGGCGGTGTCCATGCGCGGCAGCGCCGCCGCCGCCCGCGCCGGCGGACGAAACCTTACAAAACTAAAAGCCTCCCCCTGGTAGGGGGAGCCTTAATAATTTCAATGTTTCTTTCCCACCCACTCGTAAAGACTAAATATCGTGGGCAGCCTCTGTGACGGAGAGGTAGAATGTTCGGTGTAGTGGTTAACGCTAAAGTCTGTCACGCAGGGTTAATTCTCAGCCTTAGGTGGCCTGAAACGCAATCCATTTACTCACTCACTCACTCACTCACTCACTCACTCACTCACTCACTCACTCACTCACTCACTCACTCACTCACTCACTCACTCACTCACTCACTCACTCACTCACTCACTCACTCACTCACTCACTCACTCACTCACTCACTCACTCACTCACTCACTCACTCACTCACTCACTCACTCACTCACTCACTCACTCACTCACTCACTCACTCACTCACTCACTCACTCACTCACTCACTCACTCACTCACTCACTCACTCACTCACTCACTCACTCACTCACTCACTCACTCACTCACTCACTCACTCACTCACTCACTCACTCACTCACTCACTCACTCACTCACACTCACTCACTCACTCACTCACTCACTCACTCACTCACTCACTCACTCACTCACTCACTCACTCACTCACTCACTCACTCACTCACTCACTCTCTCTCTCTCACTCACTCACTCACTCACTCACTCACTCACTCACTCACTCACTCACTCACTCACTCACTCACTCACTCACTCACTCACTCACTCACTCACTCACTCACTCACTCACTCACTCACTCACTCACTCACTCACTCACTCACTCATTCATTCATTCATTCATTCATTCATTCATTCATTCATTCATTCATTCATTTTACACACACATGCACGACATAATTACATGCGCCATACACATCATGAAACCTGCATTGTCTATTTTATAGAAAAATGGGAATCGGTATCAGAATGGGAATCAGTATGGGCCCTTTGTCCTGAAAATGTAAAAAAATGTATTGATTATATTGGGTTTTTTTGTATTGTTTTTGGAGATCATTAGCCTGGTGTTAGTTAAAAGTCAAAAATGGACATACACGTTTTCGTCATTAGATGGGGATAGACAGCCTTCTGAAGTGTGAGACACATTCATCTGTAACGCATTCCCTCAGACAGCCAGCAGACTGAAAAACGAGCTGCTACAAAGCCAAGAAAAAAACGGAAGCACGGCATATATTTCTTCTTGAAAGAGGAGACCCTGTTTTGCGGTGGCAAAGATCAATGATGTTTTCGCAGGCAGAGCATCTTCTGCGACTCTCCCAGATGGGTCCTTAGCGCTAACTGTCTATTAACCTTTTAACCACCAAGTTATTAAATTGGAATTTGAAGTTGTGTCTCGCTGGCGCGATTCACAACTTCAAGTCAGTGAAAATTATTCAGATTTGACAAAATTGATGTCAATAATTTTATAATATTTTTGTTTGATGTCACGCTTTATCTTTAGCATGTTTAGAAGCTGCATTTAATTTGGTAATAAAAAATAAAAAGCGACAAATTGGCAGTTAAAGGGTTAACCTTTTAGCTGCTGGTGACGCACCATGCGCACACACAAATATTTATCCTGAAAATGGCTTATGTCCCATCAATATGTTTTTTTAATATCAGCTTAGCTGTTAAATCATTTATGCATGTTGAAAAATATTCTTTAGAACGTATGTTCAGAAAATATGCAAATACATTTGAAAATATTTACGTACGTTACGCTTGAAAAAAACAGTATAAGGTTTAAACACCCCCCCCCCCCCCCTGACTGAAAAGATTTAACACTTTCCAGTCCAAATCTTCAAAACAACGTGATAACTGGTGGCCGTATGGGCATGAAAAGGTTAATTAGGAAAGCAAAAGAGATCCATAGTAAGTTTGAAGATAAAACAGATCACGAGCCGCCATCTTGTGTTCACTCGGATGTTCAGGTCACGGACGCCTTTATCAATTATGCAGCACCAAATAGACTATAGGTCACCGTAAACTATCAGCCTCAGATTCAAAAATGACCGATGCACAAATTTACGGATTACTGATTCACATAACAAATTCAAAAATCACAGATTCACGCGTCACAAATTCACAAATTACAGGTTACTTATTCACAAATCAGAGATTCATAGATTCATAGTTCAGAAATCACTGATTGACAAATCACAGATTCAGAGAGCACAGATTCACAGATCACTGATTCAGAGATCGCTGATTCACAGATCACTGAATCGCCGTCTGTCGCGCCGCGTTCGGGATTCACTTCCGATTTGGGTTTTTCTGTTTGAAAGAGCAAACTATCTGTGACCGAGAAGTAGCGTGTTCGGCTTCAGATCACCAAGTACGATTTTCGAATCCTGTGATTGGATGAGTGTCATCAGATTTATCTGGTAATCGACATAGAGGTATACAAGCTTATTTTAGCATTCTTTGCTCAACAATGGATTAAAGCACCAAATATTCCATCTGTATTTTTATTGCTTGAGCCTTCTGGCTAGGAAAGCGAGCTGAAATTCCGGCTGTGGGGCCGTTCTGACATTCTGGCTATGTAGCCGGGCTGACATTGTGGCTATGCCGCCAGCCTGACATTCTGGCTATGCAGACGGCCTAACATTCTGGCTATGCGGCCGGCCTGACGTTCTAGCTATGCATTCGACCTGCCGTTCTCGCTATACTTCCGGACTGACATTCTGCCTATACAGCCAGTCTGACATTCTGGCTATGTAGCCGGCCAGACAACTCGGGATGGGCATCTCTCTCACGGAACTAAAAGTGCAGACGTAAATATAATTGTCCTCTCGCCATTCGTCTTCATTGTAGACGGTTTGCGACGCGATCTCCTTCCTGTATGTCCATCATGAAATATACAATGCTAAACTTTGGCTCAACATTGTTATGAAGGCTGGGCCAACGTCTGCGACGCTGGTCCACCCTTAAAACAACGTTGAGACTACGTGTTTCGTCAGTCAGAAGGATTGAAAACATCACCCCACACATTCTAATGTTATATAGGCCTTCACACCCTGCGAATGTTGACATCTGAACACAAAATGTATTTCAGCCTCTATATAGAAGTAGATACATGAGCTTAATCAGTGAATTTTATATACGTTTTCTCCCTTTTAGCATGATCAATTATTCGTGTATGCAAGTTAAAGAAGTAGATAACACATACGCTAAGTCAGTTATACTTATATTTTTCGCTTTTCTTGTAAAAATCTTCATTTTATTCTTGAATAATACAAGAATAAAATGAAGATAAATATTTTTCTGACAACGTCTGTATTGATATATTTTCTAAGCCATATACAGTTTATTTTATAACTGTTCTTCTTTTTTATGTGTAGTTAATTCACACGGCGTCCCTTCTCACATTGGACTTTCTGCCAGGCGTAGATCTCTAACAGGGAGCTTTCTAGATGTATCGCTCGGGGGTATCACCTTCATGCTGATTGGGTTCAACCTGACAATTTGTGCCGTGATGGTGACAATCAGGCGTCCAAGGTTGTCAAGCTGCAGGCTATATAAGAAAAACAAGAATTCCTGGTCCAAATCTAAATTAACACTATAAGCTCTACTGTCGAATTTATATGGCTTATTTAAAGGGACATGCCCAGGTCTAAAATCATAAAAAAATCGGTGATTTTATTTTAGCTTAATAATATGACCATATGATGTAAACATCAAAAATAAGAAATACGGGAATTTCGTCTCTATATCTAGCCTAACTGGTAAGTGCGCAGCACAAAAATTAAAAAAAAAATGCAGCTCTAGTCTATGGACATGTTTACATCATATGGTCATAGTATTAAACTAAAATAAAATCACCGATTTTTTAATGCTTTTAGACCTGGGCATGTCCCTTTAAATACGCTCCTATTTTTCTTTCATTCAAAGCGGGAATTGCTAACGCAATTACCAGCCTTAAATGACGAGAAAATATTACTATTTATGGAAAGTATATATCTTTCAAATTGAAAATAATGACTAACAGAGCATCTCCCACAAACTATTTCATCAATTTCAGTCGTATTATATTCTTTGATTGGCGCACACACATACATGAAAAATATACACAATTTTTAGTGGCATTTACAGGGGATTTTGTACAGTATTGCATGGCAAAATGCTATGCAATTATGCCCATCTGCACATCCATTTTTTAATTGACTAGCAATAGTTGTATAAAGCGATGATAAGGATATCTGACAAGTTACAACTTGGTAAACTTATAACATTGGTAATCAAAAATTTTGAAACAAATTTGTACCTGCATGATTGCACCACTAGTTTCGGTCCTAGCGGGACAATAATTAGGACCACGATACTCATCCCTCTGACACTCCTCTCTCATCTATAAACCACCATCGTCTATCGTGTGATCAGGTGATGTGGCTCAAAGTGGGTCCAACAACTACGATGTTAGCCCCACATTGAACCGTATTACACAGTAGACGGCCAGGGAAGATAAGAAAGGAGTGTTTGTTCTGCAAAGCGCCAACCCGGGTTTGTTTAAATACCGCAATATTGGCGGGACCGGTAAAAATGTCTAAATTTACGTTGTAAATAAATAATATAAGACATGCCAATTTATCGTAAACATTTCCTGATACATGTACATGTACAATGATAAAATCTGATTAAAAAACAACGTTTGGATATGTTGATTCAGCACACATTTGAGAGGACTTATTTAAACTTGACACGGGCATATAATATTATAATAGTGACATTTCAATTAAAAAAACAACATTTATCCGACATCAACGATAAAGATCATAAATTCAGGTCATCATAAATTTACCAGATTACAAAATATAGGCCAAACATCTTCGTCTTGCTTGGAGGAAGCTAAAAAAAAAGGTAAGGTCATTACATGTATTATGAGATTACATTTCCTGGTAAACTATAGGCCCATCATATACCTCTGGTTTGGCTGAAGGTCAATCTAATAAACAGCTAAATGGAAGCCTCGGTTATTCCCGGAAACTGATACGCCACACGTCAGATCGTAGACGACTTCGCAGACCCAGGTTCGTTTAATGTTGGGCCACCGTCTCTGACGGTGGCCCAACATAAACAAGCCTGGGTGTGTGTGTATCACTTCTGCTGCTGCGCCCTCGTCAGCGATGGCTGACAGACAGATATTATAAGGACGGCTGTTTATTGTCATTACTTGTGGATGGCCGGCCAGACGAGGCCATCGCATGTGCGCCGCCAGTGATTGAATGGCGACGGTAACCAATATTAATTGGTCAGTTTTTCTAGTTCCCTCCGGTGTGTGATGGTCAGTTATGACCGCTGGTCAGTAGTCATAATAAGACCGTCAGTCACATCACACCTGTTAACCCCCTTAAAAACACATGAATTCTCCTCCCATTATAGTTTATTGTATTCTTATTCTCATATCTTAAATTTTGAGAAGATGATATATAGGCAATAACCAAGATATGACAACTTTTAAACCCAGATGTGACAATATATTACATATTGTAGTGTCATTTATCACACCTGTTCACCCCCTTAAAAACCATAATAATCGTCTCGGGTTTTTCATTCTATAATACTTTATTGCGTCCATATTCTCATATCTGATGAAGCTGTTTCAGAAGCAATAGCCTGACAAGTTTTAGACCCAGTTGTGACGGTATATTATTTATTATAGTGTCTTTTATCACACCTGTCCACCCCTTTAAACTATATTAATCGTCTCGGGTTTCTCATCCTATAATATTTTGTTGCTTCCTTATTGTCATATCTGATATTCTCCGAATAGCCTGACAACTGTTAGACCCAGTTGTGAGAGTAAATTATTTATTGAAGTGTCATTTATCACACCTGTTCGCCCCCTTAAAACCATATTAATCGTCTCGAGTTTCTCATCCTATTATATTTTTCGAAGTTTTTTTACAGACAATAGCCTGACAACTTTCAGACCCAGTTGTATATTATTTATTGTAGTGTCATTTATCACACCTGCTCACCCTCTTAAAACAATATTAATCGTCTAGCGTTTTGCCATGATATTTTATTGTTTCCCTATTCTCATATCTCATAGATGCTTTATAGGCAATAACCAATAACCTGACAACTTTTAGACCCAGTTATGACAGTATATTATTTATTGCGTGTCATTAATCACATCTGTTCAACCTCGTCAAACCATTATTTCGCGAGGGTGGTTTATCATATAATATGTAATGTTTTATTATTCTATTATAATTGTATATTTTCAAAAGATGTGTTATACGCAATATCCAATATATCCTGATAAACACTTAGATCAAGCTGTGACGGTATATTATTTAGTGCAGTATCGTGCATCACACATTCTCACCCCCTTAAATCCACAATAATCGTCTCGTGTTTTGCCTCTTGGAATATTTTCTCATTCTCCGATCTGATATTTTGATGGTTTATATATAACCAGTTGCCTGACAATCTATTATGCCCGGTTGTGACAATGTATTATTTGTTCCTGTATCATTTATCACACCTGCTAACATCCTTTCACTGTATTTCTGCGTCACATGACATATTTTAACAGTCACACCAAGTCACTCATAATGACATCTTGTTGCAGATTCCTGCAGTGCAGGCACCATCGTGGTAAAGATCAAAGGGCCAGATATTATGCCGCCTTATAAAAACTCCCCAGCAGTGCTGCGTGTTTGCTGATATGAGCAAGGTGGTGTTTAATGTTGGTTCAATGGTGGTCCAGCGTCCAAGACGCTGGCCCACCATTGAACCAACATTGAGCCACTGTATTCAGCCAGATGGGTGCAGATGGGAGGAGGAAGCGACAAGAACGACTGATACTTGATCAGCACTCGCCCCACCAACATCGAGAAGCAGGTCAGGTGCTGTTGCAGGACAATTTGCCAATTTGTTGATAAATTCCACCATGTCTTGTCCCAGCCGGGGGAATTAACCCGTTCATGTTTGAAGTATTCAAATAAACCTTTTCAAATGCATCAGCTGATTTGCACCCGCGATTTGTCTTTGGGACATATACAGTTATATTTCAAGAAATGCGTCACGTTCTGCAGACGTAAAATTAGATTACTATTACACGAAAGGAGAAATCAACATATTTTGGAGGAAGTAAAGTCTCTGGAATTTAGTCCTCGCCTCTGGCAGACAAAGGGTTAACCCTATTAGGACGTAGCCTGGAATCAGACGGGTCTGCCGCTAACACGTCTTTAATCTAATGTGCTACCCCCGTGTGCAGATTACCTCCCGGCTTCAGACGGTGCAGCTCGCCTGCCTTCCAGATTTGGTGGCACTCACCCTCAGGCCAGATTACCTCCATGCTTTAGACCTCTGATACCACCGGGTCAACAGTAGCCCACCAGGAGGTCCAACGTTGGATTCCGTATGGACCGACATCTATGATGTTGGCACATCTGTAGTTCAGCACGGGCCCAATATACGATTGTGCATGAAATAGCATGTTCTCACAGGGACATACCCAAAATTTGGCAAGGGGGGGGGGGGGGGATTGATGAAATAAAAAATTAGGTGTCAATGAATGCGTAAATTCAATAGGGTAGTACTACCCTAGTAAATTTAGAGTGGCAATACCGATATTTTGGCAATTTTGATGGTGCATGAAATAGCATGATTTCCTGCTTCAAATAACAATGCCGAGCGAGATGTTTCATTCGGTCCCACTGTGGACACGTAACGTAGAGGTACTGGATTCGAATTTACGACGGACTGAAAGTTTGTCGTCGTGGTTGTGCATATACAACCCAGCAAGCACAATACGTTGACTATCTGCGTCAACATTAAACAAATATTGGTTCAAATCTTGGGTTTAATGGGAATGTTTCAGACTGTTCAAAGGCCTGGAGATTTATGTGATGCCTATTGTGCTGTTTATTTATTTATTTATTTGACTTCCAGTTAAGAACATGCAAAAATGGTACATTATAATTATTATTATCATTTTTTGAACATGGTATTAACTTTGGTTGACGGGAACAGGTCGAGACGACCTCTACAATGCCTGTCAACCATATAAGTGAATTAAAATTATAGAATAAAATAATATCCATTGTTTAAAATAGCAAAAACAATTTAAAAATGTACATAGATTATAAAGTTTACTATTTGTACACATAAAATAAAATAACCGACAATTGTCTGTCATCTGTTTCCCGCACCAAAACCAGAGATAAAATAGCTACACTGTGCTCTACACCGTGTAGCAAAAAAGGACACTCTGGAAAGCGTAGAAACCTAATTAACCTCTTAACCTCTTAATTTTAACATAGGCCTACATACATCCCTAAATAAAAGTAATACTATAAACCTAGAATACATCTACTGACGTCAGCTCATATAGCCGTCGCGCAGCCGAAATATGCTGAGTAGTACCACATATGCAATTTTAGACTGGAGGAAAAATAATCCCAAACTCAAGAAGTAAATCAGTTGATTAGAGATCTTTGAAATTCAGCATAAGGACCCACTTGGTCTGGAAACAAAGGCTACTGAAAAATCACTAAACCTAAAAATAAAACAGAAAAAAGACAAATAATAATTTTGAGGGGAACAGCCATCCATGCCATGTGGCAATACTCTAAGTCAGATCATGAAAAGCGTGATCATGTAGAGTGATGTCGGTCTGCTCCGAACAGTATCAGAGACTGTCTCCGGCCTGAATTCGAGCCAGGCAGACAACACAATGCAACATTCGCAGATTATCGTTCATAGGTCGATCACTTAAGGTACCATTTGTGCTAAATATATAGATATATATTCAATACACGAGTATAAGTAAGGCAGGGCGGTTTGTCATCTGCCAACACATGCGTATCGACAACGGAGCCCTCCGTCCTTAGTCATGAGTGGCTGGTGACAGCTCAAATAGCCGTCTCACAGCCGATTCAAATTGCACAGGTAGTTTAAGACAAGAAATGTTCCGCTATATTCGACAATTCACACAAGCACAAGCCAGGCTCCAGGTACATCGATTATTCACATCAAATAAGTTTACCATGGCGAGATATAATTCATTCAGGTTCTTCTTAAAAATCTGCAAGCTACTAGCATCTCGGATAACAAAAGGTAAAGTGTTCCATAAGCGAACAGTGCGATAAAAATACGTACATTGGAACTGAACAGTCTTGCACAGAGGTAATTTGAATAGAACACCCTGTTGAGCAGATCTGAGGCCATTATGCGGACAAGCTAACTCAAAATTACTTGAGTAATCACAAGATAGTTTACCGTGAAGGTAGCTGTATAAAAAACACAAGTCGATTATTTCTCGACGGAAGCACAAAGGCAAGATAGATAATGCTGTGCATCTTTCGTGATAGGGTGAAACATAATCATTGAGAATGAATTTTGAAGCTTGACGTTGCACCCGTTCTAATTTGATTATGTCTTTAACATGATTGGGACTCCACATCGGACTACAGTACTCAAGAATACTTCTGACATGGGCCAAATATAATTGGCGCTTAACA
Source organism: Flabesymbios commensalis (assembly GCA_964017125.1). Classification (NCBI taxonomy): domain Eukaryota; kingdom Metazoa; phylum Annelida; class Polychaeta; order Terebellida; family Flabelligeridae; genus Flabesymbios; species Flabesymbios commensalis. The sequence continues at coordinate 67,514,790 of OZ024913.1, forward strand.
TCAATGGGGCTATTAAAGCCAACAGAACGTTTTATCATTCCTACCATAGAATGGGCTTTTGATGAAACAGTTTTCACATTCTCACACCAAGATAATTTACTAGTGATGGTTATTCCAAGATCATTAAATTCAGTTACTCTAGATAGGATATTATTATCAATGGAGTAGTCAAAGTCTATTTTTACTTTACGGCATATCGACATGAATTTACATTTTGATATGTTGAAGTTCATTCTCCAAATTTTGCTCCACAGAAACAGTGCATTAAGATCATTCTGAAGGGAAAGTACATCTTGTCTTGACTTTATATTTCGATAAAGTTTGGCATCGTCAGCATATAATTTCATAAATGATGTACAAACATCGCAGATATCATTTATGTATAAAACAAATAATAGTGGTCCAATAATGGAACCTTGCGGTACACCTGATGTTACAGGTAAATGTGATGATACCTGACCTTCTATCATAACTGACTGATACCGACCTTGCAGATAATTGCTAAATTTCTACTGATATCAGAATATGTATCAATTAGTTGTGTGGTAGTAGAGCGATGTTTCATAAAACCATGTTGAGCCGAATTAATTTGTGGACTGACAACCGGATAAATGTGATTGAAAACAAGTCGTTCCATAACTTTACTCACACTGTTGAGAAGTGATATTGGTCTGTAATTATCGACTTTGCATTTCTTGCCTTTTTTGTGAATTGGTACAACATTTGAATACTTCCACACTTCAGGTAATGTAAAAGTTGACATACTGAGGTTAAACAGTGTGGTTAGAGAGGGGGCTAATTCATCGGCACACTCTCTCAACACCTTTAGGGGTATGTCATCGGGACCAGAGCCTTTGTTAACATCTAACCCTTTCAGTACATTGATTACATCAATTTCAGAAAAAACTATATTAGCAAGCATGTTGTCTGACTTAACTGAAACAGCAGGTAGAGCAATTCCTGTTTTTGGAGTGGAAAATACAGAGTGAAAATAATCATTAAACATTTTTGCTTTATCAGCGGCGTCAGTGACATCGTTTTGGCCATCAGATACCACTGCAGGTATTTGGCGAGAATTGGTATTCAGACGACAAAATGTCCAGAAGCGCTTAGCATTATTCTTCAGTGATAGGGCTAGATCAGACATAAAACTGTTACGTTTATCTCTGAGCATTAGTTTTAATTTGTTTCGCAAATATTTAAATTTGTTCCACATCTGTACATTGTTTGTTCGTTTGGCTGCAGCCCAAGCAGTGTGTTTACAGTTATGCATGTGTCGTACTTCACCATCCATCCATGGATGCTGTGCACCATACATAACATTTAGTCATTCGTTTAGAGTAGGGTTTCCTTCTCTTGTAAAAATGTCACAATCGGTTGAAAGTGGTGTAAAGTGAATTTTTTCTCTCCTGCCTCAAACATCAAACACAAATTTAGCAAGATAAATCGAATAGAAAATACAAGTACACACGGAGACTTGTCAAACTGTGAAACAACAGAAGTTTTAACGTCACCCTCACAACGTTAATGAGTGTGATATTCAGTTTAAATTGAGACCTGTTGGTTACCTGTTTTCCTAAGATATTTCATTTTAAAGCAATTAGTGACGAGTTGTGCGCTGGAAACTATTTACATAAAATAATTTACGCCGATAACGATTTCAAAAGGGAAGTGGAGGCAAAAATGTAAAAAAAGATTCCGACTGTACCTTCATAAATTATCAAATGGAATTTTCAGGAAGTTGACATCACGCAACCTATCATGTTAATGACACAAATTATTTTAGATATTTGAAATTAAAACAATCAACATTGCTAATGCGATACCTACATATTTCGCTTGAAAATATCACTGTTGAAGTAGTGAGAAGATAATCTCTGAAATAATAATTAGTCATTCAGAAGTGCTTAGATGTAGGGAAATTATGTCCAAAAATAATGCTAATAATATTGTACATTTTACACGCAATTCAAGCAGTTACACAAACAAGAATGTCAATATCTTTGAAACATAAATAGTTATTTGATATAACAGAAAACAATACACTCCCGGTAAATGTCGACACAAACATACACACCGGACGACTGGGGTGAGGGCGAGTTTCTAGTATTGGGTTTCTGTTGTGGAAATGCCGCCGGCCAAACGGGAGGAGGGAATTAATTGAGAAAAAAGGTTAGTATTGAGTTCATGATTGAATGACCACTGTATAAAGCTGCTATTTATCATGGAATGGCAGTAGGCGAACACAATGGTCAGAATAGCTGATACGATACGGTAGCAAAGCGCTGGCTCACCGTCGCTAGACGTGGGGCCAGCGTGCAGCCAACGTGTTCACCTACATGGTTCTTGTATGCGTCGCTCTATCTGTATGGCGGTTATTCCTTCACGTGGTTCTGCAGTAAATATGACATGCTCTGATATTGCTTGACGTGGTTCTGTATAAGAGATTGCAGACTCTGGTATTGCTTGACATAGTTATATAGAAGAGATTGCAGACTCTGGTATTGTTTGATATAGTTATATAGAAGAGATTGCAGACTCTGGTATTGCTTGATATAGTTATATAGAAGAGACTGCAGACTCTGGTACTGCTTGATATAGTTATATGAAGAGATTGCAGACTCTGGTACTGCTTGATAGGGCCTAAAGTTATATAGAAGAGGATTGCAGACTCTGGTATTGCTTAATAGAGTTATATAGCAGAGACTGCAGACTCTGGTATTGCTTGATCTGATTCTGTGGAAATGATAGCAAACTGATTTGTTTGTCATGGTTCTATAGAAGATATTACAGACCCTGGTGTGCTTGACATGGTTCTGTAGAAGTGATTGCAGACTCTAGTATTGCTTGATCTGGTTCTGTATAAATTATAAGAGATTGCAGAATGGTATTGCTTGACATGGTCCTATGGAAAAGATTGCAGACCCTGATATTGTTTGCCGTTGTTCTGTGGAAATAATTGCAGACTCTGGTTTTGCTTGACATGGGTATGTAGAAAAGATTGTAGACCCTGGAATTGCTGCCCTACTCGGTCGACTCTCTGTATGACTGGTATTGCTTCACACATAACTTGACACATAACTTGACATGCTTCTGCAAACGTGATTACAGACTATGACTATGGTTCTTTGGAAGATATTTGAGAATATGGTATTACTTCAGGTGGTTATGTAGAAGAGATTGCAGACTCTGGTTTTGCTTCACCACTTATCCGACTCTCTATATGTATGACTGATTTTGCATTACATGTTTTTCTGTAGAAGAGATTGCAGACTCTGGTTTGCTTGATCTGGTTCTGTAGAGAATACTTCAAAATCTGGTATTGCTCCCCTACTCGGCCGCCCCTCTGTATGACGGTTATTGCCGCATGCTGTTCTGTAGAAGGGATTTGGATTTCAGACTCTGGCTTTACTTTTCAGCTCGGCAGGCACTCTGTATGCGGCGATGACGGCATGCCGTGGTCACTGTTGTATAATTTAGCCAAGCTGTGGGCAGTTGGCGGGAGCGGGTGGCAGTGCAATCAGACAGAAGATGGCAGCGAGGACATTCACCGAATAAACAATCACCCAGGTTGGTCGAATGGACGCAAACCCAGTAGCCTGAGCTGACTGACCCCTGCCAGGACCTGACCCCTACTGACCACAAACTCTGTATGAAATTATCAAAGATCATCTACCTCCCAGAGAGACAACTATCCCAGCTCTAACGTGACGATTCATATTTAATCTTAGTACATGTATGCCGGTACTCTTGAATTTTAAAAGTGGACAACATCCCTTACGGATTGGAGTATAGAATACTATTTAGATTATCAATCTATCTATCTGTGCCATGTTTGTACAAACATGGAACTTTCATATAAAAAAACAGAGATGTAAATAGAGATGATATTGCATACGTCCTAATCATATGTAGAGTAGATTATATGTTTTCATCGATTATGTTTAAAAAAAACAAATCTTGAAAACACAAAGAAAATGCTTAGATACAAACATATAATAGACATGTAACACAGTCTTAGTGGCACATTTACAACTACCGTATCCCCGCGCATTAACGTGCATACACTTATATTTGAAGATGCTCTTAGTTTTCGAAAATAAGTGTATGTACTTATATTCGAACATAAAAATAAATTTTAAATTCCTTCCAATTCGCTAAAATCGTATTTGATTTATTCCAATCCAAAGTAAACTGAGCGAACGCTAGTAATCACGGACTGTTACTTTGAAATTAACTTGCGGGAGTGACTCCAGGCACTACCTGAACTGTTATATCACACCTCATTTGTCCACGCTTTTCAGGTATTACAGCCATACCCTATCGCTTTGACGGCTTGTAATGTTGGCGCATATCTATATTATGGAGCAATTCTCTAAAACAGTCGAATTTCACTTATTAGTGCATACACGTTTATGCGCGGAGATACGGTACAAACATTTTTTTCAAAATGTTCCCCATTGCTGCCTTGCATGTTCACATCCTGCAGTCGATGGTTGACCTGGTTAGTGAAGACAGCGCCATTAAAACTTGAAGGACCACGATGTGTTCTTCTTATCGACACCTCCCTATCCAAAATTTTGTCTGCTTATATCAGTCAATATTTTCATTCATTTGAAGCTGGAATCGCTAGCGAAATTTCCAGCTTCAAATGACGACCAAATATGTTTGTTGGATCAAGTATAGTATTCTACTCCCGATCAATGAAAGAGTGATTCAGCTTGTCACATGACGAGATCAAATTCACTTGTCATTTAAATCAAGGGATTGATAAATGTCACACTTGGCCCAATATTTAATCAATAGATTTCTCCCAATTTGAATTATTTGATTAACTGCGCATCGACCACATGCCGTTTTATTAATTCCATTATTATTAGCCGTTTAAATCGCCATTATTGGGAAATGCGGGTTTAAACAGCCAAGATTTCCAAATACCAGATCTCAAACTGAACAAATATGAATTATTTTCAACCATTTATAATTCCTGGGTCGCGGTAGCGAGACACAACTTCAAGTGGGTAAAAATTTAAAATTCACAGTCACACTCATTTATTATGATTCTAGTTGACGAGATCAACAATAATCACAGCCGTTATTCAGTTGTCATTTAACCCTTAAAGCGCTGAATTATTTTTGTATAGACCATGGAGATCAAGGGGTTTATTTCAATTTGAAATCATCATAAATGTCTCAGTTAGCTCTTTCTGATTCATTTGAATACCTATATTATGGGTCTGCGGCCTTTGGACATATTTTAATTCTTACAGCGCGGGGATCGACTTTAGTTGTCAGAATCTGACGTCTACAGACGTCAGATTCTGACGACTAAAGTCTATCCCCTCGCTAATTTAAGGGATTGGTGAATATCATGCATTGGCCCATTTTTTTATTAATTAGATTTCTCCCGAATTGACTTCTTTGATTAACTGAGCATCGACTACGTGACATATTATTATTTTTTACAGCGCGGGAATCAATTTTAGTCGCCAGAATCTGACGTCTGTAGACGTCAAATTCTGACGTCTAAAGTCGATCCCCGCACTGTAAGATTAAAAATATTTCTAACGTCCGTAGACCCATAACAATGGCATTCAAATCAATCGGGAAGAGCTGACTAATATATTTATGCTGATTTCAAATTAAAAAAACCCTTTTGTCTCCATAATTTATACAAAATTAATTTAGCGCTTCAAGGGTTAATTCCAGTGACCTTTAAACCCTTACACCCCTCAACATGACTAAAGTCGTTTATAATCTATTTTATCAACCGTTTAAATCGCAGTTATTGGAAACGCAATGAGTGTTTAAACATCAAGATTTGCAAATATTTGATCTTCAATTAAACAAATATGAGTATTTTTCACCCACTTGAAGTTGTGGGGCGCGGGGACACAACTTCGACTGAGTTAAAAATTAAATTGTATAACTTATCGTTCAAGGATTAAGATCGACAATAATGTTCATCTCACTCTATACGTATGACGACAGTATGGTCTCAAATTAGACAACTGTGACTAATTTTCACTTATACTTGGAGAACTTCAAGTGGGTGAAAAATAAGTTATTTAATTTAGCGCCCTAAGGGTTAATTTGGGGTGAAACGTGTTTGAAAACGCATACGGTCCTAGGACAGGGGTTACCATTCACCCACACACTGACATAACGCCGGCTCAATGTATGCGACACTGGTCCAGCTTTGAACCAGCGATGGCCCAATGTTCCATCCACCGCCGCGGGATTTTACCCTCATGGCCAGTCCTTGATTTAGGGAGCGGGCAATTTTTCTCCCTGGCTAATCCTTGCTTGTGGTCCAATGATCATGCTGGCAAAGTAACAGCAAATTGATACACGTCCACGAGAAGATCCCGGCGTCAGAAACCAATCTCGTCCAACTTCCAGGCGGACTGGTGAAGGCTCGAGCAGTTATTCTCCGTATTCCGTAGACTAGTAGTCCTAAACTGGCATTTCACCAGAAAACACTGTCGTCTGCGTGTTTCGGTCGACATTTCTTGACATGGTTCTGTAGCAGAGATTACATGCTCTGTTTTGATCCACATGGTGCCGAAAAAAGGTTTGCAGACTCTGGCATATCTTTATCTGTATGACGGTGTTCACTTCACACGGTTCGTATAAATTATTACAGACTCTCGTATATTACACTCTGTATGAAGGTTATTGCTTAACGCGGTTCTTTAGAACCATCTGCCATATGCCAGCAATCCGAACAGTCTTTTCATGAACAATTTGCCAGAAAGGGCGGAGAAAGGAAGGAATGAGAAGGCCACAAAAAGACGGCGAATGAAGGAGTAAAAAGGCCATAAAAATATATATGATGAAATAATTAGCAAACCACATATACAAAATATTTGCAGAATGGAATCGTAGCCTATTTAGGACGTGTACTTCTTGTAAACGTGTCTTACTCATTATATCCATGTAGCCACTACATAGGGGAGGTGCGTCTTCGCTAATTATTGAAAATGAATGTATCTTCTTGATGAAAAATATTTCTATGTATGAAATATATATATCTCTCAAAAAGAATTATTTCATTAACACTGAACATCCACCATGGAGACCAAAGGGTCTTAGTCACTTTGAAATCATCATAAATGTCTTAGTCAACTCTTTCCGATTCATTTGAATACCTACGTTATGGGTCTAAGGTTATTAGAAATATTTTTATATATACCTCAGAATCTGACCTCTAGGCCTACAGACGTCAGATTCTGACGTATAAAGACGGTCCCCGTGCTGAAAGGGTTCATATTCAATGACTGTCAGCGGTCAGTGACAGCGTGAATGTAACGTATAGCTTGCCACCAGAGGATGGATAAAGCGAGGAGAACCCTCTTAGAGTAGGTAATTCCCCGCTAACTGGTCTCTACCTTAAGGGAATTAGCCAGTACCGCATCTTCATTTTACAGAGGGACCAAGAGAATCATGCTGGCTATTATCACTGTCAGTGACTTATATAGGGAGCAGGAGAACCATTTTGGACAGTGTTACTGCCACTGACTTTTAATAGAAGAAGACTAGTTACCACATAAAGGCCCTATCTCACTACAACGCTCTTGTCCAACGTCCCAACTGCGTTCGTGAATTTTTTTTTCTGAGCAGAACGTTGGAGAACGTTTAAAAAGTTGCGAAAATCTTCCCATCAGCTGACCTGATCACGTCCATGTACAGTCCTTCCGCCGTTTACGGCGTCCTTCTACCGTTCATGTACCGCCCAGTCAACGCTCTTACTGCGTCCTACAACGTTCTCCTGCAATTCTGCCACAGTCTTTGACGACCTTCAGTCGCCCGTCCATCCAAGTACAGTCCTATGCGTTCCTCTACCGTCCATCTGGCGTGTGAGGTGTGCTGTTCCATGATGCGCGAGGAGATTCGATGTAAGAGCTCATCGAACATTTCTGGAGGCATCCTCATGAAGTTGATGAAGGCAGCCTCATCTTCTCGCCGTAGCTCTATCATCAGCTGATCATGATCGTACAGACCAAACTGAGGGAGACGCAGTATCCAGGGCCGGGTCCAGCAGATTTGACGACGTCGCCTCCTTTGCTCCTTCATGTACAGGTACATGGCAAGACAATTATTGTCAACTTCATTCTGCAGAACAGCCAACCTGCACTCGGGGTCCACTTCCACAGGCTCTTCAGTTTGTTCCTGGTCGGTTGAGCTCATGTGAGCAATTGAGGAGTAGCTCAGAAAAATCTCCTTTTTATACCGCCTCACAGGACTCATCTTCATCTATCCAGTTGTCTGCCACCGGCAGAACCTGGATAACCCGTATATGTGCTATGTGTTCAGAACCCCCCTCCTCCCTCCTCCTCCCTGGCCAATTGACAGTTGATTCAGGCGGCCCAAACAATCTGACCTGAGTGTGACCTCCACGCTGCCGTCAGTAAACCGGTGACGTCATAATGAATATTCATGTTGCTCGCACCCCTCATTTTCGTACCCGTTTCACACACACCTGTTGTCAAGGTCAGACTGGTAGTCTGACGGTCAGACCTGATACGGCAAGGTGCACAGGACTGTACAAGATCTGTATCGGTCAATACTGGAACGCAGCAGAAGGGCGGCAAAGACGCCAATGAACGCCGGCAAAGCACAGCAAGAACGGTACATGAACTGTATGAGGACGCTTAGGGAGCGTTGGGAGGGCGCTCGCTGGGTTTCTACAGTCCATTGTGCGCCCGTCGGCGTTATCATGCCGACCCCCACCGACCTCTAACGACCGTCCACCGTCTAGAACGCTCACAGAACGCTCATCGGGCGTTCCACCAAAAACGTTGCAAATTTTTGACATGTCAAAAACTCTCCGCAACCCTCTGCGACCCCTAACGACCACTAACGACCTCTAGCGCCCCTCCTCCGACCTCCAACGTGCTCTAACATTCGTCTGCGTTCTGTCCCCTTTTCACAAACGTTAGACGAACTTTGTCCAGAATGTTGTAGTGAAACAGGGCCTTGTTGTAGTGAAACAGGGCCTTAAACTATCTAGATACAGTGCAGACAACACAGGTAACCCTTATCCTGATAATGACGACTTTTGTCGTTTTTAATCTGTTATATTATTCGACCAGATCACAGTTATTGAGAATGAAATGTGTGCCTGAACATCATGATTTGAAAATATTTGTGCTCAGATTAGACAAATATGAGTAATTTTCAGGCGCTTGATGTCGTGGGTCACGGTAGCGAGACACAACTTCAAGTGGCTGAAAATTTAAATAAATCAACTTAGCAGGATAAGGGGTAATTAACAGTTTGACTTCTTCATTTCTCAAAAAGTTTCAGACCAATTAAATTTCCACTAAAATTGATAAAATATGTCTTGGAAGATGTTCATTTCATGAAATAATTCAATTTGTGGGGATGTCTTTTATTCGTCATTTAAAGCTGAAAATTGGTTGGCGATTCAAAATTGAGATGCAAGACAAGCACAGTTAATGTGAGTTATAATGAGGCAGAAAATAGGCATACAAATTGACAAAAAATAGAAACTTGATCACATTTAAATCACTTAAATGTGTAGCCTCCTGCGTAATACGAGCGTCTTGACTTGAAAAGACGCACAATTCCAGTCTGGTGGAAATGCGTCCTAATCCCCAGAACTGGCTTAAAAGGCAATTCAAAGTAATTGTAATCAGTATCAATGTTTAATCGGGAGTCTCCTTTGTTGTCTCAAAACAGTTGACCTACATCTTGGTCATACGCTTGGTCGACATGGTTACCTCGAACAATCATGTGCATAAGACTCAGGTCAAAGTTTTTGATAGTACCGGCACTGGTTTTAATTAAATATCCAGTCAAACAGTCATGTTCATGTGAACAAATCATAAACTACCCATCTGATGGAACTTGCAACCCTGAGTGAGTGAGTGAGTGAGTGAGTGGGTGAGTGAGTGAGTGAGTGAGTGAGTGAGTGAGTGAGTGAGTGAGTGAGTGAGTGAGTGAGTGAGTGAGTGAGTGAGTGAGTGAGTGAGTGAGTGAGTGAGTGAGTGAGTGAGTGAGTCAGTCAGTCAGTCAGTCAGAATGGAGGTCACTTGACTGAGTGAGTGACCATTCTAATAAATGAGTGCCCAACATGACACACACCGTTACTGTACATATAACTGTGGCATGGTCTCCAGGAAACACAAGATGTTCACCCAATGTCGCTTAAATGTTGGGCCGACGTCGTAGACGGCGGACCAACATTAAACCGACATTGGCTTAACGTTTCGTGTGTGGTGGGAATGCGATGCAAACACAGCCCTGATCACAGAGCGTTGGCATAACGCATGGCCAGCATTTGCAAACATCGGGCGAGCGTTTTCTGCTTCCAGAAAACTCGCCATTTTCACGGTGAACGTGACTTCCATCAGCAGGCGCCATCTGCCGGCAACCCGAGCAGTTCTTTCTTGCACTATTTGCCAGAAAGGGCGGCGCAGGAAGGAGTAAAAAGGCCATAAACGCGGGGTTTATGTCCCCAAGGCGTCAGGCGACGATGACACACATATGCCGCCTCCCAGTAAACAATAGACACAGTGCTGGTTTAACGATGGGCCAGCGTTGCAGACGCTGGCCCAGCATTAAACAACACTGTGTGAACGTTTCGTCTTTGCTGGTCTTGTGACCCCCTCAGCTGATATAATAAAATGACACATTTCTTCCACCTGGAATATGAAATAGGCCTAGACATCTCGATGACGTGCTAGGGGGCATATTATGTGGATATCTGTAAATTAATGTAAGACGAAGTACCGCAAGAAAATAAAAAATGGTTTAGTTTTTTTCATAAATTATATAAATAATTTTGAGAAAGCTAGGTAATCTAACACATAATGTGTCTTGAGACACAGATGGTGAAATCTGATTAGAGCTCTGACAATATAAATCCTATAAGACTTAATTAACTTATCAACAAATTGGCTCACTAACACTAAAACCAGCTCTGTATTGCCCAATACACACATTATATACCTGTCACACAAAGATAATTAACAACACTAATGTTCACTTATAATATATTCTCATAATTATTATTAATTCAGATTTGTCGTGCAGATAGGACACACTTATTTGATAATCTAATTTGCGGATACAGCCGGTTTAATTCATCAAATATTAGAAAACATGCTAAATCATGTTTTAATCTTACGTTGTCAAAATTGTTCTATTATCAACTTTGTGGACGACAACCCAAAAAATAACAAGACTACATAAGTCCAGGAGCTCCCGCGACGAATTAGAATTTGATTTAAGCAATTTTGTGTAGGGTTTTTAATGTAGTCCTAGGCTAGGTCAACAAGACGCAAGACAACTAGGTCTAAGAAGCCCAGTCTAAGAGTGGGATAAGAACTAGACAGTCTGTCAGAGATTGCAAACCTCCATTGAAATTAATGATCCTAATCAGTATCCCAGTAATGGTCTACCTATCTGGCACGGTTTACCCTATATCAGGCCAATCGAGGTAACTAATAGCTGATTTACGGTCATTTTGAATTCGATATAAATTAGTCAAAAACTTAGGGTGCATCCTCCCCCGAAACCTCAAATTTTGTTTTATAGTAATGGACTAACATCTAACACAGTTTGCAAAATATTGGGCATGTGAAAGTAAATAATGGCCGATAGGGGGCCATTTTGAATTTGAACGAGTCAGAATTTTTCAAGATGCATCCTCAGCTGAAATCTCACATTTCATTCTATAGTAATCGTCTAGCTATCTAGCACGGTTTACCAAATATCGGCCATGTGAAAGTGAATAATGGCCTAAAGGCGGCCATTTTGAATTTGATCAAGTCAAAATTTTCCAAGATGCATCCTCAGCTGAAATCTCACATTTCATTCTATAGTAATGGTCTAGCCATCTAGCACGGTTTACCAAATATCGCCCATGTGAAAGTGAATAATGGCCGATAGGAGGCCATTTTGAATTTGATCAAGTCAAAATTTTTCAAGATGCATCCTCTCCTGAAATCTCACATTTTGTTTTATAGTAATGGTCTAGCCATCTAGTACGGTTACTAAAAACCGGCTATGTGAAAGTGAATAATGGCCGATAGGCGGCCATTTTGAATTTGATCTAGGCAATTTTTTTCAAGATGCATCCTCTCTTGTAATCTCACATTTTGTTTTATAGTATTGGTCCAGCTATCTAACACGGTTTACCAAATATCAGCAATGTGCAAGTAAATAGTGGCCGATAGGCGGCCATTTTGAATTCGATTGAGTCGAAAGTTTTTAAAAGGCATCCTCTCTCGAAACGTCACATTTTGTTTTATAGTAATGGTGTAGCTATCTAGCACGGTTTACCTGATATCAGGCCTATCGAGGTAAATAATGCTGATTGTCGGCCATTTTGAATTCGTAAGTTTAAAATTTTCAGGGTGCATCCTCCCCCGAAAACTCACACTTTGTTTTATAGTAATCAGGTAATGGTCTAGCCATCTAGCACGGTTTACCAAATATCAGCCATGTGAAAATGAATAATGGCCGAAAAGGCGGCCATTTTAAATTTGATCAAGTCAATTTTTTACAAGATGCATCCTCATCTGAAATCTCACATTTCGTTTTACAGTAATGGTCTAGCCATCTAGCACGGTTGACCAAATAACGGCCATGTGAAAGTGAATAATGGCCGATAAGCGGCCATTTTGAATTTTATCGAGTCAAATTTTTCCAAGATGCATCCTCTCCTGAAATCACACATTTTGTTTTATAGTAATGGTCTAGCCATCTAGCACGGTTTACCAAATAACGGCCATGTGAAAGTGAATAATGGCTGATTGGCGGCCATTTTGAACTTTGACAAAATGATTTTTTTCAAAATACATCCTCTCCTGAAGCTTCACAATTTGTTTTATAGTAATGGTGTAGATATCTTGAGCGGTTTTCATGATATTCCACAATATCAGGCCTGTCTAGGTGAATAATGGCTGATAGGCGGCCATTTTGAATTTTATCAACTTCAATTTTTTCAGGATGCATCCTCTCCTGAAACCTTACAATTTATTTGATATTAATGGTGTAGCTATCTTGAGCGGTTTTCATGATATTCCGCAATATCAGGCCTGTCGAGGTGAATAATGGCCGATAGGCGGCCATTTTTAATTTTATCGACTTGAAATTTTTCAAGATGCATCCTCTCCTGAAACCTCACAATTTGTTTTATAATAATGGTGTAGCTATCTTGAGCGGTTTTCATGATATTCCGCAAAATCTTTCAGTCGGATTTACCGATGTTATAAATTAGGTCAAAGTGCTGGGTCAACTTCAAGGTCAAGGTCCAAAAACCTGAAAAGGCACAACTAGGGACCTTAGAGAACATGTATGTGCAATATGACTGTCATCGGCCCGGTACTTTTCGAGATCTGCTCCGGAAACGAAGTGCGCGTCAAAACGTCTAAATAGGTCATAGTTCTGAACCAGAAGTAGGTCAAAGTTCAAATACCCCAAAAGGCACAACTAGACCCCCTAGGGGTGTTGTGTGTAAAATTTGAAGACAATCGGACAAGTACTTTCAGAGATATGCTCCGGAAACGAATTGTTTACGGACGGCCCAACGGCCCAACGGCCCAACGGCCCAACGGCCCAACGCCGTCACATCATCATTTTCCCCTCTGCAACCTTGCGTATTGAATTCAGATTTAAAATATTTTAACCCGTCCATTAGCCACCTGGAAGTAACCCACATACCAAAAATTGTTATCCTAGCTTATTTTCTCACAAAGTTATAGGCAAAAGAAGAGGCCAAAAAAAAACGGAGGTAGAATCCATAGCTCCCTTCGCTCACCTACGGTGACGGCGGGAGCTAAAAAAATGACATTAAAAATTGGGGTTTTTTTTAAATAAGAAATAATTCCCTGATATTAAAACAATCATTTTTCATTTTGTTGATCATCCTTAAGTCCGATCTGAAATCTGCTAAAAAGAAAAAAGATTATTTTATTTTATAAATTCCGTTTCCTTATTATGGCTTGCTCTGTTGGATTTATGTTGGACCAGGATTGAGGACAATTTCCCAACATTAAGACAACATGGAGTCAATAGGCCTTTTCGACTGGTCATTTTGGGTGCAAAACAATTACAGTAATTTACACCACACGCACCTGCGCAGTGGACAAAAAGTGCTCTACCAGCCGAGTACGATTTGATAAAGGTAGAGTGTAGAATGCGGCAGCCAATAACGTCCTTAGATTATAGTTGAACTGACCACGTGACTTTACTGCACCGTTGTGCACCCTCTTTTTAATGGGTGCAAGAATTTGCTGCACCAATTTGGGTGTAAGACCACTCGAATACAAAAAGTGCTGCACCAAAAAAAGTGCTACACCAAAACAGCCCAGTCGAATACTGGTATAGACTCGCAGTGCCGGTGCAACAAACACGAGACATTGAACCAATGTTGGATTAATGTTGGGCCAGCGTCGAAGACGGTGGACCAACATTAGTCCAATATTGGTACAATATCTCATGCTTGTTGGCTGGCGACCTCTAGTGGAGGGAGTTGAATCCGGATCATGACATCCTTGTCACGCCGCGTTCTTCTCCCGTGACCTTCGCCTTTTGTGTCGGTCGTGCATAGATCCGGTCGTGAATATAGTACCTAAGAATCCAAGGATTGAACACTAGGGCCAACGTCGTAGACTGTTGCCCAACATTAAACCAGCATGACGTTAACGTCGCCCGCTTGCTGGGTAAAATTCTAAGGATTCATCACCCGCAAGACATCAAACTAACACCGGCCCAGCGTGTTAAACATTGGTACATCATTATTCTAACGTCTTGTGTATGTTAAGGTGAACATTCGGAATAGGGGCAGACATGTCATGAAATCCAGCAATTAGCAGGTTGACCTTGACAAATGGAAGAAGAAGAAGAAGAAGTGTTTATTCAACCATAAAAAAATAGTAAATGAAAGATGAGTGAAATTAAATTTACAGGGTGGTTTGGGAGACCTCCATTAAGACCACAAGGTCGCTAGCATGGAGATCTGTGGCTTTAGATTCGTTTAGTTTGGGTTTGTTCCGGATGCCAAGAGATACAGACCGACATAAATTAGGTAAATTGAATCAATACCACCTTCTGAGCCAGAAGATGATTTATTTATTATTTATTGATGAAATTGTCATTCTTGAAAAGCTCTGGATTGGCTGATAGCGCGGCCCAGCGCGAAACCAACGCCTCTTGAGTGATCGGCTATAGTCACATCGAGAGAGGAAAAACAAGAATATTCATCTGAAAGACCTAAGCATGCAGGATCAGCGGATTTCGAACCCGGGGAGCAGGAGCTCTACCAATGCTCCACGTAACCCTCTCTCCACAACCGGACCGAATGAGACATATAGAGGGGGGGGGGGGGCGGCGGCATAAAGCACATTCAGTCCAACATGTAATCACATCTATAGCCTGTGCTATCCATCCTGTCATAGGCAGACTCAGTTGTTTCCACACTAAGCTCAGTGAGAACGAATACCTCTGAAGACTGCAGGATGGTGCTATCATTCAGATAAAATTCTATATCAGCAGCTAAATATACCTGCAAAACGCAGACAAAACCTAAACGCTTTGTGATGGGCACTAATAGACAACTGAGTAAAGAGAGAGAAATCCTATTGATTTGTGCCGTCATCAGAAAACATGATTTGATAGTCTGACCCAGAGGCAGCAAGGACAGTCTCAAGGGGGGAGGGGGCAGTGATTTTTAGCACACGTGAATCCTCATTTACAACAGATCCCCGTTGATCTTCTCAGAACTGCCAGATTTGTCTAATTCTCGGATAATTTGGGATTTTCCATCTGTCTTCGGATGTTGACTGCTTCTGAAGACAGATGGAGATCGTTGCCACGGTGACAGTAAGAGATGAAACAGCTTACGCGCATGTCAATAATGACGCTCGTTTTAAAAAGAAAATCACCACACTCATAAAGAATTTTAAGCAAATGGATGTGCTAACCCTGTACATACCATCTAGTAACACATATGTTTATTTTAGTTCTTTCAAACTATTAATAATGTTAAAGAGAGCAAAGGAAAAACCTTATCGGTACTTGCTATTAGTCTTGTGTGTCATTGGAGACCATGTGAATCATGGATGTTACAGCTGGGTGATCATTAAAATAGACGACACCAGTTCGGATAATATTAAAATATAAATGTATACTGCGTTGTAACTGTGTTAAAGACAAACAGCAGTAAACTACTTACTTAAAAAGTAAACAGCTGTGTTCTTTTGCAGGCCAGATCATGAAATAGCATTTCTTTCGCACATTTTCTATTGGGTAAAGCTGGATCCGTCTGATTGAGAGTCCTCGCGATTAGATACGGTTTAGTATTTGGAACTAGGCGTTATGGAAACATTGATTCAGTGTCGGGTCAACGTCACACGTCACAGACGTTTGTTCAACATTAAGACGAAGCTGGCGCAGCGTCTGGTACGGGTTCGATTTCGTCTGATGGTGTGATCACTTTACATTGGAGACATAATCGCCGTGGTTATGCTTATATTCCCCTGTTATCGCTCTGGTCTGACTGCACCCTGAGCCACCTAGCGATCAATCAGGTGTTATCACGCATGCGGAATCAGTCGATCCCACAAGGCAAACGTTTACGTCACTGTCACGTGGGCTTAAATGAAGATGGTTCAGATACATTTACCCATACCGCATTATAAAGGTATCTTTAAAAAGCCTATGTTTTTGTGAACATTTACAAAAGCATTCAATCTTTTTAACCCATTGACCAGCAAATTATTCAATTGGAATTTTCACCCACTTGAAGTTGTGTCTCGCTGACGCGATCCGCAACTTCAAGTGGGTAAAAATTATGCAGATTTGACAAAATGGAGGTCAACTCTTTTCAAATCGTGCTGATTGATGTCACAGTGTGGCATTAACATGTTCAAGAGGCGGTACTGAATGTGTTAATAATTAGGTGAAAAACCGGCTTAATTCGGCACCGGCGGTTAAAGGGTTAACACCAGGACCAATATCCTTCTTAACACCAAAGACAAGGTGTTTAGTGTCCTTAGTAACACCAAGGACCATGCATTTATTTGTCCGACATTTTGAGTTATAGCTTCCGCGACAGCGGCGATACACAAGTGTCTGAAAATTCATCGACTTTTTTTCAAGATGCATCCTCTCTTGTAATCTCACATTTTGTTTTATAGTAATGGTCCAGCTATCTAACACGGTTTACCAAATATCAGCAATGTGAAAGTAAATAGTGGCCGATAGGCGGCCATTTTGAATTCGATTGAGTCGAAAGTATTTAAAAGGCATCCTCTCTCGAAACGTCACATTTTGTTTTATAGTAATGGTCCAGCTATCTAGCACGGTTTACCTGATATCAGGCCTATCTATGTAAATAATGCTGATTGTCGGCCATTTTGAATTCGTAAGTTAAAAATTTTCAGGGTGCATCCTCCCTCGAAAACTCACACTTTGTTTTATAGTAATCAGGTGATGGTGTAGCCATCTAGCACGGTTTACCAAATATCAGCCATGTGAAAATGAATAATGGCCGAAAAGGCGGCCAATTTAAATTTGATCAAGTCAATTTTTTTAAAGATGCATCCTCATCTGAAATCTCACATTTTGTTTTACAGTAATGGTCTAGCCTTCTAGCACGGTTGACCAAATAACGGTCATGTGAAAGTGAATAATGGCCGATAAGCGGCCATTTTGAATTTTATCGAGTCGAATTTTTTAAGATGCATCCTCTCCTGAAATCACACATTTTTTTTATAGTAATGGTCTAGCCATCTAGCACGGTTTACCAAATAACGGCCATGTGAAAGTGAATAATGGCCGATTGGCGGCCATTTTGAACTTGGACCAGTTGAATTTTTTCAAAATGCATCCTCTCATGAAACCTTAGAATTTGTTTTATAGTAATGGTGTAGATATCTTGAGCGGTTTTCATGATATTCCACAATATCAGGCCTGTCGAGGTGAATAATGGCTGATAGGCGGTCATTTTGAATTTTATCAACTTGAAATTTTTCAAGACGCATCCTTTCCTGAAACCTTACAATTTATTTGATATTAATGGTGTAGCTATCATGATATTCCGCAATATCAGGCCTGTCAAGGTGAATAATGGCCGATAGGCGGCCATTTTTAATTTTATCGACTTGAAATTTTTCAAGATGCATCCTCTCCTGAAACCTCACAATTTGTTTTATAGTAATGGTGTAGCTATCTTGAGCGGTTTTCATGATATTTCGCAAAAACCGATGTTATAAATTAGGTCAAAGTGCTGGGTCAACTTCAAGGTCAAGGTCCAAAAACCTAAAAAAGCACAACTAGGGACCTTAGAGAACATGTATGTGCAATATGAATGTCATCGGCCCAGTACTTTTCGAGATCGGCTCCGGAAACGAAGTGTGCGTCAAAACGTCTAAATAGGTCATAGTTCTGAACCAGAAGTAGGTCAAAGTTCAAATATCCCAAAAAGCACAACTAGACCCCCTAGGGATGTTGTGTGTAAAATTTGAAGACAATCGTACAAGTACTTTCAGAGATATGCACCGGAAACGAATTGTTTACGGACGGCCCAACGCCGTAACATCATCATTTTCTCCTCTGCGACCTTGCGTATTGAATTCAGATTAAAAATATTTTAACCTGTCCATTGTCCACCTGAAAGTAACCCACATACCAAAAATTATTATCCTAGCTTATTTTCTTACAAAGTTATAGGCAAATGAAGAGGCCAAAAAAAACCGGAGGTAGAATCCATAGCTCCCTCCGTCTCACCTACGGTGACGGCGGGAGCTAAAAATGTTCATCCTGTTCTATACGTCACACCATCAAACATTCACAATGATAATATTCCAATACAGCTGCGACAGTTCAATGCTGACAACGGAGCCCCAAGGAAATCCTAACGACACGTAGTGCGGAGTTTGTTCTTCATGAATAAGATAAAAAAAACAGTCCACCTGTATCTCCTCATAAACTGGTTTTTATTTGTGCCCACTTATTCATGTGTCATTTATATGCTACAAGTGCGATGATTAGCGGCGGAGAAATTTAATTTGTTCTCTTAATGGACCTACTCCTGCTGTATACAAATTGTTAACTTATCTTGTTCATCGCGAGTAGGCCTACAATGAATGTTGGGCCAATTTAGAAAACTATTCATCAGCATTTATAAGGTGATTTCTGCGGGTTAACTTAAGTATTTTGTAGGAAAAATAGTCACAATAACTATTATCCTGTACTGTATTTTATCGATTCAGGACACTTTCCTTTCATGGGGTTACAAACATTCAGGATACATAACATAGATTATACTTTGTCTCCTTACAGAGATACATTTTATGGGATTCAGTCGGATTTGTAAACAAAATAATTTGCATTGGCTGAAACTAAAAATCAGATTAGAAATATAAAATCTACCATTTATATTTACATTGTTTAAATGTATTGACAATTTGGGTCTATGCATATTGACGGACACATTTGTTAATAGTAAATGTATAGTTATGTGACAAAAAAATCGATATGTCGAAAATTACCCTTTCCAAAACAAAATATTGGAACATATTAAACGGGATAAATAATTATAAATAAACTATTAGCACAATATATGATAATTTGTTTATTTTCTTACTTAGCTTTAGCCGTGTTTAGTTCGCACTTAAAAACATAGAATACTACGCATTTATAGGTTCATGAGCCACTCCCACTAAAAGTATTAAGATTGATCGATCTATCTTAAGTTTCTCTTATTTCCATTATTACATTCCAATGGGAATGGGAAAAAATCGACATAATATCAAAATTAACCCTTTAAGCACTGAGTACGATAACTATCGTTTTAAATCAGTTTTGCTAGCAGGTAAAATCATAGTTATTGTGAATTAAATCAGTGTTCGAACATCAAGATTTACAAATGTCAGGTCTCAAATTAATCACATACGAGTCATTTTCACGTACTTGAAGTTGTGGGTCGCAAGTGGGCAAAGATTTAAATAACATAAATTAAGTAAAGGGTTAAGATTCATGGTGGGATGGCTGTTGTACCTAAAGAGCCAATCAATTGGCGATCAGGTGAAGTTAACATGTTGTCAATTAAGGATTGCATGATGACATGCCTCCTTGCCAACAGCAGCTGTAAGGAATACCAGGCTAGCAGGACCCCCTCTCTAAATAAAACATGTACCGCGGCAAACTACTTGACACCAGAATATACTGGATCCATGTACACAAGTCGGGATCCTATCCAGTAATGGAGACTTGGCGTGTTAGGTATTCTGACCATTACAGCACTGGTGTCCACTGCTCTGAAAAACCAAACAAATTACTGCCATCTGATTTTGCTACGACCATTACAGCACTGGAGTCCACCGCTCTGAGAAGCCAAAAGGCATTAGCTTCTTATTTGAATAGTTGACAAGTACTGCTTTTTTTTCTAATTACAGCACTGATGTCCGCTGCCCTGCATACTATTTGGCTTCGAACTAAAATGTATTGCTATGCAAAGCTAATTTGTAAAAGGCAGTAACTTCTCGCTTTAAAGTATAAATAGTCTTCTGTTTTTCTTGGTACTTTTGTCATCAGTTTAAGAAATCTGTTTCTTTATTCTGTGGCACTGAAATTCTACTGATTCCACTCAAATTAATTACCGTCACTTAAGTTGTTGATTGCGGACGAAATGGCATTCAGGTTTGAAACGAAATGTTTCTTCATCAGCGAGGATTCCATAATGTGGGGAGTCTTTGTGGCCAAGAGGGGTGAACTCAGACCGTCTGGATTCTTTTTCGAATCCTGTGTCTGGAGGACAGTTTCATCTGATTATCATTTTACCATACTCCCAGTTTAGCCTATAAGTCTTCGTTCATCACCTGGGCTACTCATCTAAAGCTGACGAATGTATGAGTTCAGTGTATCATGGAGTGTTTTTAGCTCTTTTATTGTACCGAATGACCCGTCAAACACCCCCGTACCGACTGATGCTCGGGTACTGTGATACAGAGCTACTTCCTGCACAGACATTTACCAGGAATATAATATTTGTTTACTCCACTTCATCAGCAAGTTTCGCCAAGGCATTGGTTTAAGTATAGCCCGATGCCGTACGACATTGGGCCATACTTGAATCAATGTTTCGGATCGAGCAGCCCTTATGGATATAATTATTTACGGGACATATGGTGTTATTCTTTCAGCAGAGTGCATTTCGCTCAGCATCCGGTAATGGTAAACCAGACGTTTTATTCGCGGAGCTATTGTTCCTAATGGATGTCAGTTTTTACCTCTTGAAATGAGCATACCACACGCATATATATATACTGCTCTGCAAAGCCGAAAGGCAGTATCTGCTTATTTTACAAGTAAGCAGATACCGCCTTTTGGCTTTGCACGACAGTTTACATATAACATAGCTGGGGTGTCTGTACTCAACATGTGTCTGTGCCAGTGGCGCAATGTAAGAACATATTAATACAGGACGATAACTTAAAATTATCTAAGCCACACGAGAAATTAAATTCATAATATGGATATTACTTAGATCTTAGTCAAAGGATAAATTAAATAAATAACATATAAAGTTACAGTTATTTAAATTTGTTAAAATGTTGAAAATATCTGCAGGCGAAATCAGATTAGAATATTTAGCGTCATGTTAGTCATGAGTCCGACACTTTGCGAATTACATAAAGTGGGTTTTTAACAGGATTACATAAAGTGGGTTCAATTCCCCCCTGCGGGCGATACACTTTATTGGGTATACACAGATAGGGCAGAGTAATTCTAACTGTTCAAATCCATTAAAGGTAAAGGTGCAGGTTTATAGTCTGATATCAAGTCTGAAGACATATCATCCGACTTTACATCTTACCCCCTGGTCACTGGACCTGTTCATTCCTGTGCCATTTCAACTCCACGGAGAGCATACAGTCCTGCAGCCGTTTCGGCGCATTGAACTCATCGTGCACATTGCCATCTCTGTCCTACCAGGTACTCATTTTCACCTGAGTCAAGTGAAGCATTAGAGGGTGAAGTGCCTTGCTAAAGGACACAACATCTTATTAATGTCCCAAGATTGAGAGGGGAGAAACATGATATTTCTCTGAAAATCCAGCATCAAGCGGGATTCGAAACCGCACTGCAGGCAGCGACATCAGCAGAGCGCCACGCTCTAACCATTGCGCCATGTCCCTCTCCATTGGATAATCCCATCGCTTTAGCGACCAAATAACCGATTCACCTTTAAAGCGCTGAATTAATTTGTAAATCTGACGTCGACAGACGTCAGATTCTGACGACTAAAGTCGATCCCCGCACTATAAGAGGAGAAATATTTCTAATGGCCACAAGAAAAAAGTATACAAAAGTAACTAATTAAAAAAATAACGAATATACCGAAACACAATACGTTAATAAAACCATAAAAAGAAAAAATATTATATAACGTATCATCAAATCCCATAAAACTGATGATTGATGTAGTTAAAAACGTCACATGTAGAAAAACACAAATACTATACAGAGAAGAGGAGTGTACAGTGGAGCAAGAAAACACGGGACAATGAACAAATGCTGCTATGATGTTGGTCCACCGTCTACGACGCTGGCCCAACATCACAGCAGCATTTGCTAATTTCCTCTTCTTTGCTGCGATGGCTGACGGGGGGGGGGGGGGGGAGGGGGTGGAGCTCGCGGCTTGAGTGCCGACATAACCAGGTAGAATTTACGGCCTATCTGGTCGTCATTGTCAGAAGCGGAAGTCTCCTGCCCAGAAGCCAACAACTCTTCTTGTTCCCCTCTCCTTCCCATTCTGAAACATTTCAGCCGATATTCCGCAGTTGCCATAGCAATCTTCCGAAACATGCTCGGAGCATTAGGCAGTGTCTGTGACGTCGATGGTCGGGAAAATATCATGAAAGACTTGTTTGACCTAACTTTTTCATGTCATAGATTTATCAATAAATTTTCGTTTTCCACCATGTCGCTTTTTGGTCGCTTTGGTAGACGACGACATGAAAGTGGGCTCAAATCACCGCTGGGCTGGTTGCTTGTCTTCATGGTTATGTATATGTACAGCGTTCAAATCTGTTCAAATGAATGGAATGTGCAGTGCTGTCTAAAGTTCTTAGACGGCAATAGCTGGACAATCGGCTCTCCACTACTACGGTGGTGTTTATCCAAAATAATGGTTCTGTTCACTATAAAGTTCATTTGAAATGATTCGATAACAGTAGTGGATAGTCCTGACTTCGCGCCTCCTTCTGTCGCGTTTTTGCCACAATGCATAGAAAGCGACGTAAACCAAACACGGGACGTTGACCCAATCTTGGCTCAATGTTCAGCCAAGATTTGGTCAACGTCTCGTGTTTGGTTTTAGAGCCATATTCATCCACTCACTTTTTGAGCACGTTTTGTGATGGCTACCCTGCATAGAGTCGCTCTAAGGCCACACCAAATTAATGTTATGGATGACGGATTCTCAGCAGAAAAAAATGGAGCAAGCGAGCAAAAACAAAAAAATTCTAAAAAAAAATTTTGCTTTCCCCAAAAATGGAGCGAGCGAAGAAGCGACAATTTTTTTTTCAAAAAAACAGATTTCCCGCAAAAAATTCAATCACGGTGAAATTGGAGTGGCGAATCCGACATCCATGAAATTAATCTGGTGTGGCCTAAAGATGGATATACTCAAATCTGTGCCACAATTTCTCACCCTGGCTAATTTACATGAGGTCGCCACGAAAACGACCGAGGTCCAGAAAACACGCCAGGATTCAGTGACGCGGTCCCAGGCCGGGTCTGCATCGGGTCGGCGTCACACATGCTGGCCCGACTCTCAACCAACAATACCACAACCTTTGCAATTTGCTGTGTGTGGGACTGGGGTGGATTTAATGTTGGTTTAATGCTGGGCCACCATCTGCGACGCTGGCCTATTATCAAACAGACATAATGGGCACCGGGGTGGATGTACTGTCGGTTTTATGTTGGAACATAGTAACCGCCGTTGGCCCAACTTCAAAACATCATTTCAATAAACTATACAGAAGATCCAATATTTGTTTATTGTTGGGCCATCGTCTCCGACACTGGGCCAACATCAAACCATCATTACCTCATCGTCTAGTTTTAGCTGAGTGTGATACTACCATAGATACAATGTTGACTTAAGGTTGGGCCATTGTCTCCGACGCTGGCCCAACATTAGCCCACCATTACCTCATTGTCTAAATATTTAGCGGAGTATGATACTACCATAGATCCAATATTGGCTTAATGTTGTACCATCATCAGTGACGCTGGCCCAACATTTAAGTGAGTGTGATACTATCATAGTCCAATGTTGGTTTAATGTTGGGCCATCGTCTCCGACACCGGCCCAACATTAACCCATCATTACCTGACCGTCCAGTTTTAGGTGATTGTGATACTACAGTGTACCATAGTACCAATGTTGGCTTAATGTTGGGCCATCGCCTGCGACGCTGGCCCAACATTAAACCACCATAAACTGACCGTCTTAGTTTTAGGTGAGTGTGATACTGGGATAGATCCAATGTTGGCTTAATGTTGTGCCATCGTCTGCGACGCTGGCCCAACATTAACCCATCATTAGGCCACTAGTTTCAGGTGAGTGTGATACTGGGATAGATCCCCACTTGTTTCTCTGGCAGGATCAAATCCGGGTCACTCAGCAATGGACACACAGGCACGGGTCCCCAATCCCGACAAGTCACAGCCCAGCCAGCAACACATCAAACCTTTTAGAGCAGTCAATGCCCAAAGGCGGCTCAAATACCCCTTTGTGCTTTCCGTTGCTAAACACCATCGCTGCCATGGCAACGCAATTCAACATGAAAATGTTTCCAGAAGGGTTGACGGGAGTGTAATATTAGTAGGTCTATATATAGAGCGTTGGCACGATGTCTGCACAGTGTAGGCACAAGGCATTCGCAAAACTTGCTTTGATATTCTGTTCAACATTTTTATTCACATTTGTTAGATTGCGATCTGTGAGAATTATAAATTGTTGGTAAATTTATTACTACCAATTTGAATATCAATATGCCAACTGTAACAAGAAAATATACAATATATCTAAAAATACCATTTATCCATTCATTCATATTAACCCTGATCATACCTCATATAATAATAGTTATTAGTATTCTCATGTAGTATTGATAGCCTCTTGGCTATTAGCCTGTGTGTGCACAATAGTTTACTCATTCATTCATTCATTCATTCATTCATTCATTCATTCATTCATTCATTCATTCATTCATTCATTCATTCATTCATTCATTCATTCATTCATTCATTCATTCATTCATTCATTCATTCATCCATCCATCCATTCATTCATTCATTCATTCATTCATTCATTCATTCATTCATTCATTCATTCATTCATTCATTCATTCATTTATGTATTCATTTATGCATTCATTCATTCATTCATTCATTCATTTTTTCATTATTTCATCCATCGATATTCATTCATTCGTTCATTCACTTAGACCAGTGATGGTCAGTGATGGTGCGGTTGTCTTTATTTTCTTACAGTGAAGACATTTCATCCAATTGACACATATTTCCAGAAGGTTCGCCGCCAAATTGATCGGCTGGACAACGGTGTGACTTCAAAAGGAATCATAAGAAATGATCAAGTACAATTTAGGAAATAATTAGTAAATTATCTGTGAGACAGGAAGGGTATTATCGTGCATTTGTTCTGCAAAGTGACTTCATACACGAGCCTTTGTGAGAATGAAGTCCTAAATTAAACTCCCACCGCGAATCACAGCTTTAAATTGAATGAGTGAGTGAGTGAGTGAGTGAGTGAGTGAGTGAGTGAGTGAGTGAGTGAGTGAGTGAGTGAGTAAACGGTCTTTTAGGTCCGTTAGATTCAGGGTGTGGTGACCACGTAGTAACCTTGACCTTCACTAAACTAATCACTCTCCAGCTAAATACATTAAACATCTCGGTGCCGGCTGCGACGACGCTTTAAACACAATTTGCAACTGTTTTTCACAACAAAGCCATTGACAGAATTGTGTCAACCCAACAGACAAAAGCGGCTAACATGATGTTGGTATAATTATGGCCCAGCGCCGCAGACGGTGGGCCAGCATTATACCAACACCAGACTAGCGTCTCTTGCTTTACGAGGAAGATACAGGCGCAGGTCACAAAAGCACCATTTACAAATTGTCTATTTTCAAACGTGGGGATTTTTTTGCATTTGTAGAGCTTTTTGCCAGCTTCAAATGAATGAAAACTGACAATAAGTGCCATAACATTTAAAGAGTCAAACGTGCCAGCGTTGTCAGTCTGTCACGCAAGTAGTAGAAGTGTTCAAAGGTTGTAATAAGCCTTAAATAGATAACACTTTGCATCCTAGTGCCTTTACACCGATAATACTATAAGTAATAAAAGAGTATGTTTTGAACCACATATCTCTGCTTTACAATAACAAAGACTCAGCCGTAGCATCAGATAATTGGGGATTGTTGATCAAAAGAAGAGTCATTTAACGCACTGTATTCCGCAGCTCGCTAACTTCCGTTGTCGGCGTCGATATGATAGACATAGTCAGGAATCTTACACCGAGGAGAGTGTGGTGAGCTCCTTCATCGCGGCCAGTAATCAGGAAGTGCAATACACCTTGGTGCGAGATTGCCAACTTGTCTAAATTTATCGTGTATTAGTATAACGGAAATAAGTGAGCTGTGCTTTAATCCTTAAAGCGCTGAATTATTTTGTATAAACCATAGAGACCAAAGGTTTTTTTCAATTTGAAATTATTATAAATGTCTTAGTTAGCTCTCTCTGATTCATTTGAATACCTATGTTATGGGTTTACGACCAATTTAAATATTTTTACTCTTACAGTGCGGGGGTCGACTTTAAACGTCAGAATCTGACGTCTACAGACGTCAGATTCTCACGACTAAAGTTGATCCCCGCGCTGTAAGGGTTAAAGTGGTAATGAAAAGAAGAAAAAAGAGAATCAGAGACATGTATGTATTCACAATCATGACTATCATCACTCACAGACTTAGGTATACTATTCACAATCATGACTATCATCACTCACAGACTTAGGTATACTATTCACAATCATGACTATCATCACTCACAGACATAGGTATACTATTCACAATAATGACTATCATCACTCACAGACATAGGTAAACTATTCACAATCATGACTATTATCACTCACAGACATAGGTATACTATTCACAATCATGACTATCATCACTCACAGACTTAGGTATACTATTCACAATCATGACTATCATCACTCACAGACATAGGTATACTATTCACAATCATGACTATCATCACTCACAGACTTAGGTATACTATTCACAATCATGACTATCATCACTCACAGACATAGGTATACTATTCACAATCATGACTATCATCACTCACAGACTTAGGTATACTATTCACAATAATGACTATCATCACTCACAGACATAGGTATACTACTCACAATCATGACTATCATCACTCACAGACATAGGTATACTATTCACAATCATGACTATCATCATCCACAGACATAGGTATACTATTCACAATCATGACTATCATCACTCACAGACATAGGTATACTACTCACAATCATGACTATCATCACTCACAGACATAGGTATACTACTCACAATCATGACTATCATCACTCACAGACTTAGGTATACTATTCACAATCATGACTATCATCACTCACAGCCATAGGTATACTATTCACAATCATGACTATCATCACTCACAGACATAGGTAAACTATTCACAATCATGACTATCATCACTCACAGACATAGGTAAACTATTCACAATCATGACTATCATCACTCAGACATAGGTATACTATTCACAATCATGACTATCATCACTCACAGACATAGGTATACTATTCACAATCATGACTATCATCATCCAAAGACATAGGTATACTATTCACAATCATGACTATCATCATTCACAGACATAGGTATACTATTCACAATCATGACTATCATCCCTCACAGACATAGGTATACTATTCACAATCATGACTATCGTGATTCTGGTATGTGTCACTGGTAACTTAACCACTTTATCGTGACGCCAACAGCTCTAATCTGCAAATCCCAAAATGCATTAACTGCTTACTTTTCAACTAAGCAGTTATTTCCTTTTGGATTTGTAGAGCAGTGCGGCTCTTTTAACGTCGCGGTGGCAGATATCTCCGCTGTGGAAAATTCAGAGAGCTGAAAGTTTAGAATAATCAAAATTCGATCGCATAGTTAATTATCTTTAATTAGGACACGAATGAAAGCAGAGCCAAAAAGTAGACATTGGAGGGTTCTATTTATTCAGAGATCGCCCAGTTAATTACCCTTAATATTATGACACGAATGAAAGCAGAACAGTCGTGTCAGAAAATATTATTTAAAATCCAGAAATGTCTTAAAAAGTCAACATAGACGAAAACGATAAGTGGACTAACATGACCTGACATTTAGATAAAAATAGCGGATAACATAGAGATAAAAATGACAATTGAGCTGATATACTAAACCGCCTTAAAACAGTTGGCGGTTTGGTATTTCGGAAAATAACCCTTTTTCTTGTTGAATGTAAGTTTATTTTTCTTATTCAGTCGAAGATGGAATTGCTAACGCAATTTCCAGCATCAAAAGATGAACAATATCTCTATTATAAATGAGTTATATGCATTTCCAAAAATGTAATAATTTGAATAACTGACCATCTGCACAAATTTTTGTGTTTAGTGTCCTTATATTGAGTTTTGAAACTTGCTTGCAACATATTATATGCGGCCCTAGCAGGACAAGGGTTAATATACGGGCCTAGCAGAAGAAGGGTTAATTCTTAGATCACGTCTATGCCCGTTTTCAGCCTTTAATTTTTCCTTCCCAAAATGAATCTATTTACAGAGACAGAGAAATGAGCATTAAATTTGCAATATCAGCAGATAATTTGATTGAAATTGTACACATATATCAGAATTTTTTACCTACTTCGAGTGGATAAAAATTTAAATTATATGATGTAGTGCTTTGCGGGTTAATACACGGTCATAGCATGACAGGGGTTAACCTGATTTGGTTTCCAGCCAGACTTGTCATCTCTTATGTCACAATGACCAGGCTACAGCCGTGGACGAGAACAAGACACTGGTGATAAATCAATTATTACCGGAGAAAAATGAAATGTCACACTTTCTCCTACTGGTTGTCATGACAACCATCAGAGGAGGAGGGAATCCCTTTACATGAGAGTATAATAGGGGGATTCCCCTTACAGGGGGTGTATTAGGGGTATTCTTTACCATGACATGACTGGTGTTAGAGAAGAGACCTTGGCGAGAGTATAATACACAGCACCAGATATATAAAGGACGATATATAAAAAGGACAAAAGGAGTGGACAGAATGGGGTCTCTGGTGTGTGGTTAATGATACCGTCTGTCACGCCTATAAAGTAAATTATTAAAGGATACAGCCCATCGAAATAAACAGTCACTGCTCCAGCTCCTGGCCGAAGTCACATATTGCTTTCAATACGGGCTCATTGAAATAGTTCATGTACAGCCATGCAAGCACATGACGTTGAACGAGTACGGCTTCAATGTTGGGTCAGCGTCACAGACCTCTGTACGAGAACGTCCACTATGTTTGGCTACAATCATTCATGTTAAAAATGGGCTGACTTTATGTGTGATGTCATCTATTGAACATCCACCCAGCCCAGAAAGAGGGTACATCTACAGTAGTATTTTTTGCTAGTTACCAATAATTAATGGACTGAAATTTGGTGAGAATACACAGAATGGGTCATTGTGACCAATAGACTGCTTGCACGAGTTTGCGCGTGAACAGTTGTCTGATTAAAACAGTTCAGCGTTGCTCACTGTGTGGCGTGTTGTTATTGAAAAGGGTGTATTATTTCGCTAAACTGAAATCACTTCGCCTGGAATTTTGTTTGATAGATTACAAATTATATCAAAGTTGGTGAGGTGGGAATTACTATAGTTAAGTCGTTTACACTGTGAGCTGCAAATTGCGTTCAATTGCTCACAGTGTTCAATTGAAAATGTGACTAGCAGTGACAGGGTTAAGGGGATGAAATGATCTATTAGGGTGCAAAGAGTAGGAGAGGTGTGGCAGGGAATTTAGGGTGTTTGCGCTGGGAACACAATCACTGGACACAATTCCCGGGGGAGGAGGGATGAAGGGGGGGGGGGGTAATGACGGACAGGGAGCTTATGGGGCAGTCCCCAGCAACTCTCCTACATAATCTAGCCCATCAGAGACTGGCCCAGTGTTGGCTGACTGCTGGCCCATCGTTGCCGCTGTTGGCCCAGGTTTAGTCTGACATCCACTCTCTGTAGGTTACAGCAGAGTGAGCATTGGACGTCCCAATTTGCTTTCCATTATCACCCGAGGCATTCCAACAGGCGACCCAACAATGCTTATCTTCTTAAGCCGATAGGGAAGATGATATTCTTTCATTTTTTTACAAACTCAGGCGTAATAATAGCGAATGTAAATTTATCTAATTCTCCAGCTATAAATTAAACTAGTCAAAGAAAGTGCAGATGTATAGGCCTACACGTATACGAGGTCAGTGTTTCTATTATGTAAAGTGAAGATCATTTATTTCCGTCTATTAAAAGATGCGCCTCTGAATAATGACATGAATTAAATTTTAAAATTAATAACTAGATGACATATTTCTCAGCAAATATTAAAGTCGCCACATTTTACAAATAAGTGTTTATTTCCAGTGTACCAATGCTATAAGAAAGCGTCGTGTCGTCATTTCAGATATATGCGACCAGGGTTATAAATCAAAGAAGAGAAAGGGACGTGGCGCTTTGGTAGACCTGAATGCTTCATGCATGCGTCCCGGGTTCGAACCCCGCAGATCTTGCGTGGGGTTTACCAAGAAATATTCTTGTTTTCCCTTCTCATTGTGATTAGGCGATCACGTAAATGGCGGTGTCGTCGAGTAAAGTTTGAAACCAATGTTTCGATGTTTATTTCGCGTAGGGCCACGCGCTGCGTGCTTCTTCACATAAGTCAAAGAATTAAGTTTTGAGAAGATCAAATACATATTGACCCTCCAATGCTGAAATATTTTTGATGAACCATGGAGACCAAAGGGTTTCCTTCAAGTTGAAATCATCATTAATGTCTTAGTTAGCTCTTTGAATTCCGCTTCATTTGAACACCCATGTTATAGGTCTACGGTCATTATAAATGGGTAATTCTTTCAGTGAGAAGATTGACTTTAGACGGCATAGACTTCAGATTCTGACGTCTAAAGACGTCCCCAGCGATGAAATAGTTAAATTAGACTTATAGATCTGAATTTGGCTTATGCATAATTATAATGGCAAATTCATCTTCTGTAAAACCTAAATTTTATTAAATTTCAGGAAAATTCCAGCCTGTGCACACTTAGTTTATTTGACATCTAACCGTAGTACAGCTGATCTTAAGATTATTCAAAATTGATTTATGGTTTCACTTTATTCTGCTTGGGAATTACATTACAGTGCAGTCAGTAATTAGATTTAAAACCCCTTGGAGCCCAGACCCGGAATAATATGTCCTTTCACTTTGTACAGTGCATTGGCATCACTTAAAGCAAAAAATAGGTGTAAACAATTTTTATGGGGAAATACGGGTAAATACCATTATAGATGCTGGTTTTGGTGGGGTGGGTAAATATTAAGCAGTTTAGTGTGAACATCTCATCCCATAAAATACCAAGATGAAGAAGACGAGAAATAGCTTGTATGAATCAGAGTGTTAACACTACGAGCGCAAACTTAAATCATATAATTCTTCACAGACTTTAATGTGTCCCGGTACTGCGACCCACAACATCAAGTGTGTGAAAAATATTTATATTTTGTATGCTAATAAAAATGGTAAAAATGATAATAGTCGTTATCAGTGCTTAGACCTTCCAGTACGGTAACCGATTATAGACGTCAGAATCTGATGTAGATGTCAGATTTTGAAGTCTGAAGTCGATCACGGCACTAAAAGAATTAAAAAAAATTTTGATGACCGTGGACCCATAACATAGTTATCATATTAAAATGAAGCAGATAGAGCTAAGACATTTATGATGATTACAAATTAAAAAAAACTTTGGTCTTCATGGTTTATACAAAAATATTTCAGCGCTGTAAGGATTAAAGGGGTAAAATCGCCATGACAACGTAAAGTAACTAATCATATTCAGTTATAAGATTATGCTTCACACTGTTATCAAAACACATTCCAGACACTTCAAAGCCCACTAAGCCCGACACACACTATTATTTAATAATCCGTTAATTATATCCAGAATTATGTCGTATTTTACCACAATTCTCACCACACGGAAAATATAAGTTTAAAATATTAAATTATGTTTGTATCGAATCTATGAAACTACTTTAATGAAAATTTGCATTCTGACGCGTATGATAATTAAAGGACTACATTTGTTAATGTTTTTTTATTTTACACAACAGTTTCTAGACATCTTAGTGGCACATGAAATTATAACATTCGTTATGAAATATATAGCAGATAATTTTCAATCAGTAACTATTACACATTACATCTATGAATTTTCAACTTTTGTGAATCGCGGCAAAAAAATATGAACAAATATGATATCTATATTAAATCTTAAAGTGCTATTCAGGTCTATAGCCGTTTTATTTGTCCTACAAAGAAGAAAATGAGGAAGGAGAAATCCGCATTTAATTTGAGAAATTAGCATATATTTTGCTCAAAATTGTATATAATTATGTAACGAGTTTTTATGTGGTGATAAAATTAACTAAGCGCTGAATTATTTATATATACACCATAAAGACCAAAAGGTTTATTCTATTTGAAATTATCATAAATGTCTTACTTAGATCTTTCCGGATCATTTGAATACCTACGTTATGTGTCTACGGCCATTATAAATGTTTAACCCTTTCAGTGCGGAGACCGTTTTAGACGTCAGAATCTGACGTCTACAGACGTCAGATTCTGACGTCTAAAAACGCTCCCCGCACTGAAAGGGTTAAATGTTAACAATCTAGGGGCTGACCCAATTTGTTATTCTGACGAGACAAAAACAAACGATTATTTTTTATTAATATTTCGTCAAACGTTTTTTAAATATTGCTGGCGTAACGAGCACGTCAGTCTTCGACGTGTTCCCGCAATCAAATTGCCATCTATCTTTTTATGATAACATGGGAGAGGTATGGACAGGAAAACATGGTTAGGTGGAGTGTTTTGAACAGAAATGATTGGGGTAACAAGTGAGCAAATAATACGCAATTACGCCAGGCAATTATGCCGACACATCTATACCATTCTAAGTGCACTCGCGACAACAATGGAGTAGTTGATCAATACAGGAAGGCAAAAGCTCACATACAGTTTGTCGAATCTTGTTTACAACATTAATTTTGTTCTCTTAATAGTGAAAGTTATGTTTGAAAAAATATAACATTATTATTATTCTTGACAAATATAACGCCACTTTTTAAGTCAATGAAATAACTGTGACCCACAACCTCAAGCGTAAAATACACCAACGCGAACGAGAACACGAAACATCGATTACACAAAACACACCAACGATGAGGGGAAAATTCGCGGTCTGTTTTGGCAATGATAAAATAATGTATTCGATAGTTTTCGTGCCGCGTTCGCGCTCTCGTTAGTGTTTTTTTACGTTTTAAGCGGGTAAAATCACTCATATTTATTCAAAACCTAACTTTAGCTGCTCTTGTTAATTTACAAAAATTCACATCTGAAACTCATTATGTGATGTGTTAATATTAAAAAGATTAGAAGTCGTCAATATTGTGGGGAGCCTCCGTGACTGAGAAGTAGCGTACTCCGCCTCAGACCGCCAGGGTTCGAGTTTTGAATTCTGTGTCTGAAGGGCAGTGTCATCTCATTCATCTCCCATCCCCAGGAGGTTCTCCTGGCCCAGTTTAGCCTACATGTGGACAAAGGTGGCCTAAAACCCATTCATTTCATTTCATTTACTTCCAAGAGCTAACAATCCGAGAAAAGTTGGAATCGGGTGTACGCAGCTGTCTGTACTCTGGATTATGATCACAAAAGACAGAAGTCAGGACAATGCCCGGGACTTCTGAATGACTTCAAGGGATATTCTAGGTGCACCACCATTCTGGACGCAGCAATCATCCTAGATGACAGCTAAGCGGCCACAAGATCAATGATTAACGCTGGGTAAACGTTGGGTCGACGTTGTGAGACGTCGCCCAACGTTTACCCAGCGTTAATACAGCATTAGAAGTGCGCGGATCTTTCACATAAATGGTGTGAGAAGATTGGGAGGCAGCGTGTGTCGTCATCAACGGGGTACGTGGGCAATTTTACCGGCAAATAGTCTTCTTTTATTTGTGATTGCTACACACCCCTGCGGGGCATGCGGGGCGGCTCTGGAGCCCTAATCAGGCTCCGTTGCCGTCTGTGGCCCCACTGCCGGCGATGTAAAAGGATGATTACCCCCGCACCTGTTGATTACCAACGCCTCAGAAACCCCAGCCTGGACAGCAGATAAAACACCCCGGGTTTTATGTCGATTTGTACTCTCGGATGCATTATTACAACACCACTTTTTACCCTTTGAACATTCTCTTTTACGCAGCGTTGAGAATATACTGAAATAAAATACATGCAAGGATATGGTACATTCTTTAACCCCTTCAGTGCGGGGATCGACTTTAGACGTCAGAATCTGACGTCTATTGACGTCAGACTCTGACGTCTAAAGCTGATCCCCGCACCGAAAGAATTATAAATTTATAATGATCGTAGACATATAACATCAACATAGGTATTCAAATGAAAAACTAAGATATTTAAGATAATTTCAAATTAAAAAAAATACCGTGCAAACACTTAAACACACCTTGGCTGATGTAGTGACTCAAAATAGCCACAAATTAGACATAATTGGTGCCAATACGATTTGCCACTACTCGTCTCGCCACTACTAGTCCACAGAAACGTATATATATATTTAATATACCACATATCTTTTGAGAGGTGTCATAATATTTAACTGAACGTGGTCGCCATAACTTCGCTTTCGGTCGCACATGAAAACGGACAATGCCAATAGACTCACAGACCCCGAAAACCTATAAACAGTATACAAGGTTTCAATACACCTAACTGAAAATAAGAACGATTTATAAGGGTCCATGCGGGCCATATCACTAATAAACCTACTCAGGCCAGCAATTAATTCAATATTGATTTTCTAAGAGAAGATGGTGAGATAGGTATTTTTAGTGGGGTTATAAATGGCTAAAGGATATCAATTCATCATGCTTTATGCCGCCCACTCAGAAGACGCACGCTGCAATCTACGGTTGTTGTTTATTTAACGAGGATTTACAAACAGCTACAAAGCTAATGTCAGTGTCTTCTCAGTGCAGGTGCAAAATAATGAAAAAAGTGTAGTATGAAATATGTATTTCTCCAAGCATATTAATAATCATCTTATTATATGTATGTTAAACATCGGTATTTCTATACAGTACTAAAATGGGACCAAACCCTACACGCTTAACCCTTGACCTTTACAGCGCGGGGATCGACTTTAGTCGTCAGAATCTGACGTCTGTGGACATTAGATTCTGACCACTAAAGTCGATCCGCACTGTAAGAGTAGAGATATTTCTAATGGCCGTAGACCCATAACATAGGTATTCAAATGAATCTGAAAGAGCTAACTTAGACATTTGTGATGATTTCACGTTGAAAAAACCTCTTTGGTTGCGATGATTTTCCACAAATTAATTCAGCGCTTTTAGGGTTAAAACGCTGAATTTTTTTAAAGAAAACCAGGGGACCAAAGGGGGGTTTACAATTTGAA
Source organism: Flabesymbios commensalis (assembly GCA_964017125.1). Lineage (NCBI taxonomy): Eukaryota > Metazoa > Annelida > Polychaeta > Terebellida > Flabelligeridae > Flabesymbios > Flabesymbios commensalis. Next base: position 67,550,721 of record OZ024913.1, read on the forward strand.
ATCATCATAAATGTCTTAGTCACATCTTTCCGCTTCATTTGAATACCTATGTTATTTGAATACTTATGTTATGTTATGGGTCTACGGCCATTATAAATATTTTCATTCTTATAGTGCGGGGATTGACTTTAGACGTCAGAATCTGACGTCTACAGATATCAGATTCTGACGTCAAAAGTCTATCCTCGCGCTGTAAGTGTTTAGGAAAACAGTAGAGTACAGAAATGAGATATGATTTCTCTTCAATGAAATTATTGCTGATGACCATTGTTGAAGGAAATCGCACGTTTTAGTATCCATTCACATCAAGTATAGGCCTATCACCTACTTGCTTAATGCCTGTATCTAAAAAACAATTCAGCCGCCGTCCGATGGGGGATGTTCGCGGCATCATCGCTGAATTGGATTTTTCGATCATAGCCATAGATCATATAGAACATAGCCGATCTTCTGGCATTATTTTTTTGGAATAATGTTCACAATGACTGAAAATCAGTCCGTTTCTTAGACGGCATTTTGTAAACTGTTCTTTTGACACCATTTTCTCCATGTTGTGACAATCGGTCCCTTTGTTAGACGGCATTCTGTCAAACCACTGTTCTCCTGACACCATTTTAAAGAATAGTTCGCCAGCAGGACTGTAGTTACACTGCCCGCCGTAGACACTGCTACTTCCATGTTAAAATTTGCAGATGGTTGACGTCATATGTCCCCCGCTCTCAATTTCAAGTATTGTAGTAAGCTTGTGATTGGCCGGCTGTCTTGCTTAAAGTACCCTGATAGGCTGGCGAGATTATTATGGTGGGGGAGGGGTGGGTGTAGACAGATACCTGTGTGGAGCCCAGCAAACTCGAGGATTTGATCCAATGTTGTGTCAATATTGGCCCACCGCCAACGGCGCTGGACCAACATTGAAACAACATTGGGTCAAGTTTTCGTGTTTGCTGGGAGAGCTGTCGGCATTCTGATACACAGGTGCCGTGCAGTCTGTGTCTGTTTGGAACCCTTCTTTTCAACAGTATTTTGTGCAGCTTCTCTGTGACTCTCGAAGCGCTAAGGAATATATTTTAAATTTTGACCCACCTCAAGTTGTGTCTCAGGACCGCGACCAAAGGGATTCGACCACCAAAGTTAATGCTCATTATCCTTCATATTGTCTAGTTTGTAAGACAAATAATACGGCCAAAAATGACTACAGATGCAATTAGCAATCTAAGAGTTAAGAGACGAGTGTCTGTTTGTTAGACAACATTTTGTGCAGACACTGTTCTTTTGACACCAATCTTTGAAAAACGCTCGCCATGATTGTGACAATCAGCTCTCTCTCTTTTGAAGAGTATTTTGTGAGGACCCTGTCTGAGGTTGGAGTGTGGGGGTCTCTGGTGTTAACGAGGTGTGATGGCATCTCTGTCAGATTGGTCAGCTGACTAGCGGCATGAGACAACCCTCATCACCAACACTGTGACGGGACAAAAAGAAAAAAAGTGGTGCCATATTGGACCGACATCGGAGACGTGGGGCCGAGATTTAGAATCTCAAAACTAGGATTATATTGACTTTCTACCATTTCCATTAAAAAAGTCAACCCTTAGGACACTGATGTTGATGTAGACATTCTCTGTTTTTATTAGCAAATACATAACCATTTGTTGAAAGTGAAATAGGCCTTAAATCCTAAAACACTGATATATGTTGGGACCTAAATTTAGCGAATCACACAAATTTTTAGTCACTTGTAGTTGTGGATCGCGGTAGCAAGACACAACTTCAAGTGACTGAAAATTTAAATTGAATAACTCAGTGCTCTAAGGGTTAAGATGCTCTTAACTTTTCTAATGGAAATGAGAGAAAGTTAAGATACTAGTAATCTTAATTTTGTAATTCTTAGTGGGATGGGCTACAGAATTGGACTAACATGTCCTCATAAACACATACAATGACGTCAGTAAACCCTGTCAGTGAGAGGACAGATATTTTTTACCCTAATCACCACCACCAAGGAGGTTATGGGCTATAGATAACCGTCTGGCTGCCAAACCACCTAGATAAAAAAGAAATACAGACTCGTGCTGACATGTAACTTATATAATACCCATTCTAAAGGTACTTCCTAAAGATCAATAACCTCAGCAATAATGTCACAACCAATAAACTTCGCGATACTAGAGGTTATGTTTGTACGGGATAGTCTATGCATATATTAATTTTCGGGTAGAGAGAAAAGTACGTCCTTCGAGTGCGCAAAGAGTGGGAAAGGTGTTTTTCTAGCTTTTTATCTATTTCAGCAATTTGAGCATGCTCAATCTAGCTCTTCAAGAATTCACTATATTTTCTGGGAGTATTTGTCATAGAGTTGTTTGAGATTGGCTATTGGCTAAACTTTTTGCTCACTTACAAAAAACGTCCACATGTAAGATGATTTCAAATTGAAAAAAATACAGTGCAAACACTCAAACACCCCTTGGCTGATGTAGTGAACAAAAATAGCCACACATTTGACACAATTGGTGCCAATACGATTTCCCACTACTCGAAGTCCACAGAAACGTATATATATTTAATATACCACATATCTATTTAAGAGGTGTCATAATATTTAACTGAACGTGGTCGCCATAACATCGCTTTCGGTCGCACATGAAAACGGACAATGTCAATAGACTCACAGACCCCGAAAACCTATAAACAGTATACAAGGTTTCAATACACTTAACTGAAAATAAGAACGACTTATAAGGGTCCATGTGGGCCATATCACTAATAAACCTACTCAGGCCAGCAAATAATTCAATATTGATTTTCTAAGAGAAGATGGTGAGATAGGTATTTTTAGTGGGGTTATAAATGGCTAAAGGATATCAATTCATCATGCTTTATGCCGCCCACTCAGAAGACGCACGCTGCAATCTACGGTTGTTGTTTATTTAACGAGGACTTACAAACAGCTACAAAGCTAATGTCAGTGGCTTCTCAGTGCAGGTGCAAAATAATGAAAAAAGTGTAGTATGAAATATGTATTTCTCCAAGCATATTAATAATCATCTTATTATATGTATGTTAAACATCGGTACTTCTATAGAGTACTAAAATGTGACCAAACCCTACACGCTTTACCCTTAACCCTTAAAAGCGCTGAAATAATTTGTAATAAAATATCGCAACCAAATGGGGTTTTTCAATTTGAAATCATCAGAAGTGTCTTGGTTAGTGTAAAGTTTGTGGGGATCCTACATTAGTTCTTTCTGATTCATTTGAATACCTATGTTAAGCGTCTACGGCCATTAGAAATATTTTTACTCTTACATTGCGGGGGTCGACCTTAGACGTCAGAATCTGTAGTCTACAGACGTGAGATTCTGTCGACTAAAGTCGATCCCTGCACTGTAAAGGTTAAAGCGCTGAATTTTTTAAAAGAAAACCAGGGGACCAAAGGGTGTTTTTCAATTTGAAATCATCTTACATGTCTTAGTTAGCTCTTTCCGCTTCATTTGAATACCTCTGTTATGGTTCTAGGGCCATTATACATATTTTCATTCTTATAGTGCGGGGATAGACTTTAGACGTCAGAATCAGGCGTCTACAGACGTCAGATTCTGACGTCTAAAGTCTATCCCCGCGCTCAGGAAAACAGTAGAGTACATAATTGAGTTCTGATTTATCTTCAATTAAATTATTGCTGACGACCAATGTTGAAGGAAATCGTACATTATAGTATTCGTTAACATCAAGTATAGGCTTATCACCTACTTGCTTAATGCCTGCATCACAAAACCAATTCAGCCGCCGTCCGATGGGAGATGTTCGTGACATCATCGGCTGGACGCTGGCCCGATGAGCGAAAAAAATACGTCGGCTGATCATCGGAAGACAGCTGAATTGGATTTGTGAGGCCAAACTGGCTTGTCATAGCCGATCTTCTGGCATTATTTCTTGGGATAATATTCACAATGACTTCGAAAATCAGTCCCTTTCTTAGGCGGTATTTTGTAAACTGTTCTTTTGACACCATTTTCTGCATGTTGTGATAATCGGTCCTTTTGTTAGACGCCATTTTGTCAAACCACTGTTCTCCTGACACCATATTGAAGAATAGCTCGCCAGGATTGTAGCAATCACATCCCCTTCTTTTGAACAGTAATTTGTGCAGATTCTCTGTGACTCTCAGAGTGCTGAGAAATATATTTCAAATTTTGACCCACCTGAAGTTGTGTCTCACTACCGCGACCTTAACCAGGGGTCTGGCCGGACGAATGGTTGCCAACTGGTGGCTTTGTCAAGCGCCAGCATGTATTCGTACGGAAGCTCATTAGAGTAACCGCGACCCACAACTTGATTTGGTTGAAATGACTTACACATATACACTTTCAATCAAACATATATGCCCGTCTAACAAAGTTAATGCTCATTATTCTTCAAAATGTCTAGTTTGGAGGACAAATAATATGACTGAAAACGACTCCAGACGGATCGGCAATCTAAGAGTTAACCCTTTAAAGCAGCGGTTTGCATCTCTGAAGAATGACTTTATTTCTTACACCCAGGGGATTTAGAACGAAACTTTTCATGGAATTGTTTTATTAGGAACAATATATTTTCATTTCTCACACACATCAAGTCATCTTCATCCACTACAAGTCGGGAATTGCGACAGCAATTCGCGGCTTGTAGTGGAATGTAGTCGAAATGTCTAGTTTGGAGGACAAATAATATGACTCAAAACGACTCCAGACGGATCGGCAATCTAAGAGTTAACCCTTTGAAGCAGCGGTTTGCATCTCTGAAGAATGACTTCATTTCTTACACCCAGGGGATTTAGAACGAAACTTTTCATGGAATTGTTTTATTAAGAACAATATATTTTCATTTCTCACACACATCAAGTCATCTTCATCCACTACAAGTCGGGAATTGCGACAGCAATTCGCGGCTTGTAGTGGAATGTGGTCGAAATGTCTAGTTTGGAGGACAAATAATATGACTCAAAACGACTCCAGACGGATCGGCAATCTAAGAGTTAACCCTTTAAAGCAGCGGTTTGCATCTCTGAAGAATGACTTCATTTCTTACACCCAGGGGATTTAGAACGAAACTTTTCATGGAATTGTTACATTAAGAACAATATATTTTCATTTCTCACACACATCAAGTCATCTTCATCCACTACAAGTCGAGAATTGCGACAGCAATTCGCGGCTTGTAGTGGATGAAGATGGCAATTGTAAATTCAGGCTGGAAAGGGTTGTTAGACAACATTTTGTGCAGACACTGTTCTTTTGACACCAATCTTTGAAAAACGTTCGCCATAATTGTGACAATCAGTTCTCTCTCCTTTGAAGAGTATTTTGTGAGGACCCTGTCTGAGGTTGGAGTGTGGGGGTCTGTAGTGTTAACGAGGTGTGATGGCATCTCTCATAGTGGTCACATGTCTAGCAGCACGAGACAACCCTAATCACCAACACTGCGACGGGCAAAAAGAAAAGAAGTGGCGCCATATTGGACCGACATCGGAGACGTGGGGCCGAGATTGAGAATTTCAAAATTAAGAATATATTGATTTTCTACCATTTCCATTAGAAACGTCAACCCTTAGGACACTGATGTCGACTACAGAACATTCCTAAAGAACTATATTATCAGCAATAATTTCACAATCATTAAAATCAGCGATGCTAGAGCTTATATTTGTATGGCATAGTCTAGGCCTATATATAATAATTCTCGGGTAGAGAGATGATATTACGATCTCATAGAGCGCGAAGAGTGGGAAAGGTATGTTATTCCAGTTTTTTTTATATTATTTTCAGCAATTTAAACATGCCAAATCTAGCTGCTCAATAATTGAGTACATTTTCTGGGCTTATTACCCGATTTTAATGAGTAGAGTGGTTTAAGATCGGCTATTGGCGAAACATTTCGTTGATTTACAAAAAACGTCCACACTTAGGCCTGCGTTTTTAGACAGTATCAGTAGAAGTGCATATTGACAATATATGATGTGGCGCATCTTCTTGGAAGCTTTCCGTATCAAAATGACCAATTCTGGTGATGTCGAGCTAATAAGATTTGGCGCGTGGCCTTCACAATAAGTATTCCCTTAAGTCTAATCTGCGATTCTGCCCCCCCAGATGCACACGCCCACAAACATTAGGTAGACATACACAACATTAGGTAGACATACACGCCAGCCTCTCACACATAATAATATAGCCGTGCACTGCAATGTAGAATAGTTGAATGTTTGATCAACGCTAGGCCATCATCAGTGGAGTCAGGCCAGCGTTAAACCAGAATCATGCCAACGTCTCACGTCTAATGGTCACAGTAAGTAATCCCATCTGAGGCGATTAGTGGCACATTACCGCAGTGTATATTCAACTGATGTGATAAATTGTACAACATTTTGTCATCCGACCGCTGCATAAAAGCATAATGTGACTTGCTTATCATCCTAGAATATTAACTTTCAGAGAACAATGTTGTATAACAGGCTATTTCGTATTCATTTTAAAATTATTTCACTAGTTTTTGTTTCTCCATGTGCGTGTTCTACTTGTGTTTTTTTCTTGTTGTCGTTAGTGTTACCATCAATTTTCATCACAATAATAGGCACATTCATTCTGCTTAACCCTTGTGCTGCTAAATTTTGTTTCTATTTTTTATTCAAGCAATTCCAGCTGAAAAATATAAACAAACAATTCAGTGAGAGAAGGGTTAAAATCCATAGATGGAAGGAATTCACACACACAATCCACATTAATCTGTTACTGAAAAATTGTGTAGCGGTTTAGCAAGCGTGCACATGTGTCAAGGTACTATTTCTATGAAAAAAAACCCTGCTACACTAACACATATGTGTAGCATTTACCCTGAAGTGTGTAGCAAACTGCTCGGCTACATCAGACAAATTATATCCCCCAAGACACATTGAAGTCTGAATCCAATAACAGACGCTAGAAATAATACATAAATCCTCTTTCGTTAACTACGCAGAAATAATCCTTTGAAAATTTCAGAATCTACAGTAAATTCTCAGCTTTCTACCACGACCTTCATTGTAACAGGCGCAGTAGATTGTGAGAGAGCTTTATAAACCTGGGGCCGTATTCTCGTACAAGTTACGATATATCGTAGGCTTCTGATTAGTCGAGATGGCCATCTCGACCAATCAGAAGCCTACGATATATCGTAACTTGTACGAGAATACGGGCCCTGGTGCTGATTAATAAACCCTTTAAGCGCTAGAATTAAAAAAAAACACTTTTTACCCACTTGAAGTTGTGTTTCGCTACCGCGACCCACAATTTCAAGTGGTTGAAAACTTCTCATATATGCTCAATTTTATACGAAACATGTGCAGATCTTGATGTTTGAACACACATTTCGTTCCCAATAACTGTAATTTAACCTGCTAATAATACAGATAAAAAACGACTATTGTCGTGCTTAGTGCTCAAAGGGTTGAGGTTCCAGTACACATCTTGCTACTCCGATTTTAATTCACCTTGAAATGTAAATTGAAGACAATGCGACTACAATGAAGATATAAATAATAGTATTTGCTTACTTCTTAAGTAAACAATTGCTGTTTTGTGCTTTATCTACAATAACTGTGACAACTTGGCGCCAGTGGCTTCCCAGTAAACACAAAATATTTGTATGACATTTGTACATCGTCGGTCCAACGTCGGAGGCGTTGGGCCGACGTTGTATAAATATTATACAAATGTTTTGTGTTTGCTGGGTGGACGTCATGATCCTGACATCGGTCCCCGCACTGAAATAATTAAAATATTTATAATGATGGCCATAGACCCACAACATATTCAGATGAAGCGGGAAAAGCTAACTGAGACACTTATAATGATTTCAAATTGATCTCCATGGTTTATACAAAAAAATGTCAGCCTTGCAAGGGTTAAGTGACATGTTGTGACGTTGTATAAATGTTGTATGAATCTTTGTGTTTGCTGGGTTAGTAACACACTAAGCAGATCAGATATCTTATGTTTCACATCAATGAAAATCGAAAGGAATACACCTATACATGACGATCATATTATAAAACGGTGAAAATTATAATAATGTGAACGCTTTTATTTTAGGGAATTTTATGGACTAGTTACTACTAAACAACTCAAATCTCCACTGATGGGTGTTACAGTATCTCCCCAGGAAACAGTACAAGACGGGCAACCTATGTTGGTTTAATGTTGGGCCAGGGTCGTAGACGGTGGCACAACATTAATCAAACATTGGCTTATTGTCTCATGGGTCAACATCTGTTAAAAAAAGTCAATAAATATAACTAGAAACCGAGAAAACATGAGACGTTCACTCATTGTTGGTTTACTGTTAGCCCAGCATCGTAGATGGTGGGTCAATACTCAACTGGTATTTAGTAAACGTCTCATCACACTGCAGAATCAAAAAGACGCCTATTGGTGAAGTGCAACGCTTCTCGGCGCCAAATTGTGAACTTTTTCATAAATCTTTCAAAATATCGTCTGAAAAAAGGCCAAAATGTTCACTTTATGTTAAATAAAGTTGTGCATGGAACAATAGTACATCTTACGAACCTCCACACATGGAATTTACATGGAAAAGTTTAATACATTTCTCAGACTAGTGAAAAAAGTTTTGGTACCCAACCTCAAAACTGGACACGATTCCATTAAAATGTTATTTTTTAAATCTATTTGCATATAAATCTTCTATAATGTGATAGATTATGTTACATTAAGTCTGTTCTACGCTATCTGATATCTCATTCATTTGTCTAATGACCTGCGTAGACAATAAACCGTTGAAACGTTGTAAAATCAGTGTTGCGGCTATTTTCTTTAACGGGATAGGTCTTAAGATCATTGTGCTATGTAGCCTACGGCTGGAATAAATACATTTAAATGATATTTATAATATAACCTGATAGTCTAGACTATAGACTAACAAAATGTGCGTTAATAATTAAGCAGCCTTCGCCGCCAGCGCAGTTATTTGTTTTCAAGATAGCTACTAATCTATTAATATGATCTATCTATAGGCCTACTTCACATAGCCACCCCATACCACTGGCAAATTGTTTTGGTGACATTTTGATCCCCATATCATCAACCCTTCAATTACTATGGCCACTAACGGAGGAATGTTCGTTAGCGCGTTTCAGGAAACAGTTTCCATCAGATCTTCTTTTAATCTGTCAAATATGCTCAGCTAAGTCAGCCAATGACTTGATTCCCTTTTGGGAGCCACAAAATTAAAAATTTGAATTTGAGTAATTTTGTGATATTTAAGTGACTCAAAAAAATGCAAACTAGCTGGACCATGAATATAAAACAAAATGGAAGGTCTCACACAATGATAACCCATGACAAATTTTGCATTAATAATATCCAAAATGGCCGCCAGTCGGCCATTTCAATTTTTTTTCTTCATTAATCTTGCATGATAGCTGATCTAAGAACTTCTGCTCTCTCATACTTCACTTACCACCGAATAATTTTTAGTTACATTTTTGCTTCCCATATAATCATAATCACCCTATAATTACTAGGGCAACTAACAAAGAAATACTCTTTAGCGCGTTTCAGGGAAAAAGTTTCCAGCAGATCTTCTTTTTATTTGGCTAATATGCACAGCAATGTCAGCCAATGTTTGATTAACTTTTGGGAGCAAACGATTTTAAAATGGCCGTTTAGCGGCCTTTTTAAATTTGAGAAATTTTGTGATATTTACGTAACTCAAAAACAAAACAAAAAAGCTGGACCATGCATATAGAACAAAATGCGAGGACTCACACAAGGATAACACATGACAAATTTTGCAGAAATAAAATCCAAAATAGCCAACTGGCAGTCATTTTTAATTGTTTTTCTCTCATTATCTCGGAAATTTTGCATAATAGCTAAAGCGGTAATATAAAATAAAACTTAAGAAAGTTTGCTGATCTATATCAAATTTAAAATGGCCGACTCGCGATAACGGAGGGCTGCTTTCGCGTTCGTTTCCGAACAACACTGTTTCTAGTTAAAGACAGTTATTAATCATAATACTACATATTCTACTGGTCGTATCACTGTTCTGCCATTGATCTGTTGATAGGTAGGCCTATAGGTTTACACGAGGCCTGGTGGTAAAGACCTGCGATTTAATACACCGTAAAGGCGTGGAGCATGGATTGTTGTGCTCCTTTTATCCAATACTTTTAATTTTGTTTAATTATAACATATGAGCTGAGCATGGAATGTATAAGGCCTAGCTATAATGTCACTGATTCTAACCAACCAGTCATATTATCGACCTGATTAATCGAGGCCAATTTTAGTCTTTCATAAGTATGAAGGCAAAATGGAAAGTAGGTTAACACATCTTTTATTGGGAGCCATGTGTGGCTGAAATCTTCAATTTCAAGTTTTTTTACAGCCAGTGCACATGTAGTTCACATTTATGCATTGGGAGATGGGGAGACAAGGATGAGGTTAATATGTAGCCCACACAAGGCTAAACATTTGATCTAAATCTTTTCTTTATTTACGCATAGGCATTATGACCTAAACACTTTTATTACCCAACGAGCTTGAGACGTTGGCCCAACGTTGGCTTACCGTTAGCCTATCGTCTACGACGTTGGCTCAACAGTAAACCTAATGTTTTCTGGGTACGACAGTCAGACTGGTAGTCTAACGGTCGGACCTGATGGGGGAAGGTGGTCAGGGGCGGACCTAGCTTTTCACTGACGGGGGGGGGGGGGGGTAAAACAAAGGAATATTTTACTGCAGCGCGGGGTCTTTGATTTTCAAGCTTTCTCCCGCATCTAAGGCATATTGGGCACTGCTTGTCCCACAGTGAGTGTGGAACCAGCTCATAAGAAAACCCCTAAATAAGATTATATTTTTTCGACCAAACCACCCCCCTTGGATCCGCCACTGCTTACTTATTTTAATTTTTATAATTATTCTATAATTACCCCGGATCTTTTTTATATGGCAATATAGGCCTAGACATTAGAAATTAAACTTACGTTAGTTTAGTATTATTCTGCGCTTTTGAATATTATATCCCTGCCCAACAAGCCAGGTTGGGGGCAGATGCAGGGCCGTAGCCACGGGATACTGATTACTCCGGTGTGTGGGGCTGTTTAGGGGGGTGTGGGGGCATGCCCCCCCCCCCCCCCCACGAAAATGTCGAAATTTGCCATTTCAAATAATGCATTCTGGCAATATTGGTCCGGTGAATACCGGACCAACCAGACCGGTGGTTACGGCCCTGAGATGTTAGGCCTGCCCCCCCCCCCCCCATGCATCACTCCGGACGTGACGCTACATGAACTTCCCTTAGCCAAAATAGCTTTGTTTAGGCAAAATGTTTGAAATAACATGCTTTCTATTTCGGTAAATCTTATTTGCACCGATAGGCGTTTGCACATTGCTCCAATAGGCGTTCAACCAGACAAGAACTTCAGTTTTGGCGAATAATTACAAAATAAAGCTACCAGTTTGCTCTCCAGTTGTTTAGTTGTACAGTCTGGACTCTAATCTCTAACATTCGATTATATTATGACGTTCATATAGCTACTTACCAGCAAAAATGGGTTTGAAAAGGACTATAAGTCCGGAATATCAGGATGGGTAGCCAACTGTTTTCTTTCGTCTGAACAAACTACAGTCGCTATACGAGTAAAATAAACACCAGCGTTGTCCTTATACAATCTAGTGTTCCGTGGATGGGGTCATTACACTAAGTAATTGAACTTTATGTCTTTTTTAGCACTTTTTGTGAGCCGTCAGTGCTCTAAATTGACATTTTGCGCCGAGAAGCGTTCATCCTTCGCCAAGAAGCGTTGACTTTGCGCCAATAGGCGACTCTGATTCTGCAGTGTGCTCATGTACGGCGGAAAAGCTAATCGCTGGATTAATATAGTGACATTGGCACAATATTTACCCAGCGTTTGACCAATATGTCATGCCAACTGCTAAGGAAATACACATTGAAGTCTGAATCCAATAACATATATTGAAATGTGAAAAATGATTTGGCTACAAATCAAAAACCAATAAACTTGATTTATCCCTAGGAGGGGTATACCACTATGTATTGTCTACAGACGCCATAAATCATATTCTCCGGACATTATGCGTTATCAAATATAGGCTGTATTCCTACTTCTCGCCGCGTTCTGTGATCTACATTAACTGTTGTATGGATCGCATAATTAAATCTATGATAATGGTACAATATATTTACGGTTTTCGTATTTCAAATTAAGTTTTGGCAACATTAGAATATTAAAATTATGGCAAAGTCCGGTCATTTTACACTATTAATATCTTTAAATTCGGAGACATGACTGTATGGTGTTAGATTGTATGTAGATATATAGGCCTATGCACACGCTTATGTTCGTTCGCTTATCAAGATATGAATCAAATTAATCAATATATAGTGTGGCAGGGTGATTATTGATTACAGCCTGGAATTTTCTGGAAAGGAAATAAATCACCTATGCTTCTTCATATCTCTCAACTAATAACAACACTGGATAAACATCTCGTGTGGGGTAGGCCTAACACCACGGCGACAAAACATACAATGTTATTAAGTTCCACATATTGTCAACCTGTTCATGGTAGTCATCCCTGACAGGGTTCCCACAGAGATCTGGAAATGATATTCCATAACTTTTCCATGCCTTTCCATGACCATTTTTTAAGAATTCCATGATTTCGTAAACGAATATAAAAATACACATTTAAAACTGACTGGACAGCCTCCATCACCACAGTGGTCCGATCTGAAGTGGAACCAGGTGTCGCAGAGTCAAGTTTCTTACTTTTTGCATGTAAAATATTTTACAGCTATAGGTGACTGTCAGTGTCATTGTGTGTCAAATGTGTAGGTTATCAAAACATTTTTTCTCAAAAATCGTTTCTCACAGCTATAGGTGACTGTCAGTGTCATTGTGTGTCAATTGTGTAGGTAGTCAAAACATTTTTCTCAAAGAAATGCGATAAACACTTCTAAAAAATCAAAATTCCATGACTTTCCCATGACTTTTTGACAAATTTTCATTTTCCAGGCCTGGATTTTATTATTTCATTTTTCATGGTTTTCCATGATTTTCCATGACCGTGGGAATCCTGTCCCATTGCTAGAAAATAGTGCTAGTAAAATTTCATGACAATTGGTTGAGAATTGACTTCAAAAAACTATAGAAAGGCGCAATTTAAAATGTAAAAATAAGTTTTTGGGCCCCTGTGATTTCTAACGCCATCCTAACTAGTCATGATTTTTTGTGGTACAGTACACCATCCTAACTAGTCATGATTTTTTGTGGTACAGTATACCATCCTAACTAGTCATGATTTTTTGTGGTACAGTACACCATCCTAACTAGTCATGATTTTTTGTGGTACAGTACACCATCCTAACTAGTCATAATTTCTTATGTTACACCATCCTACAAGTTATGAATTCATGGTACACTATCCTAACAAGTCATGATTTCATGGTACACCATCTTAACAAGTCATGATTTCATGGTACACCATCTTAACAAGTCATGATTTCATGGTATACCATCTTAACAAGTCATGATTTCATGGTACACCATCTTAACAAGTCATGATTTCATGGTATACCATCTTAACAAGTCATGGTTTCATGGTACACCATCGTAACAAGTCATGATTCCTCAGTCAGAATTTCTTACGCTGCAGCATCCCAACAAGTCATGATTTCTTATGGTACGCCATCCTAATAAGTCATGATTTATGATGGTATGCCATCCTAAAAAGTCATGATTTATGATGGTATGCCATATTGCCAAGTCATGACTTCTCCCAGTAAACCAGCTTAACAAGTCATGATTTTTCACAGTAAACCATATAAACAAGTTACGATTTCTTCTGCTTCACCATCCGCAGTCATGATTTCTTATGGTCCACTATCACATCTTCAGTTGTACTGGTGTTGGTTGCACGTGTTTTCCAATATGAATGTGTTTTGTATCGATTCCAGAGAAGGCCTATAATTACTGGACATTATCTGCTGGCATTGTGACCTGTGCTGCTAACTCCATTTGATATTGTAATCCGACGGGTGTCTGGACAGTAATGAGGTTTCCAAGCCCGGCAGCCGCCAAACGTTCACCCAACGCCGGCACAATGCTGGGCCAGCGTCTACAACGCTGACCCAGCATTGAGCCGGCGGTGGGCAGACCATCTCTTGGCTTGGCGGACAGACACAATCTAAATCAGACTGCTCGACAGGCGTGTTATTGTATGTGACCACATTATTTTTCACCTCATTTCCAGCTTGTGTTATTTTACTTTCGTCCAAAAACAGCGTGCTTAATTTATCGCCTGAAAATCATAATTCTGTAATGTAATGCCAAGGTGCAACTAAAGCCTGTAATGCCAAGATGAAACGAAAAAGTGTAATGGCAAGGCTTAAGTAATTCTTTTTTTCTTAGACACATGATGATATTAGACAATGCTTTAGTTGGAGAAATGTCAATCAACCCATAGAGTTCTTAAATACTAAATTTAAACTTCAGTCGCTTGCATTTGTGTCCACAACTTCAAGTGACTCAAAATTACTTGTATTCGTGGAATTAATGCGGTACAATCAGGCCAAAAATTATCATTTTTACTTTAGCTCCTTGATACGTTCTTAAGTTTTCAAAATGTCTATAGACTAGAATTAATAATAATAATAATAAATGGTTTGGAATGAAACCTGCTAACACCAGTCATCAAACTAATGTTGGGATAAGATTTGACCATCATCTAAGATGCTGGCCCAACCTTAAAACAGCATGAGACTGCTGTTATAGCATGAAAGGGAATAACAATGATTACATGTCAACCATAAATCTGATAAGTCAGTGAAAAATTATTCAGTGCAGAATATTAACAGGACTGAGATTTTTATATCTGCTCAGGGATTTGTCAACCTAGATTGGAGCTGCCAAGAAAATAAACAATAGTTGACTTGTGTCTGGAAACTTAATTTCAAACACTGACATTCAGCCATTTTCAAAAGATTAAAATCAAGCTACACTGTTGATCATAGTTCGTGATAGTATGTAACAAATTGCTGTCACAATTTTCGATTTGTAGTGGATAAGGGTAATTTCAAGTGGGTGCCAATGAAAAAATATATTGTTAATATTAAAGCGGTTCCAATAAATTATCGTTCTAAAACCTCTAGGTGTAGGAAATTAACTCATGAGATGCAGAATGCTGTTGAGGGTTTAAAGGGTTAAACAGATTGATTTCTCGTCAATATACTTAAAATGTATCTCATCTATCATCTATCATATAAATTACAAAACTTGGAATTTGAAATTAAATAATTACTTTAATGGTAATGTAACTAATTACCATCAGAAAAAATTGCAATAAGTTTTTAGTGTTCAAAAAGCTGAATTCTAAGTACACATGAGGGTGATAGCCATTGATGGCATTATAACGGACACGACGCCATAGCATGCTTCCTTGTAACATGTATTATTAATTAATTTGTCGGGCCATTATAACATTTTAACATGATGCCTGAAGCTTGTCATATAGCATCTCCTTTACACAACGTGTCTGAACTGACGCAAACGCACTGTGTTGCTTTAGTTATGGAAGCCCAAGAGAGTCAGACAGCCTTTTAAATGTGTCAGGAATTTTTACACCCACAAACATTTTCAAATCCCTTGCGGAATATGTGATTTTAAAATTCTAAAATTTTATGAGTGCAATTTTTTCGTGCATTTTTGCGTCCATTAAATCAACGCGTACGCCACCTTTTTATGATTTCGATGTGGGAAATTGTCATCAGCTATTTGAGAAATCTAATGTAACTTAACCCTAAAAGCGCTACAGAATAAAATATAAATTTCAACCCATTTGAAACTATGTCTCGCTACCGCGACCCACAACTTCAAGTGTGTAATCGTTTTATTAGCAGGTTAAATCACAGTTATTGGGAACGAAATGAGTGTTTAAACATCAAAATTTGCAAATGTATGGTCTGAAATCAAACAAATATGAGTAATTTTTACCCACTCGAAGTTGTGGGTCGCGGTAGCAAGGCACAACTTCAAGTGGGTAAAAATATAAATAACTTGAGAAATGAGTTTGCTCATATGTTATTTGGGATATGGAGGTTCTCTGTGTGGGACATTCTTCCAATTGAGCAGATCCAGTCACTACCATCCTATGTCAGAGCCATCAGGAGTGCTGTGGCCAAGAAAAGATGGTCTATGTCATAATACTACACGGCGAAAAGACGCAAACTCAAGTATATGAACATCCTCAGATATCATCAATAAAATATACCAAATGAATGAATGAAATGAATGAATGAATTAAATGAGTGAGTGAGTGAGTGTGAGTGAGTGAGTGAGTGAGTGAGTGAGTGAGTGAGTGAGTGAGTGAGTGAGTGAGTGAGTGAGTGAGTGAGTGAGTGAGTGAGTGAGTGAGTGAGTGAGTGAGTGAGTGAGTGAGTGAGTGAGTGAGTGAGTGAGTGAGTGAGTGAGTGAGTGAGTGAGTGAGTGAGTGAGTGAGTGAGTAAGTGAGTGAGTGAGTGAGTGAGTGTAAACTGATATACCTTAAACTAGGTGATTTTACTACTGAATTAAAGTGAATGAATGTAGGAATGTCAGCCTGCTTCTATAGTCTCAAATTATACCATTGAGTTTGTTATCGGGAACAGACGTAATAATAAAAAAATATGAACCAAAACCTTATATTATATATTCAGCCGGAATCCATGAGGAAAAAACTATAGACACCAAAACAAGCAAGAAAAGCTATTCATTAATCAACAAGGGCTCTCGATGGGAAGGGCTCTCTGCGAAATAAAAATGACAAATACAAAAAAAATCCTCGTAAATTCCCCATTCGCGCGATTGCGGATTAACAAAGAACAAACATCACAGTAAGTGATAATAATATATCTTCTGTTCGCTAAAATGTAAGAGGGCTATATGGGATTTTTAGAACTCGTTTACAGATAGGTAATTAGTCTGTAAAGCAATGCTCCAGTAAGATAATTAATTGCATGTCTTTGTCTAGGTTATTTGACAGACAACCAACATTCATGTAATCATGTCCTGTTTCTAATTAAGCGACTGTTACAGACACATACTTGACAAAAACCCTATGATAATCTCCGTAATCGTGTTAACCCGTGTCATGCTGAATTGCTTCAATTGTATTTTTAGTCATTTGAAGCTGGAATTGCTAACGCGATTTCCAACTTTAAATGGCGAAAAATATTACTATTTATGAAAAATGGATATGTCTAAAATTAAATTATTGGATCAATTAAGCATCTACTAAAAACTATTTTATCAAAATTAAGTGATATTTTTATTGATCTAAACATCCTTAACCCCGTATATATCCGGGCATAGCAGGACAAGGGTTAACATACATTTAACCCGTCTGTAACAGTCCTTGATCTCAGTCTTCGCAGTTGACAATTGCATTCTAATCAAACACACGAAGAAAACGAAGTAAATCAATGGTCCGCATTTATGATTTATCATAATCAAAATGTAAATGCAGAGGGTCCGTCTTTCAAACCCGCGGATGTGCAAATGATCTTGATCTCGATTGAGAACTATCAATTCACGAGCTTTAATCGTTGAAAGTACACGTTCCAGTCGATACCCAGACACTGTGTGTGGGAATATTATAGTACTTTTTCCACTTTTTTAAAACTTTTTTCTTTCCAAGAGAGACTCATTTAGCCTGCAAATTATCATCATGTTTTCTGTTTAGCATATGGAGATCAAAACGTATTTAGAAAGACACAAGCCTGATCTTTTTATTCGACAGATCGGTAGTACGATTTTTGGTCAATCTCGTGGGTGGTCCAAAGTATGAGTAGTATATATACCACTAACTTTATATATATATATACTTTATGTATATATACCACTAACATACCATGTATATATACCACTAACTATTTTCTACCATCTTTACAACAATTCTCAGCTTGGCACTGTGCCGAAATGCATAATGCCAAAATGGTTAGAGATACATTCAAAACGCTTTTCACAAATGCCGAATGCACCTTTAATAAGGGTAAAATCTGAGATCGGGACTAGATTTTAATGTAAATTATAATAATCAGCCACATATAAATCGCGAATAATCTCATAAAAACTTGAGCAATTCACATTAAATTCTGGAATTAGTACAGTTTTCCGGGTAATACCCGTGCACAGCGGGCTGGTGACAAATGGACGCGCGTGTTTGCCGCCGGGCTGGCAGTAATCATCACCACTCACGTGGCCCGCCACGCAATTTACAATCAAATTCTCCAGCAACACCAGTGATTGCCAGCAGTGTGTGTTATGTCTCCATGATATTTCATTAGTTTACAGGGAGCCAGGACAGCTGCCTCCAATCTATACATCTACCGCATACATGTGATGTGCAGATATTCGCTATGCGTTAATTTCGGCGAATTTCAAGAGAAATTCGCCGAAATAAATGCATCGCGATTCGAGAACAAATAAAAAGATAAAGTGGCTAGGATCATACAGGAGCGAATAGCAGCATTTCTTGTGATTTGATCTTTACAAGATTGGTAAAATGATCCGAAATTGACGAATTTTGATGTTTCAAGGCATGCCTTTCCGATAAGGCCTATGTGTCACAAAATGTGAGATGGTACGTTGATACATAGTCAAAACATAATAGACTACGCACACTAGTACTACACATGAACTAATAATACGAACTTCACATTTAAAATTATTGATGGTAGAGGTGCCGGATACGAAATTTTCAGAAAAAAAAGATCTAGTCTAAAAATTAGAAATATCTGCTCATATAACATATGTTGTGCGCATATTATGCCCCACTATCAAGTAAAGGACCGTTTATTTCAATAACTGATAAAGGCGTATTTCTGTTATTTTTTCATCGTGGGTCTTCATTAGACTTTTAAACGTTACGTATGGTTTTGTTCGGAATACAACTCCCATAGAATCGAGTATTTTGCAGAGGAAGCCGTGGCCTCTCGCAATTCTGATATAAATAACTGTGATATGACATATCTGGCTGAATTTTCTTAGTTGAATATGGTAAAAACTGTAGACATCAGCGAGCTGTAGTTATTTATGCCCTTGAAGATGATAAGAACGCCTACGTGAAAAAAAGGAGAAAAAAAATTCACAGCCATCAAAAAAAAGTATTGTCTATTTTGGGTGAGCCGTCATCTTATTACACTTATCTTGTCTGGGAAATGCTTCAACGCCAGTTGTATGTTTATCTCTGCTTCTCTTATTGAACAAATAAATTTCACCGCAAATTTCAACAGCGTCGACAACGAAAACCGGGAATTACTAGGTGTGCAGTGTCCCAGTCCGCTCCGGAAAAGTCTGCTAAATTGCCTCCCGGTGTGAACGAGAGGTCGGATCAGCGTTGGCTGAACGCTAGACCAACGTCTGCGACGTTGGTCCAGCTTTAAGCCACCAGCGTGTGCAGTTTCGCACACGCTGGCATAGATCAGCCACAATGGCGGCCCACGGCAGACATTTGTGGAATGGTGCGGAAAATAACTAGATGGGTTGTCTCCGCCTCTGGCCTAAGACACTATTTCCACAGCCAATTTTACAGGTTCGTGGTTGATGAGCTGCTGGTCTATGGTGGGGATAGTGCTAGTGTGAGTATTGGCTACACAGAGTACTATCACGCAAAATACTAAATAATTATAAAAATTATGCCGTCAGTGACAATAATTATGATGACCGTGGTAGTCGTCATGCCATGCGCTGGTGTCGTCAGGTACTTCAACTCGCTTCCCCATCTCCGCAGTTTAATTTCGCATGTATTGTGAATATTATAGCTCTGACAATAATTATACAAATAATATTTGCTGATATGGATGCTATTTTGTTTTCTTTGGATTTACAAAATTCAGAATCAATGAAATCTAACGTACAACTAATTTGTTGATGAGTTAAATGAAATCTGTATCTGTTCATAATACGCCGATATGCGTCACCACTAAGTAAATCATATACAAAGTTTCAACCAGATTTGCTTCTGTTATAAGTGCTACAAACAAACGCCAAGACAGTTGGGAAAAACATAAGCTGTAAATTATTAACAATATTTTTTTTTTTTTTAAATACCATTTTAGCTAACTCCACAATAACGACATAGCTCTAGATTAAAAAGGTAACATTATCAGTAATTAAACAAAAATGTTCTCTTAACGAGTATGTTCTTTCAACGCGATTGAAATCCATCTCGCAAAATAATTAATTAAAACTTTTTTAATTAAAGACGTAATTACATTAGAGTATAGACACAGTGAGCGCTGACATGACAGACAGTGGATTTCTTCAGATAATGTCCGCCAGTGACGGCGACCACGATTTGCTGAGAGACCATATGCCAGCGTTGTTTTAATGTCAGGACAACGCTGCCGGTTCTCGGCCCGAAACACACCTCTGAGAAAATTTTCATGCAAATCCGTGCGGTCCGGATCAGATCGTAAATCCTGAATCCGGATCGTAATCCGGAACATCTCCAAAATCCAAACGATTATTCCTTGGCCCGAGACACACCTCTGGTAAAAATTTCATGCAAATCCGTTCAATACTCTTTAAGTAATCCGACGGAGAGAGAGGGACCAAACAAAAAGACCAAAACATAACCTTCCTGGCGGAGGTACATGTAATATTAAGCGGTGCCAGTTTAGCCGTCTTAGCGCACTCGCGGTTTGGCGCACAAACGGTTTAGCATACCCACGGTTTAGCGCACCCATGGATTAGCGCACCCATTGATCAGAGTTGCTGAAACTAGTAGCTTCAACTCTCAGTGTGCCACCTGCCCGACCGCCCGTCTCTGGTGATCACTAACCTTACCCCACAGCCTTAATGGCTGAGGGGTAAGGCTGAGGGGTAAAACGAGACCAGTCCATTTGCCGATTTAGGATTACCCGATGGCTCGTTTGTATCGACTGGGGCTTGTAATCTGAAGGTTCGAATCCCGGTCAGGCCAAATATTTGTCAACGTGGTTGTGCATATAGAGTGATCTAAACTTTTCAAGGGAATGGAGTGTAAAGTGCTGGCTATGGTGCACTATAAAGAACCCTTGAAGTCGGCTTCGGGCTCCATTCTGTTGCGATATTGCCTCAATGTGCAGAAAGCGACGTAAAGCCATCTACATACATATCCTCTAAATACATGTACAACGACACATATTTAATACCAATAGCTAGTAATCGATTAACGGTTTCAAAATGATTGATGATCGACGCATTCAAGCAAAAATTGTTGATTTTATAAATGTTACAAATTGCAAATCAAATTTCATAATTTCGCGATAGAAGTGGTAATTTAAAACCAGTTTCAGATTATCCCCGGGGTAACTTAAATAGGGAGGGGGTGTTTGTGTCACAGCTTGCGAACTTCAATAATCTTTCGAAATTACCTTGAGAACGAAATCTACCTGATTCAAAAAAGTGTAATACTGTATATCAAAAACGGTGGATTATACGATTTGTTTTTCAACGGATTATATAAACAAGAGCACACTCGACAATAGCCCGCCTCCATTATTGAACTTGAAGTCATTATTGCAGCCACAAGGTCAAATTATTGACGTGAAATGCGAAAAATGACAATTAATCGGCCATTTTGAATTCTTTTGCAGCCATTATTGAACTTGTCCAAGAACTACTTATTAGTAACATGCATAACAAATTTGAAGATGATACGTGAAAAACGTTTCAAGTTATCGCGCCCACAAGGTCAAATTATTGACGTAAAATGCGAAAAATCGCAATAAATCGTCCATTTTGAATTTTTTTTCAGCCATTATTAAAATTGTCCAAGAACTACTTATTAGCAACATGCATAACAAATTTGAAGAGGATACGTGAAAAACTTTTCAAGTTATCGCGCCCACAAGGTCAAATTATTGACGTAAAATACGAAAAATCGCAATAAATCGGCCATTTTAGATTTTTTTTCAGCTATCATTAAACTTGTCCAAGAACTACTTACTAGTAACATGCATAACAAATTCGAACAGGATACGTAAAAAGCTTTTCAAGTTATCGCGCCCACAAGGTCAAATTATTGACGTAAAATGCGAAAAATCGCAATAAATCGGCCATTTTAAATTTTCTCCAGCCATTATTGAACTTGTCCACGAACTACTTATTAGTAACATGCACAACAAATTTCAAGAGGATACGTGAAAAACTTATCAAGTTATCGCGCCCACAAGGTCAAATTATTGACGTAAAAGGCGAAAAATCGGAATAAGTCTGCCATTTAAAAAAAATTTCGGCCATTATTGAACTTGTCCGAGAAGTGGTCATTAGTAACATGCATAACAAATTTGGGAAGGATACATGAAAATTTTTTAGGTTATCGCGCCCACAAGTAAATGTTAACGCCGACGCCGCCAAACTTCAATTGCAATAGCCCACCTTTTTTAATTAAAATTAAAAGGCGGGCTAAAAAAGTGGTGTATAAGTATGAAATAGGTACTACAAGTGACATGTTCACCACATAAGACAAAATTTAATAGTGTATAAATACGAGTGTTTTCCTTCATCCGCCCAATAAGGGGTTCTGGGCTCGGGGGTTTTCCATACAAAACACGGCTCCGCTATCCTCAGGTCAGATAGTCCCCAAAGTAATAATAGCTAAGGGTAACTCCATCCACCTCAAGGCTACCACGGCCAACATCAGAAGGCGAGCAGTGTCTGCACTGTAGTGACACTTCACTGGCAGTGCCTGCACTGAGCTGTAGCAGCACCGCTGTTGAACGGAGGAGGGTACTCCGCTGGCAATCCACCCGAAAATTATGACAATCTGACAAGTGACCTGATCACCCCACGAAGATTACAACAATGCAATGACAGGTTTTTTACTCTTTAACTAACCAACATCTTCGTCATTCAGTGTGTGGTGGGAATTACGCATTTAGTAAAATCCTTTGAAAGCATGTATTCATTGAAAATACGCCCCATGATGTAATATATGCAAATGTTTAAGTGTTGACTACAACTTACAACTTAAAATGGGAGAAACTGGTCATTAACATATTTAACACCTCGAGTGTTGAAAACTAAGCCATTCACAAAAAAACACCAAGTGACAAAAAAGTACACAGGCAGCGTGTGAACGACGCTGAGGAAGTGAAAATAAATCGCTATATTGTAAAATCATTTGGAGGCGGCTTAAGCGACGATCGCTACTTGATTAATGAGACTAATTAGGGATTGTCCAGTTTTTTTTCTAATTGGCTGGCGTAATTGCATGGTGGGTTGGATGTTACTGTCAGCACTTCAGAACAAGTAATAACTGATACCGGGCCAATAATGTTGGTTTGATGTTGGGTCAAAATCGTAGATGGTGGGCCAACATTAAGCCAGTGGATAGAGATGTTTGTTCAACGCCTCGTGGTTGCTAGGCAATTATTTCACCAGTAAACCCGGGAATTTTCAAAGGAGAAAAATCTGATGAATATTAAGGGAATTAAAATGTGGCAATGTAAATTATATTCATATCACATTGAATCAACTGAAATCACGCGCTAGAGAAATACATTTATTTCTATATTATTACACATGTCAAGAATCAAATAGTACAATTACCGAGCTCTAAATTTGTTTTGTTTAAACAAAAATCGTTTATCTGATGTTGTAACAATATGTTCCCCAGGGCTCCGTACTAGCACCATTACATATTACTTTATACAACATCACGCGCTAGAGAAATATATTTATTTCTATATTATTACACATGAAGTTGTCAAATAGTACAATTACCGAGCTCTAAATTGGTTTTGCTTTTAAAAAAATAATCGTCTATCTGATGTTGCAACAATAGGTTTCACAGGGCTCCGTACTAGCACCACTACATATTACTTTATACAACATCACTCTTCTCTAACAGGGAATAATTTGTTCCAGAAACATTGTGTAGCATTCTAACATCCGTGCATATGCCAAGGTATACTATTTTCTGTGTAAAAACTACTACACCGACATATTATTGTGCATATGAATCATGGAAAAAAATTCTGTTATATGTTAATATGTTATATGAATAATTGAAGACAAGTTGAAAATAATTTCTTAATGATATTAAAAAAGGTGCTGTATATTTACAATTCTTAACATGCAAGTCTTGCTTTCATCAAATTGTTTGGTGGAAGGTGTCGTCTTTTTGTTCCAGCCAAATATTTTTCAGTGACATCGGATGCAATAAGTCTGACTAACAAGCCAAACAGATGTCAGTGCAAATTGATCGTGTTCAGAATTATCTAGTTTAGAGATAGAGTGGT
Source organism: Flabesymbios commensalis (assembly GCA_964017125.1). NCBI lineage: Eukaryota > Metazoa > Annelida > Polychaeta > Terebellida > Flabelligeridae > Flabesymbios > Flabesymbios commensalis. Next base: position 67,575,042 of record OZ024913.1, read on the forward strand.
AATTAAAGCCTCACATTCTATTCCTAGTTGTATCCACTTTCAAATATGCACATGCACACAACTTCAAGTGACTGAAAAAGTGTGTGATTTGCGAAATTTAGGTCCCAACATATATCAGTGTTTCAAGATTGGAAGCATATTTTACTCTCAACAACTGATTATACAGGTGCTAATAAAACCACATAATGTCTGCTGTAGTCGACATCAGTGTTCTAAAGGTTGAAATAAAAATAAATGAATAAAATATGGTATTATCCATAACAATAAGGACGTTTTGAGATTTTAATTTGGATATTAGACTTGGATATTTTATAATATCCTATCGTCTTCATCCACATTGGGGTAGGAAATGTAGAAACGTTTCACATCTCAAGGTGAATAAATCATGAGAATAACTACCTGGCTGTTAAGAGAGTTCAATTTGTTTTAACCGTTTAAGCCCTCACGATGCATTAAGGGATCATTTTACATCACTGAAAACAGACTTAAATTTTCCTACAATCAAGGGTTTTAAAAGGAAAAATTCCATGAAATTGGTTTATCAATACATGGCAATTTTCTTTAATTTTTCTCTCACTGCAAGTCATCTTTATCCACTACAAGTCGAGAATTGCGACAGCAATTCGCGGCTTGTAGTGGATGAAAATGACAATGGTAATTTCAGGCTTGAAAGGGTTAATACATGTAGGTAATAAGAATAACTTCCTGGGTTTTAACCTGGTGAATTATTGACGTCATACATAAGTGATTCATGTGAATGTCATGCTCTCTGATGCCATGATTCATTCAGAAAGATAATTATGTCTTTCGTAAATACACTAACACCACTCAACAATTTCGATGTGAAATATTAGTCATATCATGCTAACCCTTTGGGCGCTAAGCTATAAAAAATATTTTTTCAACCACACGAAGTTGTGTCCCGTTACCGCGACCCCACAACTTCAAGTGGGTGAAAAGTACTCATAATTATTTGTTTATTTTGAGACCAAACATTTGCAAACACATTTGTTTAAACACTTTTTTTTATTCCCAATCAGTGTGATTTAAACTGATAACAGAACTTATTTAAAACGAGTATAGTAGTGCTTGGAGCTTGAAGGGATAATTATTATTTAGTCATCATTGTTGTATTAGTTGTATTGATCAAAAAAAAAATTAAAGGAGGAAAATCAAAGAGGGAGATCTCAATTTGGGAAATTTCAACCAGTAAATTATGTTCATAAATTTGCATTAACCTCACAACAACACTCAGCAAAATCTTTAAAACTAAAATCAATAACCTCGTTAACTTATCTGTAAATATATACGATATGATTGAATAATTCCGTAGTGATTTAATCAAGTCTTGTATTCCCCCCTATCGCACTCAAATGAACACCCGTTTGCATATCGTAAAACAAATTAAATACTTGACAAGAGATGGACCTGTATACACGTTTAGATTGCGCCCACCAACGCAGAAGTTTGAGAAGTTTAGCATCAAACCTTCAGATGTACCGACTTCTTATTATATTTGTGACCTCTTTTAGTGAATCAAAACATTTTCTATACGAAGAAAACTGGGCGGGGGCCCTAGGGTAGTGGTTAGCACCGCTGCCTTTCACGCCAGAGTCCGGGGTTCGGTTCCCGGTCTCGGCGGTTTGAAAGAAACAAAAAATGTTTCTTCCTCATCCACGTGTGAAAGTCAGTATTGTGGGGAGCCTCCGTGACCGAGAGGTAGCGTGCTCGGCCTCAGACTGCCAGGGTTCGAATTTCGAATCCTGTGTCTGGAGGACAGTGTCATCTCAATCATCTCACCATCCTCAGGAGGTTCTCCTAGCCCAGTTTAGCATATATGTGCACAAAGGTGGCCTAAAGCCCGATTTATTTCATTTCATTTTCATTTACGAAGAAAACTGATGTACGGTAAGCGAGCAAAATCTAATCAGGCTCGTCTACATGTCATTTAATATTAATATCGCAACCAAACTCTGCAAAAGAAAAGAACACCAATTATCCTAAGTGATGGATTTCAGGAGAATATGCCACAGTATTGTCTCAATGTAGGGACAACTAACACAACATCGAGATAACATCAGACCATTCTCTCGCCTATCACATGGTCGGAAATATCAAATGTCCGTCTAACTTCCCAAATATAGGCCTGCTGATTGTAGATATGATATGACCTACTGATTGGTAGATATGTGTCAGCATAAACCTTTTTACTTCGAAGGTTATTTCAATAAATTTTTTACCCAGTCTAGCACTCGCGAAACACATTGGCTGCAAGCGAGTAAAAATCAGATTTCACAAATATAAAAATACATGGACTAATTTGAAAAATTGTCATATCAGTTCAAATTTTAATACATTTTACAGTTGGGAGACGCTTGTACATTCAAAAGCTGTTATTTAAACTCCCAATGGAGATATGTAAAATTATTATAGCCATGATTAGCGCTTAAAGGGTTAAGATTTCGACCTAGATGTTAAGAATCTGATTGGTCCAAATTGTAGTCATGACTAATCAAATTCTTGACATCTATGACGAGATTTAGGTCAATCCGGATCAAACATTAAGGACAACGTCTTAGAAAGGGCACGTCCTCGGCACTAAATCACGACAGTTACACGATTGTGTCAGAACAAACGAGCTATAAATTATTGGACGAACAATAAGTTCTAAATTCCTAGCACTTTTATTGATCTCATTCAAATAAAAACAAACATATGTTTTTGCGGGTCCCTAAAATCGAAAAATGTATACACATAATTCTAATTATAATGTATACACACAATTCTAATTATTAATAACTATCTTTCTCTACATACACGTGTTCAATAGCAAAGATATTTAACCTAGTTATTTCTTAATATTATATAAATCATCACGTGTATTGACATTAATGCATATTTAATTGTAATAACGGTAACTTTTAGTAGTTAGTAATTTTGAGCATGGTGATCGCAATTCATCTATGTATGATGTATACAACTGCTACACTCATATCAAATAAGTAAGTGTTGTAATAACAGATGGAACAAATCCTGCTGCTGTGAGCTTAGTGTGAGGATTATTACACTGTAATATACTACGGGTATTGCTTGTCAGTGGGGGACCATTTCTAATGAGCTATAGGTCGTATCTCAGGGAGTTATTCTGTTCTGTGTGACAACATGCACAGAACCAATGACAATGAATTGGACATAATCACGTGCTTGTGATAATAATTACACAGATATGACAATAGCGTAGATAACAACATTTTTGCGATTTGTTTATTTTCACGAATATTTTGAAGACAAAGATATAGTTTATGGAGAATCGTGTTTATATAGAGAACCTTGTAAAGTAGCAGATAAACAGATAGCATAGCAGATCTCCAAAGTGGACGCCATAATCATATTATAATTATATGAATTATAGATATATTGCCCTTCGCCAAATGTTTGATATGCAGAAAATTTTAGCTATCCACTTGTGAAATGTAGGCCTAACTCGTTTACCATATAATATGGTTATATTATTTAGTATTGGCTGTGTTAGAATGAAGAAATAACAAGATAATAAAGCGGTGGGTGGTAAATATTCTGTCATTAAATATTTCAATTATTCTCCTCGTTGCAAATGCAAATGACTTTTGCAACATTATTCTTAGCTAATTCGAATGAAATGCCAAAGGTACATAGATTCACATCATTTATATTTACTGAATAAATCGCTGTTTTGATGACATCGATGGCATAAATACAAACAAATCTAAAGTGAAAAGGTTTAATATTCGGGTGTTTTTATATTGGTAGATCACCAGAAAGATCACATAACAAATATTAATGTATACCGCTGCATGATCTGTAATTTACATGATCAACCAAAGTTTTCGACACCTAGTAAGCCCAGTGTTAATATATATTCTTTCACAGTGATATTGTAGACATGTAATGATATAGTGGTATTGTTGATGCAGATTAGGACACCCGTCGTGCAGGACACAATGCTAGTGTTAGCAGTGCTGGAATAGATCACGGAATATCTTCTTTTGTAATAAATGTCAATACAGCATGGATATCAATGTCAGAAAACACGACACAGCGACCCCATGTTGTTTGAATGTTGGGCCACCGTCTACGACGCTGGCCCAGCATTAAAACAACATTGAGTGAACGCCTCATGTTTGCTGGATCAGTGTCAGGGACTGGAGGTTTTGAAGATAAAGTCCTAAATGTTATATGAATCCTGGACTTTCTCTAGTGCACGTTAAAACAAAAAACCTTGGGATGTTTTTAAGAGTGTATACAATGCCGGAATTATTATTGCTTCAACGTAATTTTATGTCAAATTATTTTGGTGAATGATTAATGACTCGATCAGACTCAGAATTATTTATTTGACAGTAAATATATACATGACATTCACAAATTATCGGTTATGTACACTTTGTACACAGAGTAGATTAATTTGAAATTTAGATCTATGTTACCATATAAGGTAATACGCTCGTTAACATGGCAGATTTAAAGTGACCAACCACTGGCAAAGCAAAGAGTACCAATTCCCCAAACTCTTGTACTTGTGATCTTCGTGACCAGAGGCCGGTGCTAAATTGACAATAAAAATCATTCGCGTAGACAGTGAAGGAAATGGGGAGCGTGTAAAAAGAGCGGGGAGACATCAAAAAAGCACCAGGGCAGAGAGTGGCGTCTGTCCATTTACGGGTCCGCGTAAGACCACCCAACGAAATCACTTTGAAATTCAATTTGTCCTTCAAAGTGGATAGGCATTTGATCAGGACAGGACTCCCGACTAGGGTAAGATGGCCAGGAATCACATTTGGCGTCTCAAATTTGGAATTCGCCATAGATTTATCTTTGGTTTACACCTTAACCCGCTAAGTTATATTAGTTAAATTTGCGATTACCTTCAAGTGGGTGGAAACTTCTGATATTTTTTTGATTTGAGACCAAACATTTAAAAATCTTGATGTTTAAACACTACGTTGCCAATAACAGTGATTTAATCTGCTAATAAAATGAATTGAAAACGACTATGGTCGTGCTTAGGGCTAAAAGGTTTGAGTCGTAAGGTGGTCAGGAATAACCATAACAGGTTTCGTTATATAAGTTGACAGGTAATATGATCCTGTCCTACAGGCTCATGTACTGTGTTATATAAGTTGACAGGCAAAATGATCCTGTTTTTGTGGCTCCTGTACTGTGCTATATAAGTTGACAGGTAATATGATCCTGTTCTGGTGGCTCCTGTACTGTGCTATATAAGTTGACAGGCAATATGATCCTGTTCTGGTGGCTCCTGTACTGTGCTGTATAAGTTGACAGGCAATATGATCCTGTTCTGGTGGTTCCTGTACTGTGCTATATAAGTTGACAGATAATATGATCCTGCTCTGGTGGCTCCTGTACTGTGCTATAAAAGTTGACAGATAATATGATCCTGTTCTGGTGGCTCCTGTACTGTGCTATATAAGTTGACAGATAATATGATCCTGTTCTGGTGGCTCCTGTACTGTGCTATATAAATTGACAGGTAATATGATCCTGTTCTGGTGGCTCCTGTACTGTGCTATATAAGTTGACAGGTAATAAGATCCTGTTCTGATGGCTCCTGTACTGTGCTATATAAATTGACAGGTAATATGATCCTGTTCTGGTGGCTCCTGTACTGTGCTATATAAGTTGACAGGCAATATGATCCTGTTCTGGTGGCTCCTGTACTGTGCTATATAAGTTGACAGGCAATATGATCCTGTTCTGGTGGCTCATGTACTGTGCTATATAAGTTGACAGATAATATGATCCTGTTCTGGTGGCTCCTGTACTGTGCTGTATAAGTTGACAGGCAATATGATCCTGTTCTTGTGGCTCCTGTACTGTGCTGTATAAGTTGACAGGTAATATGATCCTGTTCTGAAGGCTCCTGTACTGTGCTTTATAAGTTGACAGGCAATATGATCCTGTTCTGGTGGCTCCTGTACTGTGTTATATAAGTTGACAGGCAATATGGTCCTGTTCTGGTGGCTCCTGTACTGTGCTTTATAAGTTGACAGATAATATGATCCTGTTCTGGTGGCTCCTGTACTGTGCTATATAAGTTGACAGGTAATATGATCATGTCCTGAAGGCTCCTGTACTGTGCTATATAAGTTGACAGGTGATATGATCCTGTTCTGGTGGCTCTTGTACTGTGCTATATAAGTTGACAGGTAATATGATCCTGTTCTGGTGGCTCCTGTACTGTGCTATATAAGTTGACAGGTAATATAATCCTGTTCTGGTGGCTCCTGTACTGTGCTTTATAAGTTGACAGATAATATGATCCTGTTCTGGTGGCTCCTGTACTGTGCTATATAAATTGACAGGCAATATGATCCTGTTCTGGTGGCTCCTGTACTGTGCTATATAAGTTGACAGGTAATAAGATCCTGTTCTGGTGGCTCCTGTACTGTGCTTTATAAGTTGACAGATAATATGATCCTGTTCTGGTGGCTCCTGTACTGTGCTTTATAAGTTGACAGGCAATATGATCCTGTTCTGGTGGCTCCTGTACTGTGCTATATAAGTTGACAGATAATATGATCCTGTTCTGGTGGCTCCTGTACTGTGCTTTATAAGTTGACAGGTAATATGATCCTGTTCTGAAAGTTCCTGTACTGTGCTATATAAGTTGACAGGTAATATGATCCTGTTCTGGTGGCTCCTGTACTGTGCGATATAAGTTGACAGGTAATATGATCCTGTTCTGGTGGCTCCTGTACTGTGCTATATAAGTTGACAGGCAATATGATCCTGTTCTGGTGGCTCCTGTACTGTGCTGTATAAGTTGACAGGCAATATGATCCTGTTCTTGCGGCTCCTGTACTGTGCTATATAAGTTGACAGGTAATATGATCCTGTTCTGAAGGCTCCTGTACTGTGTTATATAAGTTGACAGGTAATATGATCCTGTCCTGAAGGCTCCTGTACTGTGCTATATAAGTTGACAGGTAATATGATCCTGTTCTGGTGGCTCCTGTACTGTGCTATATAAGTTGACAGATAATATGATCCTGTTTTTGTGGCTCCTGTACTGTGCTATATAAGTTGACAGGTAATATGATCCTGTTCTCGTGGCTCCTGTACTGTGCTATATAAGTTGACAGATAATATTATCCTGTTTTCGTGGCTCCTGTACTGTGTTATATAAGTTGACAGGTAATGTAATCTTGTTCTGAAGGCTCCTGTACTGTGCTATATAAGTTGACAGGTAATATGATCCTGTTCTTGTGGCTCCTGTACTGTGCTATATAAGTTGACAGGTAATATGATCCTGTTCTGGTGGCTCCTGTACTGTGCTATATAAGTTGACAGGTAATATGATCCTGTTCTGGTGGCTCCTGTACTGTGCTATATAAGTTGACAGGTAATATAATCCTGTTCTGAAGGCTCCTGTACTGTGCTATATAAGTTGACAGGTAATATGATCCTGTTCTGGTGGCTCCTGTACTGTGTTATATAAGTTGACAGGTAATATGATCCTGTTCTTGTGGCTCCTGTACTGTGCTGTATAAGTTGACAGGTAATATGATCCTGTTCTGGTGGCTCCTGTACTGTGCTATATAAGTTGACAGGTAATATAATCCTGTTCTGAAGGCTCCTGTACTGTGCTATATAAGTTGACAGGTAATATGATCCTATTCTGGTGGCTCATGTACTGTGTTATATAAGTTGACAGGTAATATGATCCTGTTCTGGTGGCTCCTGTACTGTGTTACATAAGTTGACAGGTAATATGATCCTGTTCTTGTGGCTCCTGTACTGTGCTGTATAAGTTGACAGGTAATATGATCCTGTTCTGGTGGCTCCTGTACTGTGCTATATAAATTGACAGGTAATATGATCCTGTTCTGGTGGCTCCTGTACTGTGCTGTATAAGTTGACAGGTAATATGATCCTGTTCTGGTGGCTCCTGTACTGTGCTGTATAAGTTGACAGGTAATATGATCCTGTTCTGAAGGCTCCTGTACTGTGCTATATAAGTTGACAGGTAATATGATCCTGTCCTGAAGGCTCCTGTACTGTGCTATATAAGTTGACAGATAATATGATCCTGTTCTGGTGGCTCCTGTACTGTGCTATATAAGTTGACAGGTAATATGATCCTGTTCTGGTGGCTCCTGTACTGTGCTGTATAAGTTGACAGGTAATATGATCCTGTTCTGGTGGCTCCTGTACTGTGCTGTATAAGTTGACAGGTAATATGATCCTGTTCTGGTGGCTCCTGTACTGTGCTGTATAAGTTGACAGATAATATGATCCTGTTCTTGCGGCTCCTGTACTGTGCTATATAAGTTGACAGGTAATATGATCCTGTTCTGGTGGCTCCTGTACTGTGCTATATAAGTTGACAGATAATATGATCCTGTTCTTGTGGCTCCTGTACTGTGCTATATAAGTTGACAGGTAATATGATCCTGTTCTGGTGGCTCCTGTACTGTGCTGTATAAGTTGACAGGTAATATGATCCTGTTCTGGTGGCTCCTGTACTGTGCTGTATAAGTTGACAGGTAATATGATCCTGTTCTGGTGGCTCCTGTACTGTGCTGTATAAGTTGACAGATAATATGATCCTGTTCTTGCGGCTCCTGTACTGTGCTATATAAGTTGACAGGTAATATGATCCTGTTCTGGTGGCTGCTGTACTGTGCTATATAAGTTGACAGATAATATGATCCTGTTCTTGTGGCTCCTGTACTGTGCTATATAAGTTGACAGGTAATATGATCCTGTTCTGGTGGCTCCTGTACTGTGCTATATAAGTTGACAGATAATATGATCCTGTTCTTGTGGCTCCTGTACTGTGCTATATAAGTTGACAGGTAATATGATCCTGTTCTGGTGGCTCCTGTACTGTGCTATATAAGTTGACAGATAATATGATCCTGTTTTGGTGGCTCCTGTACTGTGCTATATAAGTTGACAGGTAATATGCTCCTGTCCTGAAGGCTCCTGTACTGTGCTATATAAGTTGACAGGTAATATGATCCTGTCCTGAAGGCTCCTGTACTGTGTTATATAAGTTGACAGGTAATATGATTCTGTTCTGGTGGCTCCTGTACTGTGCTATATAAGTTGACAAATAATATGATCCTGTTCTGGTGGCTCATGTACTGTGCTATATAAGTTGACAGGTAATATGATCCTGTTCTGGTGGCTCCTGTACTGTGCTATATAAGTTGACAGGTAATATGATCCTGTCCTGAAGGCTCCTGTACTGTGTTATATAAGTTGACAGGTAATATGATTCTGTTCTGGTGGCTCCTGTACTGTGCTATATAAGTTGACAAATAATATGATCCTGTTCTGGTGGCTCATGTACTGTGCTATATAAGTTGACAGGTAATATGATCCTGTTCTGGTGGCTCCTGTACTGTGCTATATAAGTTGACAGGTAATATGATCCTGTCCTGAAGGCTCCTGTACTGTGCTATATAAGTTGACAGGTAATATGATCCTGTTCTGGTGGCTCCTGTACTGTGCTTTATAAGTTGACAGGTAATATGATCCTGTTCTGGTGGCTCATGTACTGTGCTGTATAAGTTGACAGATAATATGATCCTGTTCTGGTGGCTCCTGTACTATGCTATATAAGTTGACAGGTAATATAATCCTGTTCTGGTGGCTCCTGTACTGTGCTATATAAGTTGACAGGTAATATGATCCTGTTCTTGTGGCTCCTGTACTGTGCTATATAAGTTGACAGGTAATATGATCCTGTTCTGGTGGCTCCTGTACTGTGCTATATAAGTTGACAGATAATATGATCCTGTTCTTGTGGCTCCTGTACTGTGCTATATAAGTTGACAGGTAATATGATCCTGTTCTGGTGGCTCCTGTACTGTGCTATATAAGTTGACAGGTAATATGATCCTGTTCTGGTGGCTCCTGTACTGTGCTATATAAGTTGACAGGTAATATAATCCTGTTCTGGTGGCTCCTGTACTGTGCTATATAAGTTGACAGGTAATATGATCCTGTTCTGGTGGCTCCTGTACTGTGCTATATAAGTTGACAGGTAATATGATCCTGTTCTGGTGGCTCCTGTACTGTGTTATATAAATTGACAGGTAATATGATCCTGTCCTGGTGGCTCATGTACTGTGCTATATAAGTTGACAGGTATTATGATCCTGTTCTGGTGGCTCCTGTACTGTGCTATATAAGTTGACAGGTAATATGATCCTGTCCTGAAGGCTCCTGTACTGTGCTATATAAGTTGACAGGTAATATGATCCTGTCCTGAAGGCTCCTGTACTGTGCTATATAAGTTGACAGGTAATATGATCCTGTCCTGAAGGCTCCTGTACTGTGCTATATAAGTTGACAGGTAATATGATCCTGTTCTGGTGGCTCCTGTACTGTGCTTTATAAGTTGACAGGGAATATGATCCTGTTCTGGTGGCTCATGTACTGTGCTATATAAGTTGACAGGTAATATGATCCTGTTCTGGTGGCTCCTGTACTGTGCTATATAAGTTGACAGGTAATATGATCCTGTTCTGGTGGCTCCTGTACTGTGCTATATAAGTTGACAGGTAATATAATCCTGTTCTGGTGGCTTCTGTACTGTGCTATATAAGTTGACAGGTAATATAATCCTGTTCTGGTGGCTCCTGTACTGTGCTATATAAGTTGACAGGTAATATAATCTTGTTCTGGTGGCTCCTGTACTGTGCTATATAAGTTGACAGATAATATGATCCTGTTCTGGTGGCTCATGTACTGTGCTATATAAGTTGACAGGTAATATGGTCCTGTTCTCGTGGCTCCTGTACTGTGCTATATAAGTTGACAGGCAATATGATCCTGTTCTGGTGGCTCCCGTACTGTGCTATATAAGTTGACAGGCAATATGATCCTGTTCTGGTGGTTCCTGTACTGAGCTATTGCTTATGGAATCTTCAACCTTAAAGCACTAAGCACGACCAATGCCGTTTTAACCGTTAAAGCGCTGAAATACTTTCGTATAAATCATGGAGACCGAAGGGTTTTTCCAATTTGAAATCATCATGAATGTCTTTGTCAGCTCTTTCTGCTTCATTTGAATACCTATGTTATGGGTCTACGGTCATTTTTTAAATTCTTTCTAGTGCGGGGATCAACTTTAGACGTCATATTCTGACGTTACTTGCAGGCTCTTGTAAGGTGTCACTGCTTAGCGGCACCTGTCCAAGTTATAGCAGGATGTCATTCTTGCAGACGTTGCACGGTATCATTTTTTCGCAGAATCTAGCACCATGTCATTGATTTCAGGCTCTTGTACGTTGGATCAACCATCCATTGTGGGCTCAGCTGGTGCGGTACGCTATAATTTACACGTGGTCTAAGCTCCGATATTATCATTTGCTGGGTTCTTCTAGGAAAAAAATAATCATGTGAGCGGACTCTTGTACTAAGTTATTGCACACATTCTTTTGCATTGTTTATCTTCGCTGTGAAGTGAATAATTGTTCTTATGCTTGAACCTATGTTTGTTCTTAGAGAGGGACGTGGTGCAAAGACTAAAGCGTGATGCTTTGCCATTGCCGCTGCTTGTCGTGCGGGTTCAGACCCTGCTTGGTGCCTCAATCGAGCTTTCTCACCACATGAGATCATTAAGACGTAAGAAATAAATCTATCAAGTTATTCTAAGGTCTTCATGAAAAATGTTTTTCTGAAGCGGTCAAACAAAGAGATAGATCCATTAAAATGAAGTGTAGAATACGTTCAATTCAAGAACCAAGTGAGCGTAGACAGAATAGCACACAGAATGTCCGCCCTTGGGAGAAGTCAAAGTGAAGGAAATGGCAGAATTTGGCATGTCATAAATCAATCTTTTTCAGACGTGAAAAGCCGCTCCATCTCCAATCTATTTTACCATTCCCAAACCATTTTTTAGAATATAAATTATTGTCATTGTGTCCTGACCCGGTCAGCACACAGAACACGTCGTCTCCTTTCAACGACATCCGGCCCTTGGGATTAGAATGTCGTTTCTGGTGATCTGATAGAAGAGACCCTTTAGTTCCATACAACCTCGTGATTGAAAACGACTGCCAGCTAGTCAGTCAGTCAGTCAACTAGTAGCCAGCCAGTCAGCCAGCCAGCCAGCCAGCCAGCCAGCCAGCAGGCCAGCCAGCCAGCCAGACAGCCAGCCAGCCAGCCAGACAGTTGGTCAGTCAGTCAGTCAGTCAGTCAGTCAGTCAGTCAGTCAGTCAGTCAGTCAGTCAGTCAGTCCGTCAGTCAGTCAGTCAGTCAGTCAGTCAGTCAGTCAGTCAGTCAGCCAGTCAGTCAGTCAGTCAGTCAGTCAGTCAGTCAGTCAGTCAGCCAGGCAACCAACCAGCCAGTGTGTCAGCCAGGCAACTAGCAGCCAGCCAGTTATTCAGTCAGCCAGCCAGCCAGGCAGACAACTAGCAGCCAGCCAGTAACAAACAACACCCTGTTAAATCCCCGGGCATTCAGTGACCCAGCCCTCATCAAACCACAGGACATGCTCCCCGCTCCCCGCTCAGCCAAACCGCTGACCGCCACATCTCGCCAGGTCAAACAAATCCAGCCCTAATGTCAAGTAAATCGTTGGCCTACAGATCTGACCGGTGCCTATGGGAATGACCCTCAATGTCGCAGGCTGACCCTGGCATGCTCAGTGGGGAGGGCTGTTCTTGTGAGGCATGGCTCGCAGCAGGGCGTTGGCCGGCAAGCAAGAGGCCTCAGGCAGCAATGCTACCCGCTGTCTGCAAGCCTCACGCAGCAATGCTACCCCGCTGTCTGCAAGCTTCACGCAGCAATGCTACCCTGCTGTCTGCAAACCTCACGCAGCAATGCTACCCCGCTGTCTGCAAACCTCACGCAGCAATGCTACCCCGCTGTCTGCAAGCATCACGCAGCAATGCTACCCCGCTGTCTGCAAGCCTCACGCAGCAATGCTACCCCGCTGTCTGCAAGCCTCACGCAGCAATGCTACCCCGCTAACCAACATCAGCCAAGACCAGTATGTGGAAGCAAGGGAAATAGAATCAGATTATATTTTCTTTGGTGAAAATAAAGCTGTGAAGACGAAAAAAAGAGCAACCCAAGTATTATAGGTGTTACATGTCAACAATAATTCTAACGTTTCAAGAGTAGATTCTGCACAACGCACAAATACACATTGCGGATTATGCAACTAAATCCTGGGCATCCGAGCTCAGAGGCGATGACTGAATCATTAACCAGAACGTTTTGTCCAGGTTTGAGAGAGGTCACTGTCAGTCCAGTCCGGGGCCCAGAAGAGTTAGCGAGTGAATCAAAAAGTTGTGCCTTAACCCTGAAAGCGCCTAATATGTTTATATAAACCAAGAGAACAAATGTTGTTTTTTTTTCAATTTGAAACCATCATAAATGTCCTAGTTATCTTTTTCCGTTTCATTTGAATACCTATGCTATGAGTCTACGGTCATTGTAATTTTGTAACTCTTTCAGTGCGGGAATCGTCTCTAGACGTCTATAGACGTCAGATTCTGACGTTTAAAGACGGTTAAGGTTACCTCCGAAAATGTAGAAACTTTTTCAAAACGTAATTTTTAGCGATTAATACGTGAATTTCACCAGCAATAATTTATTGTAACTGATGTAGCAAATAAAATTACCGATCATTGAATTTTCCTTTAAATTTTGTTTAATATCGGTTCAAGTGGCAGAAGACCATAAATTTGGGATATATTTCAGTGATTTGTCTCCTTGTATACTCCAGTCACTGTAGCATAATTATCAGATTATGCAAAATTATCAGATTATGCACTTGTATATATTTTAGGCTTCTACGCTTTCCAGAGTGTCTTTTTTGCTATTATTTTATCTCTGGTTTTAGTGCGAGAAACAAAATGATAGACCCCTATGTTATCTTTTAACAAATTAACAATCTTGTATATACATGTACATATATCTCTCTCATTTCTATGACAAATAAATCTGTAATCTGAAAACTGTAATTACAGATCCAGTGATTTAATCGTCGTATGGAGCAACGGATATAACCAAGATGCACTCAGGAAAAACAACAGTAGACAATACGGTTAGATTTATGAGTGGACTACAGAACACACGCACAGCACATCTACGAGAAGAACAACCACAATATGAATTAATTATCACGCTTTTCTACCGGGTTTTCACCGCGTGTCTCTATGTCTACGTCTTGTCATGATTTATGCATCAGCTAATACTAACACTACAGCGGTATTCGTTTGGCACATTTCGAGGACGCTATGGACAATATAGGATGTTGTATAGCAATTAATAGTTGACTTGTGCTCAACCTTTTAACCCTTATCCTGCTAAGTTACTTTATTTTAATTTTCAACCACTTGAAGTTGTGTCTCGCTACCGCGACCCACAACTTCAAGTGGCTGAAAATTACTCATATTTGTTTAATTTGAGCACAAATATTTGCAAATCTTGATGTTTAAACACATATTTCATTCCCAATAACAGCGATATGGTAGACTAACCAAACAGATAAAAAACTACAATAGTCGTGATCAGGAGGATAAGGGTTAAATACTACTAGAATCCCGGTACATGTGTCTCAGTAAACTCATAGGCCTACTAGACTTATTCAACCGCTGATCACGACACATTTTTGAAATCTTAAAAGTACCATAGCTTACTACCAGTGTTTACATCCACGGGAAATTGGGATGTGTCTATGCGGTGACAATCACTGCCATGTCTATACTTCTACTGAGGGAAGGAAACTTTCAAGTCCTCGTCATTTTGAAATGAGAAATGGACTATGTGGACTTTTGTTTTCTACCAAACGAATGCTACCATGGCATACCTAGTTCTTGTAGCAAATTATTGATGAATTTTCAAACGGAAATCTCATAATTTACGTGCATTATTAATCTTTTTACGAGCTCGATTCTGACAGAAGCACTATTTCCAACAAAATGAGACATGTCGTGAATAATACACTGCAGTATTCAGCTTACTATTATATTGAGAAGTTACTGCCTTTTGGGTTTACACGATAGACTAGTGGCGCTGAATAGCCCCTATGTTTAGCGTGCGGGCGTGAACAATAGGCCTAGTATGTTGAGATTGCTGCTTCTACGATTTCAGTGAGTTACCGACCTTGTATAGGAAACCAATGAGCATATGCTGACCCTATCCCATGCAGCTGTGTTAACATCTATCAAAGCAGTAAAATATTATTTTGTGAATGTGAATTATACTATTATTTAATTACTTCCTGACTTGACTAATTTGTCCACGTCTGAGACCAATCTCCAGGAAGGATACTAAAAAAATATAGGCCTACACTGCTCTGTAAAGCCAAAACGCAATATCTGTTTACTTTACAAAAAGCAGATACTGCCTGCTGGCAGTACAGCTCTCTCGATTATTCCATGACATTCACATTTCGATCAGGAGAATGTACGAAATAAAAAAATAATAAAAGATTCAATCAATTGATTGCAACATTAATAATTTTCATCTAAAATCGCAGCTGAAAAATTTGGCATAAATTAAAAAAGACAATTGAATCTAAACAAGCTAAAGGCGCGTGGATGATAAAATATGAAATTGTACATCCCGATAAAAGTATATCCCAACAAACATCATGTATTGATTGTTTGTTATTGGTCCACATTCTACGAGGTTGGACCAACATTGGTTCAAACTACGCTGTTGCTGAGATTCCCTCCTCGAAATCTATATGTTATCTACATAAAGATAGAAAGCTGATTAAACGTTCCAAATGATATTTGAATAAGATTGACACCTGATGGATAACGTACGTGTATACATCACTGGTATAAAATGTCAGGGCCTTGAGGAAACCACAGTGTGAAAAACTGTAATATAATGCTAATTCTAAAAATCTGGAATGTCAAGGAGCGCGAAAGGCAAAACGATGGTGGCGGATGTGGAGTGTTTTATTGGTCACGGCCCTCTCAGGATCGGCTTCAACAGCAACCGAAAGGTCAGCAAATGTGGAGAAGTTATGCATCCTGGAAAAAAAAACATAGAAGGAAGTTTGCCACCTGCGACAACAGGAGTCGTGATATAGTAGCGGTAAAGCAGACTGTCCCCCCTCCTGGTCGTTGCAGACACATAAACTAACGCGTGTCACAGCTCTCTGATTACCTACTCATTTTATTGTGCACATTTTAGGGCCTAAGGAGACATTTTCAGAAAAATGATACAACAAAAAAAGAGTTAATTCAAAGTGCTGATCATGTCTATAGCCGTTTTCAGACTTTCAAATTGTCCTTCAAGAAATAAAGATGAGCATTAACCCTTTAACCGCCGGTGCCGCATATATTCGGGTTTTCATTTTTTATTAGCACATCAAGTACCACCATTTAAACATGTTAAAGCTGAAATGTGACATAAATCAGCAATATTTGAAAACAGTTGACCTCCATTTTGACAAATCTGAATAATTTTAACTCACTTGAAGTTGTGGATCGCGTCAGCGAGACACAACTTCAAGTGAGTAAAAATTCAGATTGAATAATTTGGCGGTTAAAGGGTTAAATTTGTGATGTTGGCATATAGTTTGTTTAGAATTGCACATATGTCAATATTTTTTACTCAGGCCCTACTTGAAGTTGTGGATCGCGCTAGCGAGACACAAATTTCAATTGGTTAAAAAAAAAAAATTATGTAGCTTAGTGCTTTAAAGATTAATTCGGATTCTAAATAGTTCTAGTATACAAGTGGGTTTAATTATTATTGTGATAGATATCGCTCTACCCATTTCTACTGAATAAGTTCTATCTACCCTTACAAAGTTGAAATATTTTGGCATAAACAATAGAGACCAAAGGTTTTTTCAATTTTAAATCATCATAAATATCCTAGTTAGCTCTTTCCGCTTCATTTGTATATGTTATGGGTTTACGGCCAGTATAATTTGTTTAACCCTATCAGTGCGGAGACCGTCCATAGACATCAGATTCTGATATCTATAGACGTCAGATTCTGACGTCTAAAGACGGTCTCCGCGCTGAAAGAGTCAACACATGCCATGTAGTGATGTGATGCGACAAAGGTACTTCGAGGGTTACGGATTTTGTTCATTCACTTTTAAATGAAGCTATTGACAGTTCATGTTAAAGAAAACAGAAGGAAACCTCTACGTTTCTTATTGAGCCAGGGTTTATAAATCAGCATTTTCCAGGCGTTCGTTGACAGTGTGGTGTGGGGGACGCCATGACAGTTCATCGATACCACCAGTCTGTGCTACAGAGTCGCCTGCAGGGCAGCTTTCCACCAAATACAAAACTATGATTCAATGATGGATTAATGCTGGGCCAGCGTCGCACACGATGTACCAGCATTAAGCCAATATCTTGTCTTATATAATTTATAGGATTTTTTAAACTTAGTGCCCTGATGTCGACTATAGTATACCTTTTGTGATATTAGCACCAATCTAAGTTATCGTTAACAGCAAACATGCGGTGACATAACATGCGGTGACATAACATGCGGTGACATAACATGCGGTAACATAATTTTTATAAATCCAAGTGATTTACAGCCACTTGAATTGGAAGATTGTGGAGACAAAGTGACAAAAAATGTAATGGTTTATAACTTCCCAGTTTTAGAAGCCTAACCCAAGCATTTTGTGAATATAACGGGACGTCATAATGACCCCTATCCCAGCAAACACAGACCAAACACCCAATATTCGACCAGTCGGCCATTTTCAATTTTATATCTGCAAAATTTGTCAAGTGTTGTCCTTGTGTATTCCCACCGAACTTTAATATTATCACTCTAGCTATCATGCAATGTCTCTGAGAAAATGAGCAAAATTAAAACAGCGAGACACAGCTTCAAGTGACTGAAAATGTCATTCTCGGGGACTTCAAGCTGTGACACAGCTTCAAGTGACTGAGAATTTAAATTTAACAGCTGAGAATTCAGGGGTTTAAGTTGTGCGTGATGTCAACAAGACTTAACATTCTACCACTATTTACACAATAACTGAATGACGGTCAGTGGTTAGTCGACCCCGCCATATGAATGAGTGACTCTCTAATTGTTCATTATGTAGAACACTGTACTTTGAAGTAGCTTACATCATAATAAAGTACAAAAATCACTGTAGGCCTCACTGTAGGCCTATGTGATATTTATTTGATTAGTATTTGAACCAGAGTATCTCTGCTTGAACCAAGTAAAAAACAGACTTCTAAAATAAATTAGTAACTTAGAACGTTCCATTTAGCACGACAAACTAAAGTTTTCATTTTGATTCATTGCTGGACCGTGCACAGTTTGCGATGCTGGCCCAACATTAAACCAGCATGCAGTCAGTGTTTTGTGCTTTCTAGATCCCCCTTCATAAGTTTTAGGAATGAAGAAGACTTATGTTATCCGGAAGGAAACACAATGTTTTTCTTTATCCAGCCGGAATATTACCCTGCAGTTGGAAACAGGATATTTTTCTTTACGCTGGCAGGATTTCCAGTCAGTCTCAGGGATTTCACAGCTTTCGTCAGACTGCACAATGTAATATTCCGCGAAATCCACAGCGAACGATCACGTTTTATATAAGACGTCAGTATTGTGATTTTCATAAGGAAGGTGAAAAAAACAGATTTTGTCATAATATAGTCGAGTAACAGAGTCGCATGAGCTGTCAAATCATGCAAGATAACATTGTTTTATTGGTAGATTCGCGAATTTTTGGACTGGCAAAATTCAGGTATCTGCAGTAATAAGACCGGCAGCGAGACGCCTAGGTGTTATTTTTTCAATTTTTTTTTCGCCATTACGGGGAACTGGCTGCAATAAAGAAATGACGGCATCGCGATTGTGTAAACAGTCTGAGCTGAGTACAGGGCTACGTGACTGCCACCCGTAAACACGGATGTCTTCCATAATTAAACAGAGACCACTTTCCTCGCAGGAATAAAGTGACAGATAGCTTTCCATACTTACCACTTCCGGGTTGCGTGGTGACCGCCGCTATTATAGGTGTCATGGCGGCCCGTCAACCAAGAGCACTCAAAACTCTGCCGCAAAAGACACCTAGCTCTCTGCCTAGCTGTGATGGGACGAACAAAGCGAACTTTTCAACCCTTACAGCGCGGGAATAGACTTCATACGCCAGATTCTGACGTCTAAAGAGTAAACACATTTTTTAATGACCGTTGAACCATATAACATAGGTATTCAAATAAAACAGAAATGCTAATTAAGACATTTGTGATGATTTAAAAATGAAACTAGATTTGCCTGAGGGGCAAAGCTTGTGTCTCCATTCGCCACACATAGATTTAGCAACCAAAATACACTAATAATAGAGAAATACAGTACTGTCACCAATTTTTTTATGTAAACCACGTAAAAATGTGATGTCAGAATCACACCAAAATCTCATCAACATATGTCCCGGTTAAGTTGCTTCCTTGGAACAAATCGGTGAAGCAGTTCAAGCTCTTGAGAGTAACATGTGATTCGTCGGCCATCTTGAATTTTGTTGAAAAAATAAAAACAATTCTCCTGACACCTTTCTCAGGGTCAGTGAGCAGACCCAAAAGAAAAAAATTGAGCTGTATAACTATATTAGTTACCATATTTTGATAATAGCCAAAATGAGAAAAAAATGAAATATAAGCTAAAACGTAAAAAATATAAGTTTTTATTATCATAATCACACCAAAATCTAACCAGAACACGACCAGGGTGGGGTTCTTCCTTTAAACCAATCATAATACAAATCCATGAAGCAGTTCAAGCTCTATAGAGCTACATAGAATCTTGGCGGCTGCCTTGGATTTTACTGAAGAAGCTGAAAAAAAGCTAAGAAAAATAGCGGGAAAATTCCTCAGGCCCAATATGCATACTGCAAATATTTAGAAATAATCCGAGTAGGAGTGTATAGCTAAATTAACAAATTTTGATGATAGCCAAAATGAACAGAACTGAAATATCCGCAAAAATTCTGCAACGTGACAAAATCAAAGTTTTTATTATCATAATCACACCAAAAACTAATCAGCACATGTGCAGGGTAGGTTATTTCTTTTAAACCAAACACGAAACAAATCCATAAAGCGGTTCAAGCTCTAGAGAGCGACATAGGATTTTGGCGGCCATCTTGGATTTTGTTGAAAAAGCTGAAAAACGCCCAAAAAAATTTACAGGGCAAATTTCCTAGGGCCAATATGCATACTGGAAATATTTAGAAATAATCCGAGTAGGGGTGTATGGCTATATTACCAAATTTTGTTGATGGCCAAAATGAGCAAAACTCCGCTAAAATAAAAACACATAAAAAAATCATCTTACCGGCAGCAAGTCTTGACACAGCGAGGCCGTCAGGAGTAGCCAACCTTGCGGGGAAGATAAAAAAAAATCAACTTTTTTTATTATCAGAATCACACCAAAAGCTTTTCAGCACACGTCCAGGGTGAGGTATCTCCTTTAAACCAAACATGAAACAAATCCACGAAGCGGTTCAAGCCCTAGAGAGCGCCATAGGATTTTGGCGGCCATCTTGAATTTTGTTGAAGAAACTGAAACACGCCAAAAAAATACCAGGCAAATTCCCCGGGGCCAGTATGCATACTGCAAATATTTGGAAATAATCCGAGCAGGGGTTTTCGAGTGAGAGCTGAAACAAAATGCGGCGGCTGCGGGCGAACTCAGCAAAAATAATAAGTCTCCACCACCACATAGTGGATGGAGATTTAAAAAACCGTTAATCTCCACGGAATATACAGAAGTATTTCAGAGTTTAAAGGGTTAAATAATAAATAAATCCAAGTTATATGTCCATGTACTTAGTACAAATCGGCTGATCTTCAAACCGGATAGCATGTATTCATTTTCCTTGTTGTTCAGTTTCATACTTTGAATCAGGAATGAATAAGATAAACCTGATTCATCCTTGATGTATGATTGGATATATGTACATGCTTAACATACGGCGTATATTAGGCAAATAAGCCAGGTTTTGTGGGGTACTTTATTAAAGCCTGGCTTAAATCAGACGTGTTAGCATCCCAGCAAACACGATATATTCAGCCATGGTTGGGTATCGCATGGCTTTGTTGGGTACTTTATTCCCGCGTGGCCTACATAAGACGTGTTAGTATCGCATGGCTTTGTGGGGTACTTTATTAAAGCCCGGTTTAAATCAGACGTGTTAATATCGCATGGCTTTGCGGGGTACTTTATTCCCGCTTGGCCTACATAGGACGTGTTAGTATCGCATGGCTTTGTGGGGTACTTTATTAAAGCCCGGTTTAAATCAGACGTGTTAGTATCGCATGGCTTTGTGGGGTACTTTATTAAAGCCCGGTTTAAATCAGACGTGCTAATATCGCATGGCTTTGCGGGGTATTTTATTCCCGCGTGGCCTACATAAGACGTGTTAGTATCGCATGGCTTTGTGGGGTACTTTATTAAAGCCCGGTTTAAATCAGACGTGTTAGTATCGCATGGCTTTGTGGGGTACTTTAATAAAGCTCTGTTTAAATCAGACGTGTTAGTATCGCATGGCTTTGTGGGGTACTTTGATAAAGCTCGGTTTAAATCAGACGTGTTAGTATCGCAGGACTTTGTGTCGTACTTTAATAAAGCTCGGTTTAAATCAGACGTGTTAGTATCGCAGGACTTTGTGTGGTACTTTAATAAAGCTCGGTTTAAATCAGACGTGTTAGTATCGCAGGACTTTGTGTGGTACTTTAATAAAGCTCGGTTTAAATCAGACGTGTTAGTATTGCAGGACTTTGTGTGGTGCTTTAATAAAGCTCGGTTTAAATCAGACGTGTTAGTATCGAATGCTTTGTGGGGTACTTTAATAAAACTCGGTTTAAATCAGACGTGTTAGTATCGCAGGACTTTGTGTGGTACTTTAATAAAGCTCGGTTTAAATCAGACGTGTTAGTATCGCAGGACTTTGTGTGGTACTTTAATAAAACTCGGTTTAAATCAGACGTGTTAGTATCGCAGGACTTTGTGTGGTACTTTGATAAAGCTCGGTTTAAATCAGACGTGTTAGTATCGCATGGCTTTGTTGGGTACTTTATTCCCGCGTGGCCTATATAAGACGTGTTAGTATCGCATGGCTTTGTGTGGTACTTTACTAAAGCCCGGCTTAAATCAGATGGGTTTGTATCGGATGGCTTTGTGGAGGACTTTGTTAAAGCCCGATTCAAATTAGACGAATAGTATCGCAGAGCTGTGTGGGGTACTTTATTAAAGCCCGGCTTAAATCAGACTTGTCCGTGTCGCAGGGCTTTGTGGGTCTCTTTATTACCTCGGGGGTTAAATGAATCATGTGTTCAGTATCTCCAGGCTTTGAGGAGTACTTTATTACCTCGGGAGTAAATCAGTCATCCGTGTTCAGTACCCTCAGGCTTTGTGGAGTACTTTATTATCTCGCCGCTTACATACACATTCGGGATCATTCAGCTTTAGCCATGCATAGCGGAATCACCAGGATCTCATTCCCAGCAAACAAGAGACGCTGACCCAAGGTTGGATTACTATTGGGCCAGCGTCGCAGACCGTAGGCCAACATTAGGCCAGCATTGGGTCAATGTCTCGTGTCTGTTGGGTTTGAATGTCAGAACACGCCTGACAAAAACAGCCAATCTGCAAACAAACTTCCCCATTGATGATGTTCATCAAATATGTCCACAGTGTATTTGTATTTATTTTCACTGAGACTATACTCAGTAATAAACTGCGAGAGATGCTGGCCCAATGACGGTACAATGTTGGTCATAGTGGAACCAACTGCACTGTCAATGAGTGTCAAGATAGCTATTAACCAATAAACCGCTACATTTTTACCCACTTGAAGTTGTTTATCGCTACCGCGACACACAACTTCAAGTGAGGAAAAAAATCCGCATATTTGTTTAAACGAGACTAAAGATTTACAAATCTAAATACCCAGTTTTTTCACAATATCAATGATTTTATCGACTAATCAAAAATATTAAAAAACAAAACAAACTATTGTGGTACTTAGTGTTGTAAGGGTTGAACTAGTTATAGAATATTGCTTTATGTCACTTTCGGCACATCCTGACAATATCGCGACAGACGGAAGACCGGAGTCGGGATGATGCCCTACTCTTATTGAATGACTTTTCGTAGTGCACAGTACCACTACCATACGCGCATGGCACATGCTGGCCGATGATAGAAAATATATTATCCCCAGGTTTGAGCCCACATTGGACCACGTTCACCTGTCTAATGGTCAGGCTATGTATTATTCACCTGGGGAAGTAGTGGGTCATTGTAGACAGTCACATAACAATCACATAATACAGCCGGTATATTGAGGACATCTAATTCTGTTTTTAGAAGAGAACAATTAATTAATAATATACGTGTATGAGACCTTTCATATCGGTTTGCACTCTACGCCTATCCTTATATCTTACCCTCCTAACTTTTTATCATTGACGTGTATAATTTTAAGTGCGCTTTTACAGTACAAACATAGTGCCTTTTCTAAAGATTAAATACCATTAACACTATTTAAATACCATAACATTTCTTGAATGTTTTACTCAAATACAGGGTTTATTCCAGGAATTTGTGAGGGGGGCGGGTCCAAAGCACGTTGAGTCCGCGCCCGCTGCCCGTTTCACCTGCCATCACACTGGTGGAAAGTGCGCGAGGGGGTTTAACCCCTTCACGCCATATATGAGACCTCCAAAGGTATATTCTGGAGCTATATTTAACCCAGTATTTATATTGATGGCACATTGGTACAGTGGACAATTTTTGGTTCAGATTTGTGGAGGGGGGGGGGGGTCCGACCCCCAGTAATTCTGAGTTGAGGGGGTCCGAACCCACCCCCCCCCGCTTGGAATAAACACTGACATAGTATGTATATGAGATGCCTCTCTTCTGTTGACTATATGACAACATTCACAGTCCTTTTCTCTAACGATTCGAGACATGATGCCCAGTAACAATGAATTGTTTTCCAATTGCAACTCCGTTTTTTTTACCGAAAATGCAATTACTGAGACACAGGTGTAAAGAGGAGCTGAGAGGTTGCCTTCCATTGTAAACTGATGCCTGCTGCATCTGTGGTGCTTAATATAAGTGAAGTCGGATCTGATGTGGTTACATGTTTATATCCTATGATGATTATATCTTATATAATGCTTTAGGAATAGTGCAGCTTTCATTGGAAAAATATGTGCAATATAGCTTATAACTTTTAATTCCCCCGTATGGCTATGTTCCACCAAATACCATATATTTTGTAAATAATTGACTCATAAGACCAACAATAATTGGACTAAGGTTTTAATGACTATGTAAAATATATACATTGTACCTATATTCAATATGTTTACCATATGAAAAAAAGTTTTCATCGATACGTACCCACATATAGTGTGGGCTAGATCTACTTTTCCATGAAGGCAATAAGTAAATAATTGTAAAATTAAATATAAATGTAGGCCTATCATCAAAATGACCAACGCTGGCCCAACGTCGCCGGTGGAAAAATAAAGCAACGATTAAAATGTAGTACGGTAGTAGAGTTATAACTTGTCACAATGAAATGCATGTACCTAAACAACCACAATTAAATATGACCATATTTAAATATGACTATGAACAATACTGTATCAGCAAGGCTTATACAACAGGTATAAAAAACAGCGCGTAAGCAAATAAGGATCAAAGAAGATGAATCCATTGGAGAGCTGCTGTCAGTATTGACCCTTACAGCGCGGGGATCGACATTAAACGTCAGAATCTGACGTCTATAGACGTCAGATTCTGACGTCTAAAGTCGATTCCCGCAGTGAAAGAGTAAAAATATTGATAATGGTCGTAGACCCGTAACATAGATATTCAAATGAATCAGAAAGAGATAACTAAGATATTTATGATTATTTTAAATTAAAAAAACCCGTTGGTCTCAATAGCTTACACACACAAAAATCAGCGCTTCAAGGGTTGAATACTGCACACGAGTGAGAGAGTGTGAAGATACAGTTGTAGTTATGATTTATGGGTGAAAGCGTCGGCAGATCTAAGAACTTCTGCTATTTGTACATATAGAGCATGTTCATTCAGTAAATAGTATTAGTAAATATAATATACAAAGGCAGTGTTTACAACAAAGCCAAAAGGTTTCCCAGATATTATTGTGTACAAATGTTATCATGCGCCTTTGTGTTATCAATTGTAGGTGTTTACTCAGTAAATGTTCATTCAGTATATTTTTTCCCTCCATTTCTCATCTCAATTGTACAATCTAATAGGATATTTTTATGCACCACTCCCTTTTTTCTAATTTAAAAAAGTATCCTAAAACAAAATTGACACAGTTGTCGCCGATAAATTTTACAAATTATAAATTTGTACCAACAGGCACAGGTGCGCGAATATTCCCATTTTACGACGTTAGCACTTAAGTCCCGCATAATCCACGATATAAAGGAGCTAATTACGCCATTCCCTGTGATGTACACCGATGGAAAAAAAACAAGAATAATATCCACCACTCAACACCAGGCAGCCAAGTCCACCTAGCACACACAAGACCTTCATCCAATGTTGGATTAACGCTGGACCAGCATTAAACTAACCTTGGGTGATGTCTATTGTTTGCTGGGCAGTGTACGAGTTTAAACCAAAAGGCTGTGTATAATATATACATAATTAGATGTAAGATGCAAACGCGTTTGATACACGTTGTTTCGATGCTGTGTGCTTGAGGAAATGCACTTCACCCCTCCAGTGCTTCACTTCACTCAGGTGTAAATGAGGATATGCAAACGGTGTTTGAGTGCGATATGGGAAAATACAGCACTCGTTCAATGAATTAGGTGTGAGCCTTTAGGCGAACAGCTTATTCATTGAAAATGTCCTGTATTTCCCCATATCGAACGAAAAATGAACACCGTTTGTATTTTCTCACACATGCAAATTGCCATACATTGCAGTTCAAACTACAACTAGAGTGCGATATGGGCTGATACTGATATACGTCTCGTAGCGAAAATGACTGCACAGATTGTGAGAATTGTGTATCTTCGCTACAGGTTAGCATCGACATATTCAGAATTCACACAATCTTCAAGCAAATACATCTTCACTTGAACAAGGTGGGAATTGATGGACAAGTTCAATCTGCCATTGGGACTTTTTTTGCAAACTTGCAAATGTTTGGTATCAAATAAAACAAATATGATTTTTTTTACCAATCTAAAGTTATGTCACGATAGCAGGAGACAACTTGAAAGCTTGATGGAAATTGCATTTTTATTTAAATTTGTCACAATAATGATTAACGTTATTTATCATCACGGTTGATTGCGGACGTAACGTTAGTCCATGGAGATCAAAGAGTTACGGCTCTTCAGCGGCAATTTCAGGGCGGCGGTATATCCACAGGAAAACACGAGACAATGAGCCATTGCTGGCTCAATGTTGGTCCACCGTCTACGACACTGGCCCATCATTGAGCCAACAGTGGTTTAATGTCTCTTGTTGATTGTGTTGGGCGGTGCCATCAAATGCGCTGCTATCTTAATTCGTCCTTCTGGTACAGGGAGGAAGGTCTCGCTCGTACACTGCTGGCGACGCGTCATTCTCGCTCCTTTGATCTTCCGGGATCCGCCAGAGGCTGGCTTCCGATCCGTCTAGAATTAGGATACGCCAGCCCCCGATAGATCCCGCCGTATCCTGTTCTGGGGATGTTCAAAGATGACGGGCTCGATGAACACGCGAGAAACGCCCGTGTGTCCATCCACTCGAGATGTGTTTCCGGTGTAGCCGTTTCAGCGTACCCCTCTTTCAGCATACCGGGGGGTACGTTTAAACTAGTTTCAGCTTACCGGGGGATACGTTGAAACTAGTTTCAGCGTACCCCTCGGTACGCTGAAACTAGAAAAAGGTCAGTTTCAAGTTACCTCCCCCAGTTTCAGATTACCCCCTGGGGGTACTTTGAAACTAGTTTCAACGTACCGGGGGGGGGGGGGGTACTTTGAAACGTACCCCCGGTACGTTGAAACTAGTTTCAGATTACTCCCCGGTATTTTGAAACTAGAAAAATGATTATTTATCCCTCCCCCTCCCATTTCTAGGGCATATACACCAAATATGATTATAGCTGCCTTTCTAAGTACCGTTAGACCTACATTAGTCCGAGATAGAGATGACCTAACCTAGTTTTGTGACATATACAATGTTTTTTTGATGTTTCTTATAGATTGTTTTGTGCTGAATTCAAATCCGATGAGTGCCAGCTTGAAAAGTTTGAGCATTTTTGTAGATTCAAGGTCAAAGGTCAATCTCAAGGTCAAATATGATTTTTCAAGAAATGAAGCTAGGAACAAGTGTAATACCTCATTTCTATGTGAGTTTGACTGGGCAATCCATTTCTGAAATTATTTTGATTATTCAAGGTCATCTTCAAGGTCAAAAGGTCAATTTCAAGGTCAAGTAAGAGAAAATATAAGTTTTAACAAATAAAGCTAGGAAAATGTGTAATACCTCTTTTTCATGGGATATTAACTGGAAAATACATTTAAAGTATTATTTTGAAGATTCAAAGTCATGTGCTAGGTCAATTTCAACTCAAGGTCATATAAAAGTCAATCCCAAGGTCAAAAATGTGAAAATATGATTTTTAGCAAATGCAAATAGCAGAAGAAGTGTAGTACGTCGTTTGATCCTTTAAACCCAGCAGAATTAGATTATACAATCAAAATCACATCTAAGCAAGCTATTATACGTTCTCGAAAGTTTGACATAAACACCAAAAATTATGTTTGACCTTGAAATTGACCTTTTGACCTTGAGGGTGACCTCAACTGACCAAGATAATGGAAGAAATGGATTTTTCAGTCAAAATCACACGAAAAAGAGGTATCACACATGTTCCTAGCTTTATTAGTTAAAAATCATATTTTCCTTCACTTGACCTTGAAATTGACCTTTTGAACTAGAATATGACCTTGAAGATGACCTTAAGTCAACAAAATAGTGCAAGAAATAGTTTATTCAATCAAAATGACACGAAAAAAGGTCAACATCACACGAAAAAGACCTATTACATTTCTTCCTATTTTTCTTTCTTAAAATTGATGTTTTTTTACATTTTGACCTTGGAATTGACCTTACGACCTTGAAGATGACCTTGAATCCCCGAAATAACACTATAAATTTATTTTCCAGGCAAAATCCCATAGAAGAGAGTTATTACACATGTTCATAGCGTTAATTGTTAAAAATGATATTTTCGCTTATTTGATTTTGAAATTGACCTTTTGACCTTGAAGATGACCTTGAATAATCAAAATAATTTCAGAAATGAATTGCCCTGTCAAAATCACATGAAAATGAGGTATTACACTTCTTCCTAGCTTCATTTGTTAAAAAAGCATATTTAACCTTGAAAATACAAAAATGCTCAAATTTTTCAAGCTGGCACTCATCGGATTTGAATTCAGCACAAAAAAAATCTGTAAGAAACATCAAAAAAACATTGTATATATATCAAAACAAGGTTAGGTCATTTTTATATAAGCCCCAGCTCGGACTACATGTACATTAAAGTAGATTATTCGCTGAGTACAGATGGTGGGCCCACCCAAATGCGCAACATGGTCAACGTTCACAAGAGTGGGGCAACGCAATGTATATATTATGGTTCAGTGAAGTAAAACGACCAAACTGCTGTAAATTAAAAATAGTTCAGTCAAATCTATATTGTTTAAAAACGCAAGCAAAATCTAGCAGACTGCAGCATATTTATCATTTATTATATTAAATAATAATATGAATATTGTATACATTTTTTCGATTATGGGTCTAACGTTACGGTTTCTGTGCGTTCCATTTTTTAGGCGCCGGACATGTGGTGATGTCATACATGCGGGCAAGATTGGCCGCTATGCGTAGATCATTTGCATTAACCATTTGAGCTCCATCGTTATCTGGATTAACCTCGTAAGCTCCCAGGTCATCTGCATTAACCCCTTAAAGTGAATTTTATGTCAATTTATCACTGAAAATAATTATACAGTCCTACGAGAATAGACAGTTTGGCACCAGTCTTTAAAACAGGCGGGAACATGGCCAACGTTACATCTGCAATATATAAATCGATAGAGATAATAATGACAATGACAGCGCGAGACTAATTTTTTTCGTCAGTTGACCCCAGAGATCATAAAATTATATGGAGATCAAAGTGTTTCCAGACATCGTACTAATAACATTTTCAAGTTACCTCCCCTGGTTTCGCTGGTTGCCATAGAAATCAAATTGTTACATGGGGATTTAAGGGTTTCAAGACCTCGCACAAACAGTTTTTTATGTTAGTTTCCATAGGGGTCAAAGGGTTATATGAAGATTAAAGTGTTTCGAGACCTCGCGCTAACAATTTGTCTTGTTAGTTGACATAGAGATTGAAGGGTTATATAAAGATTAAAATGATTTTAAACCTCTTGTTAACATATGTTTGTTCGTTAGTTGCCCTAGAGATGAAAGGGTTATACTTATGGAGATTAAAGTATTTCTAAAAATGCCCCAATGCCATGTGATGAAAACATAAAATATAATTTATTGTTATCATTGTAAGTTGAAACTAAAGGGGGTAACTTGAAACTAGTTTCAGATTACCCCCGGGGGTAACCTGAACAGGGGGGTAATCTGAAACTAATACACCGGTTCACTCACCAGGGGGCGTGCTGATAGGAATATGAGCAATATGAAGACTGAGATCGTACCTTTGTGATTGGTTGAAAATAAACTGAAACTGGCCTAGAATTACATATTTCTTGATATTTATAGCCATTTCTAAATAAACATAAAACGTTCACTCAATGTTGTGTCAACATTGGGCCATCGTCTGCAATGCTGGACTAACATTGTACCAACATTGGGTGGGCGCCTCATGTTTGCTGTGCAGCCCTTGTCCTTCTGTATCGAAAGCTAATGTTTTTCGTCATTTGAAGCCGGAATCACGAGCCCAAGCTTCACATGATAAATTTATTTAAATTTATGAAAAGTAGATATCTAGCCGATTTAACCCTTAGAGCCCTGATGTCGACATATAGTAGTAGTAGTTTTTTTATTAGCACTTGTGTTAATAGATTCTAAAAGTGAAGTATGTCTTAAATTTGTAAAATCCAGAAACGATGTGACTTAAATTTGACAAATTCAATAATTTTCAATCACACGGAGTTGTGGATTGCGGTAGGAATTTAAATTGAAAAAGCTCAACGCTCTAAGGGTTAATAATCAATCAACTAAGCATCTAAGAGTAAGCCTATCACAATTTTGTTTTCACATGCTTCGTAAATTGCTTGAAAGCGTATACTACAGGCCTACGAGCCCAGCGATACAGGGAATAATTTGTTCCAGAAAAATTGTGTAGCAGTTTAGCAGCAGTGCGTGTGCCAATGTACTATTCTTCATACTAAAAACTACTACATGACATATTATTGTGCAGCATTTGCCCCCAATTGTGTAGCGAAATGCTCCGCTACACCAGACAAAGTATTCCCTGCGAGACAAGGGTTAACAAAAAATAGGAGACACACCTTCAGCTAAGGAAATGTCCATAATGTCATCGCCCCCTCACATGAGCCGTTCTATAAGTAGAAAGTTATATTTGATGTCTGATACATTTATAAATGCGGAGAATAAGCTGTTGGAGATAAAGTAGGTCTGGCTCCCTGTTTCCTGTAGTATAAAATTAGAATAAGCTGTTCGAGATAAAACAGGTCTAGCACCCTTTTCCCTGCAGTGCAAAGGCAAACTACTGTAATATAAGTGTTTATTTTTCAAATACGGCCGTTTGTTTTTGCACATCAGAATACTGACCATACTTGGGCCGAAAATTCTGATTTTATGACACAACAGAAAACGTCATTAGCACAGAAAGAAGTGTCGCACACTTGACTGTCACATGTCTTCTGTTTCGTTTTGGTGCGTCGATGCCCATCCCGCCTCGCTATTTTATTTGCCTTACCATCCAGCTTATTATTAGCAAGGCTTGAGCTGAAGCCTTTGTTTGCCAAGATGGGTAGACACTAGCTAAGACGCATAACGTATTTCCAGTGTATAAGTCGCACCCTTTTGGGCTGTTTTGGTATAGTGCGTACTATACAGATGTTCGTATTATCAGAAATGCATAATTGCATTTCCGGTATTATCCATACGTTTCTAATATGTCACATTTGTCGCCATCAGTCTTGATTCCGCGACTTCGCCATTGATCATCGGCGTTTATTTTCTCTCATATGTATAATATAAGTTTAAAAATGATCCTACCTTATCGCTCAATCATAACTCTACCATTAGCTCACCTGAAAAAAGAAAGAAAAACAAATCTTGACACAAGAACAGGCTTATGATAACAAGAATGTGACCATTAATTCTGTATCAATACAATTCTGTACAATAAAAATATACAAAACTGTACTAATTCAATCTAGTAGTATTTCGTCCTTTGGAAATAAATTTGTGTATCTGCCACTTTCCAAAGTGACAGATACACCGTTTCATATCAAAAGAAATTATATTTTACCTGCGGACTCACAAGACAACTTCCGGATATGTTCAAAAGTGCATATTTTTACAGCTACATACAATTGTAAAATCTGAATAAAAAAATCCTTTATCTGTCTTTAAATTTTGTGCTAATCTTGTGAGTTTCGGCCCTACTCGTGGTTAGATGTTAGTTGGTGCACACACACTTGAGAGCCTACTGCTTCGTTTATTAACCTTTTACCCGCCAAATTATCTTAATTAAATTGTCACCCACTGGAAGTTGTGTCTCGCCACCGCGGCACACAACTTCAAAGGGAGATGGGTTGTAAATTACTCATATTTGCCTAATTTGAGAGAAAATCATGATGTTTGAACACTCATATCATTCAAAATCTCAATATTTATTCTGCTAATAAAATTGCTTAATATGATCATAGTCGTGCTTGACGCTTAAAGGGTAAAGCAGTTACCCTGAGGTTTATCAGTGCAGGAAGGGTGAGCAGTTTGCACAAGCAAACACAATAAATAATGTTAGGAGAAACAAAGATTAGTCAAATGCATAAAATACAAACTAGATCATAGGTGATTGAATCAGTCGCCATGTAACCCCATTGTGTAATATCAATGAATCTATAGGCAATATCAATTAGTTCATGTACAATCTTAGATACGTTGATCCAATTGGGCTAACGTCGCAAACATCTGACATGAGTTTTTTTGCAATATTGGTCAATTGTGGGCGGTAAGATAAGATGGTAGATAGGCTCACTCCATAGAAAGGACACATTTTTAATCCTTTTTTTTTAATAAGTGCATTACAATATTAAGGAAACATTTATAGGGTATGTCAGCGACTAAAATCACTCACCTTTGATAAACAAATAAATATATATAATGAGTACATTAAGAAAAACATTAATAATTTACCACTCTATGCACCAATGCCCATTCCGCACATTGCTTAACTTGTTTTGGTCTACGTGCGCACAACATGAGGCACACTGCACGTGATCCCTGTGCGTGGTGACTCCAAATAGAGAGGATTAATAACGACCAATAAGTGCAGTACTGTGCTGCTTTGTGAAGCCAGTAAGGCAGTAACTGCTTACTTGAAAGTAAGCAGTTACTTCCAATTTGCCTTTGGAGTGTAGAGGATTAATAATGGTCTATCAGCACAGTACTGTGGATGTAGGCATGAGTTGATTGTACATTTAGTGATAATGAATTAGATAATGTGGGTTGTCTTTGTGTAGACTACATCATTAGTAACGCTACGTGGGCCAGTCAGAGCATTGATACATGTCAATGGTCAGAGGAAGATCATTGGACCACTGGCAGGTATATATATCCCAGGAAAAGCACATAAAACATGAGACCCTTACATCACTGAAATATTTTTGTATAAACCATGGAGACTTTTTTTAATTTGAAACCATCATAAATGTCTTAGTCTGCTCTTTCCGCTTCATTTAAATACCTATGTTATGGGTCTACGGCAGTTATAAATATATTACTCTTTCAGCTCGGTGGTCGACTTTAGACGTCAGATTTTTACGTCTAAAGCACATAATTATATATATTAATTAGTGTAAAGTCTATGGGTGTAGGTCACTATCAGAGAAGATAATGATGCACGTTAAAAAAGCGAAGTTGGACCAAAGTTAAAACGACATAGGATAGACTTCTCGTGATTTCTGGGATGTTTCCTTTGAGGTAGGCGCGGCTATCGTTTGACACCACATTTACTTATTAAATGCATACAAATACATGTCAAATTTATCACTGGTCAAAAAGATCATGCATATATAAAGATCATTATTTCAAAGTGGGATTCTTTGTAAGAAAGATACACAAAGGCAGGTTTAACCCTATAAGTACCTAGGTATTCCTTATCCTGTTCATCGACCGCAACATGTGAATTCCAGCAGCAATTCTTACCTAAGATGAATATATCGATACGAGCTATAATATAAATTATTGTGTTGGATTTTAACCCTTAAAGCGCTGAGATATATAATATTATATAAGATGAATATATCGATACGAGCTACAATAGAAATTATTGTGTTGGATTTGAAAGCGCTAAGGTATAGAATTTAAATTTTCACCCACAACTTCAAGTGTGTGAAAATTACCCATATTTGTTTAATTTGACATTTGCAAATCTTGATGTTTAAACACTAATTTCATCCCAAATAAAGGGTCAACACTTTCACAATGAATTTTGTTAAAAATATGCCACGCGGTTTATTTATAGGAAGATGGTACTTGAAAGGTTAATCCATCAATATTAGAAAAAATGGGTACACTTTCAAATGTCGGTATGGCAAATAAAACTAATGAATGTCGCAATTTGTATTTTATAACTCCAAAACAATAAGAAATGCCTCTCCGGTGAGGGGGCGATGTGAAGAAAAGTTACAGAGGTAGGTGGAGCAAAACGGCCCAACACAGCAATTACATTAAGTTCTGTGCGGCTAACGCCCACGTGAAAATCGTTAACACCCGTACTAAAAAAAGCCTGTTAATTTATGAGAGAGGATACAGTAAATAATGAGTGTGCCATTCCCGGCGCCTTCTCCAGTGAGATATTACTGGACGTTTGGGGGGAGTGATGTGGACGGGGAAATTATCCCGATAACAACAAACTCGCGAAATTATATGTAGTAATCAATAGTATTAGTAGTAGTAAATCATTGCTTTACGTCACTTTTCGGCACAAAAGGTCTTTTAAGTGACATTATAATACGATAAAAACGTTGTAGTCAATTGATGAGATGAATGATGTACAGATGATGATGTGAGGGTGGGGGTGATAGGGCAGGGTGGGTTATTGAGAGCGTTTTCCTTCGCTCGCCCGATAAGGGGTTCTGGGCATGTCTAGGGGATATACCCCCAGACATGCCCAGACGGCCGGAGACTTGAGTTTCGCTGTACAATTTAATGATGAGACTCGTGGCATTTCGCGCAGCTCCGCTATCCTCGGGTCGGATAGTCCCCAGAGTAACAATAGGAAGGATCACTCCCTCTGGGTAACTCAATTCATCCCACGTGAGAGACCTAATGTCAAACACGCTATTGCCGGTTATTTAAGGCTACCACGGCCTACATCAGCTCCAGCACTGATGCGGGTGCTGCATTGGCTCGAGCGGAGGAACCAGGGTACGCCACTGACAATCCGCCCGAAGATTATAGCCAGATACGAGGAGGCTGCAGCTGCCCTTGGATGATTGCTGTAGACTAGTGCTTCCGTACAATGCCGTAACAGCATCCAACAGACGAAACAGATCCCTAATGACCCTCCCCGGATGGGGGCGAAAAGTACTACTACTAGCAATCATCCCAGTACCCCAGTAATCAATAACAAATATATTACACATGCATCTCACAGCATTATTATAAATACATCTGATAAATTAACCGTGTTAAAGCGATATCAACCACGATTCGCTTAACCCTTACAGCGCGGGGATAGACTTTATTCCCGCACTGCAAGAGGGAAAATATTTCTAATGACCGTAGACCCATAACATAGGTATTCAAATGAATCGGAAAGACCTAATGCTAGGTTTACACTATGGCGGCCACGTTTGCCCGAAACGTAGTGCACCGTGGGATTTTAGCCCTCTTTCAATTTTTGTTAGGTCTTGCTACGTTTTCTAACGGTCTGTCCCGGCCTTTCACGGTATGCGGTTCGGCCCCCGATCTATTACGGATGCCAGTACGTTGCCTCCCGGGCCGTCACGGTCTGAGGGGGTTCCTCGCGTTTCTCACGTTCTAACCAAGGACTGACACGTCCTCCACGTTCTCTCAAGACTCTGACTTAAATGAATGAATGAATGAATGAATGAATGAATGAATGAATGAATGAATGAATGAATGAATGAATGAATGAAATGAAAAATTCTATAGCGCCTAACTCCTCGGAGGGCCGAGCTCAGAGGCGCAATTCATCCTTATCAAATTCAAAAGGACGGGAGCCGGGACGCAGAGGAGCTAGGGCGGAAAAGCCAGATCGAAGAAATGCGTTTTTAACAGTTTTCTGAAAGAGGAAATATTTTTAGCTACACGAAGGTTTGCAGGCAGTAAATTCCAGAGAGTAGGACCAGAAACAGAAAAGGCACGCGCACCGAACGTAGTTCTGATACGTGGTACTTTGAGCTTATTTGTGTTGTTTGATCGCAGATGTTTTACGGAGTCTGCAGAAAAAAGAAGGCTAGATAAATAAGATGGCTGACCATCATTGAGACAACGAAATACAAAAGTACATATTTTGAATTGTATTCTAAACTTGATTGGAAGCCAATGTAATGATATTAATAGAGGAATAGAGCGACTGAAACGAGGAGCCTTTGTCACAACCCTTGCTAAACAGTTCTGAACACGCTGTAATTTCTGTAGATCTTTAGCTGGAATTTCGTGTAATAAGGAGTTACAGTAGTCCAGTTTGCTTGTCACCAGTGCCACTGCAATTTGTTTTGCTAAAGCTAGAGGTAGACTTTTTCTGATGCGTTTAAGATCTCTAATGTGATAAAAACAGGAACTGGACACCTGTGAAATGTGCTGACGAAAATTCAACTCACTGTCAAAAAAGTGACCCAAATTCCTTGCGGAATCTGCTGGATTCATCTCATTGTCCAACACCGCAAGGGGGGAAAAGGTTAATAAACTTCTCCTTCTGCGATTCGAGCCAATAAGAAGAAACTCAGTCTTGCTAGGATTGAGTTTTAGTTTGGATTGAGCCATCCAAGCAGATACCCCGGTAATACAGCTCTGAAGCATTTTTAATGACTCAGTAGCTGTGTCACCTGTTAGGGAGATGTAAATTTGTGTGTCATCAGCGTATAAGTGATGACTCAATCCATAATTTGAAATAATGGTGCTTAGAGGAGCGGTGTACAAACTGAAAAGCAGAGGGCCAAGTACAGAACCCTGCGGCACTCCATGCTCAAGCAAACTAGAGTCAGAAAAAGATTTGTCAATTTTAATTTTTGATGCCTGCCACAAAGGTAGGATTTAAACCAAGCCAAAGCCATTCCAGAGAAACCCTACCACTCAGCTAGTCTATTTGTTAGAGTGTTGTGGTCGATAGTATCGAACGCCGCAGACAAATCAAGTAAAGTCAAAGCTGTGACATGGCCCTTGTCAAGAAAAACTGAGATGTCATTGTGAACTCTTAACAGGGCTGTCTCAGTGGAATGGAATTTCCGGTACGCAGACTGCATTGGATTGTTCAATTTGTTGGAGTTTATGTGAGCTTGTAAACGGTTGGAAACAACTTTTTCAATAATTTTAGAAATGAAACTTAGATTGGAGACTGGTCTATAATTTTTTAGGTTATTAACAGGAAGGTTTGATTTGTTTAGTAAAGGTGTGACATGAGCCTCTTTGAATGACAGTGGGAAAGTTCCAGATTCTAGAGATAAATTAATTATAGTTGTTATGGGTTTGATTAAAATATCCAACAAGGCTTTAATGATGTTCGTTGGAATCGGATCAAGGTCACATGATTTTAATGCAGACTTCATAATGATCTTCCTGACCTCGTCCTCTGATGCTGGTTCTAAATTGAAAAGTTTATTCCTTATTTTAGGCTTCTGAACAGATGGTACATCATCCACCAGATTTGAAAAATTGGCCCGGATCGTTCTGATTTTGTCACAAAAATATTTTGCGAAATGCTCACAAAGAGACTTTACATTATTTGATTCCGGCAGTGCTGCAGCCAGCGTTCTATGTAAAATTTTGTTAATGGTGTCCCAAAGGCGGCGAGGGTTTTCAGAATTTTCATCTATGAGATTTAAAAAATAAAGAGATTTGGCCTCTGTCATGAGACGATTGCATAAATTTCGATAGTTGCGGTATTTAGATCTGTCATAACCAGAGCGTGATCTCCTCCAACGCCTTTCCAGCTGACGGCATGATCTTTTACAATCTAGTAGTTTAGACGTCATCCATGGCGTTGGAGCCTTTCCAACAATCCGGCAATATGATATTTCTGCGGATAAAACGTGGACACCGGACAGCTTTGGAGGGCGTTTGAACATATATTGCCCCTTAATCAATTTAAAAGAAGATTTGTGTGGCTAATCCTACATTTAAAAGGTCACGGAATTTGCTGAAACTATTTTCAATTGCTAAATTACAATATTTTTTGTGAAATTCGAGATAACCTCAAAAAAAATGACAAAAATTACATATTTTAGCTCAATGCACTTTTGAAGTTATGATTTGTGAT
Organism: Flabesymbios commensalis; assembly: GCA_964017125.1. Taxonomy (NCBI): domain Eukaryota; kingdom Metazoa; phylum Annelida; class Polychaeta; order Terebellida; family Flabelligeridae; genus Flabesymbios; species Flabesymbios commensalis. The sequence goes on from OZ024913.1 coordinate 67,612,807, forward strand.
TTAAAATATCCCCAGGACTCACATTGAGTGGTATCATGTTGTTCAGGGATCTATCACGAGTCAGAATCAGGCTGTTAACATTTAATCGATGGAAAATAAATGATCAAAGATCGATTTTCAAAATGGCCGCTATCAAAATTACCGAAAAGTCCAGAAACATGCTTCCAGTCCCACTACGGACCGTCTCAAAGTTCCGTTACGGCTTATTACGCACCGTCACGTTCTGTCACGTTTTGTTGGGTTCATCCCGTTTTACTACGGCCTGCTAGGTTTCTGATTCGTACCGTGACTGACGTGGCAAATTTTTTGACGGTTTTAAAATCTGGCACGGCAGTCACGGCAATCACGGCCTCCCAAGTTTGTCCATCCCGCCGCCCTGCGTTGCCCCACGTCCATCCCGTTTTCTCCACGGTGGCCTGAAACGTGGCCGCCGGGAACCTAGTGTAAACCTAGCATAACTAAGACATTTATGATGATTTCAAATTGAAAAAACCCCTTCGGTTTCCATTGTTTTTATAAAAATAATTCAGCGCTTTGAGGTTTAATGTCGAGACAGCGTCTCAGACTGTGGATCAACATGAACCAAGCGCTGGGTCATCGTTCTTACTGTGTGTGCAGTCCCAGTCAGCACGATACACTGACCCAACGTTGGTTCAATATTGGACCATCGTCTGCGACGCTGGAGCCACGCTGGCCAAACATTGAGCCAACATTGGGTCGGTGTATCGTGTTTACTGAGTTAGGCCTTAAAATGTTAAGTTGATATTGATCCACCCTCCACGACGCTGGCACAACATAAAATTATCCTTTCAGCGAAGGGTTCGACTATAGACGTCAGAATCTGACGTCTACAGACGTCAGATTCTGACGTCTAAAGTCAATCCCCGTACTGTGGGAATTAACATAATTTTTCTAATGGCCGTAGATCCATAACATAGGTATTAAAATGAATCGGAAAGAGCTAACTAAGCCATGTATGATGATTTCAAATTGATAACAATATATATTTGGTCTCCATGGTCTATACAAAAATATGTCAGCGCTCTAAGCGTTAAATTTTGTGTTTTCTGGGTTATGTAATATAACTTAATATAGTCAATATATCTCACCAGATAATACTGACAGGAGCATAGTTTCATTGTTGGATATTGTGTGTGCAGTGGTTATAGAATGTCAGGCCTAAATACCTACGCTGCATAAGAAACATAACTTTTTTATGGTTCGTGATGTAGGCAAGACCATCTCTGGTCCCAAGGAAAAAGTAGATCAACTAATGTTAATTTCATCAACGTGTTTTTCCGTGTGCATTACTTGGTCTGACCATTTGGTTCAGAATGTGAAGGACACCATTTTTGTTAGGCATTTTCATATTGCCCGGATAAAAAAATAATAAGGTCAAAATCATGAATATTCCTAAAAGAATAGTGTATTCAATCAGGGCAAAGTATTAGTGTATCGGTCAGGCATACGGGACAGTGTAGCCCAATAACTTCGTTATCGGCTGCTCGAGGACCGTGCTATTATGATGCTAAGCTCAAGCTAACTGCTTAGCATTTGCTAAATTAGCACGTGCTAAACAGTTATCTCGAGCTAAACTGTGCAGAGTTTAGTTCGAGCTAGCTGTTTAGCACTTGCCAAAATAGCAAGACATGTGAGACCGTTGGCCACCCACACGACACCTCTGGGATGGTCAGCAGGCCAAGGAAGGCATCTCTGGGGTGGTCACCCGATTTCCCGGTGGCACCCCACGACACATAGTCAATGCTGGCTAAACCCCGGCCCAACGCTTCAGGCGTTGGGCCGCGGTTCAGCCAACAATGATAATTTAGCTGAATGTGTGACAAATGACGGGGAATGTCCGGCCGGGACTAGAGTTACTCGAGGTCTGTCCCGCGACTAATACTGACAAATAGGACATAGTATGAAGACGGATGTAGTGATCGCAGCAACGGGTGGCGATACCTGCTTCCCGACTTAAGCCCGGTGTAAAGTTTGGAAATATACCCACTCCCAGATTATACCGGGGTAGATTGTGGGCGACCCAGAATCTACCCCGGGGTAGATTGTGAACTAAACCCCCAGGGTAGATGACGGCGGCTCCCAAAATCTACCCCTCCCTCCCAGGATCTACCCTCTTTATTGTGATTATGTGAAATGTGTTCGACTCCCATAATCTACCCCTCCCTCCCAGAATATACACCTCTTTTCGACAAATTTACATGTGCGACCCTCCCAGAATCCACCCCTCTCTCCCAGAATATAGCCCCCTTTTTAACAACTAATTGCGACACTCGCAGAATGTGCCACATTTTTGAGGTGGCAGCGGTAATGGGAAACAATGGAGACTAAAGCGTCTCTAGACACAACATGTGCCAGCTTTTCGAGGTAGCCGCGGTGATGGGAAGCCATGGAGCCTAAATCGTCACGGGTCTTTGAGGTGGCTGCTGTGAAGGCGCTGTAGCCGATGGCAACGTGGAAGTGGGCGGTGAACTTGACAACAATATTAGGCAGCCAGTCAGGCTCATTCCACCTTCTATCACGGTCCCGTCTCCTGCAAATTCCAACTTTCATTGGATTTGGCGACCATTTAAGCCTTGTCCAGATAGACCCGTATATCTTGTTGATATTAGAGGGTCGTATCTGTCACTTAGAAAAGTGGCAGATACGACCCCCTAATATCAACGTGAAAATTATGTACAAGTTTCAAACCAAATATAATACCACTGAAATCGATGAGATATAGAGTGGAAGATGTAGTGATTAAGGATGTCTATTTCTCATATAGGCCTTGTGTTTTTTTGTCATTTCAACCTAGAAATTGTATTAGTTATTTCAGCGTTAAATGACGAAACATAGCAGTGAACAATACAACAAACACATGTTTAATGTTGGTATTAGTCACCACACCTCCATTGAGTGCTGGTTTGCTACAGCGATCCACAATCACTGGGCTACACTATTTTTTTTGCCATTTTTTTAATATTGACCCTTGTCTAAAAACAGTTCTAGTATCAAAAGGGTGGACTACACGGCTCTAATACCAATGCAGCCATGCGCAATTGAGGGTGTCAGCTAAAAAATGTCGGTGCCATGGCAACCCTAGGTGCAATTTTGTCAGGGAGCTTGGACTCGTGTACATTAACGGAAGATGAAAAACGTGGTAACAAATCATTCCAACTGTACCATACCAGCAGAAATACAATCTTATGTATTTCTGATACCAGGTAGACTTGTTAACTCAGCTGATATATCAGTTTGTATTTGGTATTTATTTATAGGTAGAAAGGCTAATGCAATTTCCAGCTTCAATTGATAACAAATAATTGCATTCATGAAAATAGGCATCTCCTAAATTGATTTTTTTTAAATATTATTTTTTTACTGACTTTATACTATATGTCTACCATATCTCTATCATTTTGAAATAAATAATATATTGTCCTCTTCAATTTATTTAAATTGCTTACGACAACACGTTATTTTGGAGAAAATAAGTTCAACACCATGGGAGATTCAGTTAGAAATAAAAGACTGACAAAAAATTATACAGCGATACATTAATATACAATTAGTAAATCCAATTTAAAATAAATAAATAAACAAGCAACCGGAGTAAACAAGTAAAATGTGGTGGCGTTTGTTGTGCGGCAAGATTGGTTATATCCCAGCAAAACGTTGACCCACATTTGGCTTAATGTTGGCCCGTCGTCTACAACACTGGCCTAGCATTAAGCCGAAAGTGAATCAACGTGTAGTGTATGCTGGTTGGGTGGGTCCAATGATTGTGCCCACTGCTGTGATATTGATTACGGAAAATAATTAGTGACCAATTATGTTTAATGAACTCAACTTCAAAGCAAGCCAGCCAGGCAACAAGTAAAAAGTGCAGGCAGTCGATTGGCGGCATTAAAGCTCATAAAAAATATGAGAAAAATATTATCAATTTTTAGAAAATAAAATACAGTAAATCCATTCAATACGTCGCCGGACACTGAAATTCTGATCGGAATTTCAGTGACTTTCAAAATCACGCACCTTTTGTATTTCTATCTCTCTTAAAATCTACAATTTTTGACTCATACTAAAAGTTATTAAAAATGTTATCGATATTAACGTGGGCATTGACATGTGGTGGTATTAAGCTTGAACACTCAAATAAACACGTGGTGACAATTACATTAGGTATTCGCGTAAATTGAGGTGAATGAATTTCTTCGCAGATTTCATCACTAAATGTTCACAATAACGACGGCACAACGTTGGGCGATCATCAGAAACATTGGGCCACCGTTCGGACTATATGTTAACCCATTTAGCGTCAATCACGGCTGTAATGTTTTTATTCTTTTCTAACCCTTAAAGCGCTGAATCAAATTATTACATTCTCCCCACTTATGTTATGTCTCGCTAACACGACATACAACCAATGTGGGTTAAAATAACTTATTATATATTAGTATCAATTGAATCAATATTTATGCAAATTTTGTAAATTTAATTCATAGTTCTCTTACAAATGTTCGTCTTTTGAACGTCAAACACAAGGACAAAAACGGCTAAGGACGCGATTAGCACTTCAACGATTAAAACGCTGAATTATTTTTGTTCAAATGTTTTGTTCAAATGTTTTTTTTTTTCAATTTTAAATCATCATAAATGTCTTACTTGGCTCTTTCTGATTCATTTGAATACCTATGTTATGGGTCTACGGCCATTAGAAATATTTTTACTCTTACAGCGCGGGGATCGACTTTAGTCGTCAGAATCTGACGTCTGTAGACGGACGTCTGTAGACGTCAGATTCTGACGACGAAAGTCGTCCTCCAGCGCTGTTAGAGGTAAGGGGTTAATGATCACCCCTATTGGACAAATCTAATCAATTTGCACGTACGTGGAATTGCGGGTCGCGTAAGCGGGGCACAACACCAGGTGCGTGGAAAATCAATTAGAATAACTTGGCATTTAAAGGGTCAGAGCGTGGGTACTCGATCACAGAAAAAAAATGGGGTCATGGAGTTCAAAGAGCATCCGGTTCATCTGGAGTCGCATAAATTTCCACTTTAATAAATACATTTGGAACACGCAATGCACCCTTTTAGTAAGAGGCACGGCATTAATTGACGTAAACTGACCATGAATTATAGAGCTTAAAGGCCATTTGAGATCATCTAGGTTCACTACCTGCCTCTGTGAATGAGCTGTGAAAAAACTGTCATCTTCTTTGATTTGTTTATTGATATAATCAGTGAGCGTGATACAATGACACTTCTAGGGATCTCATTGATTCCCCTGAGAGTACTCAAGTACACTAACGCAATTATAGAGAATCGTTTTGTAAATGGATATATTGTATTTTGCATAAATGTAGATGTGGCATTTTCCTAAAATAGGGATACCATCTTTCTGCATAAATTACCGTATTATCTAATGGCACTATACCTCGTATAAATACAAGACATTATACTTTGTATCAGTTAGATAATAATACATTTATTATTATTACAGAATATAATAAAGACATAAGCTATTATTTCTTTTTATCAGATTGCCTTGTTTTAACCTTACTTAACCATGACGTCAAGAGATTAGAATAATAGCCTAAAAATAATCATAGAGCAATGCAGAACAATCGCCTCTAGTCACGCTCATAACTCATTGTAACCATGACCTCTGCTGACCCCTGTTAACCCTTTAACCGCCGGTGCCGTCTATATTCGTTTTTTACATTTTATATTAGCACATTACATATCAGCTTTTAAACCTGTTAAAGATAAAAAGTGACATTAATCAGCAAGATTTGAAATTAGTTAACATCCATTCTGTCAAATTTGAATTATTTTCACTCACTTGAAGTTGACGCGATCCACAAGTTCAAGTGGGTGAAAATTGCAATTGAATAATTTGGCGGTTAAAGGATTAAACTCTTTCATCCTTAAAAGGTACTGAAAAATGATCACATTGATGCACAGTGATCCTGCGTGGGTCTTAGAAATTTCTTGTTTATCCCCTCTCAATGTGACCAGGGGATCAAGTCTGCAAGATTCAAGACTGCACTCTCTGTCCATGTGCGTCTCTGTGGACGTCTTATTTTTTCAGAACGTCACATTTTTTCGTTGAGTTAGGGTTGAGAAAACAGTGTCGACATGATATGAATCCCACGCCGGGCCACGCGCTGCGCTCTCCTTCACAACATTGAAGTAGACCGCACCTGGTCCTATTTTAAGGAATCGATATTTCCTTAATCAAAAAAGGCCATCAATTTTCTCAACAAATATTTCATTACTTCCCGTGCAAAAGGTGAAGGGCCAGAAACGTTAAAACAGAAAAAATTGACGTGACTGTCTTCATTCTGGCCAACGTTAGAGGCGTTGTCCCAACGATGTATCAATGATTCACCATGGTTTGTGGTGGTGACAGGCGTAACGATAATCAATCAGAAAATAGGGGTGGGGTCCAGACAGTAAAATAGTGTCATCTGAGCAAACACTAGATATTGAGCTTATGTTAGTTTATTGTTGGAACTCTGTCGTAGATTATGGCCCAACATTAAACAGATGTTGTATACCCACCTCATAGAATAGGAATTTTCCCCCACTTGAAGTTGTGTCTCGCTATCGCGAACCACAGCTTCTAGTGGGAGAAAATTAATCCTATTTTTTTCATTTGGTGACCTGACCCTTGAAGCGCTAAGTAAAATAACTTATTTTTTTACCACTTGAAGTTGTGTATCGCTGCCACGACCCACGTAAAATTGGAATGAAAACATATGACAATCTAGCAAAATGATGATGATTTCTTCTTGAAATTATCACGTTTGAAGGACACATGAAAAGGCTGAAAACTGCTATCTATATATATATATATATTACATATATTATCGTAATTGGTCAAAGGGTTGACATTCTCTTGAATAGGTTCAACATTCTCTTTTTTGATGGGATGCCATCTTACACAGTATATTGTGTCAAAAACTATAAACCCGGCGCTGTTGTGTACAAGTCAATGTAATATGAACTGACATCGATATGTTTCTCAAGTTCCTTTTTCGAGGATTTCCAATCGCTTGATTTGTTACTTTATAAATTAGGACTTATATTACAAATCAAATGGAATCACAGCAATTTGAAATGTACTTATTTGTGAATAAAATATCAAATTGTCATTCTTAAGGCTCCCACGCAAAGACTCTCCGACATTGCTTAAAACCAGCTATAGCAGCGATCCTAGTGGTGACCGCGTAGGCCCCCTAGTGGGTGTTCCGAAAGAAATATTGAGACATCAAGATCGCGTCGTAGGACATGCCACACCGCAACGACCGTCTACGACGGCTAAGACTGCCCACGACTAAAGACTGAATATGTTCAGTCTTGATTACAGCTTCCGACACAACGGAAATCGACGAAATCGTAGTCGTGGGAGTGGCCACACTGCACCGATTGTTTAAAATTATTCTTAAGATTATGCTCGCGTCTTAAGCAATGGGGGACAGTCCTTGCGGTGTGTGGGAGCATTTAAATCTCAAACAATCGGTGCGGAGTGACCATTCCCACGAATACAGTTTCGTCGATTTCCGTCGCATCAGAAGCTGCCGTCAAGACTGAACATGTGCTTTCGTAGTCATGGCCCGTCTTAGGCGTCGTAGAACGTCATTGCGGTGAGGCAATGTCTTGCGACGCGTGTTGCTTCCGGAACACCCACTATATATCCCAGCAAACACGGGGCACTCACCCGATGATGTTTCAATGTTGGGCCAGTGTCGAAGACGGTGTGCCAACATTGAAACAGCTCTGGGTGAATGCCCCGTGTTTGCTGGGTAGGGCCTTCACGGTCACCACTAGGATCGCTGCAACAGCTTACGACGCAAAGTCGGTAACGGTCTTTCTGGTGTGGCATGCCATGCTACCGTCGTAGAACCAGCTTTTCTGCGATTTTCTAAGACTTGCCACAATGATCACATTTCAAGCAATCGCGTGGAGTCTTTGCTGTGTGTGAGAGCGTTAAGACTGAACATGTTCAGTCTTAACGACAGCTTGTGGGACTGGTCACAGCTAGCAATTGTTTAAGATTATAGTCGCGTCTTAAGCAGTCTGGATCAGTCCTTGCCTTTAAAGCTTTTCTCTTCCTATCAAAAGTTGAATTGAATGAGCGTATCTGTTATGCATCGTAAAAATGACACGACAAAGACACCAGCAGTCTATCCCAGTCCCTGCAATAGTGAAAATCAGATCGCTTATCTCCAGTCAATATCTGACTTCTATCAAAGATCATCTAGAAGCGATGCTCTTATTTCAAGAGGTAATATAACCTCACTGCTCTTAAGATAGCCCATATCATCACAGTCAATGCTATCTGACCATTATCAAGGGTTGCTTCTACCGAGAGTTGATTTTACATCCTATCTTCTATCGTTGCCAGCAGATGTTCGCCTTATTCCATGGTCAGATCATACCATAATATATGATCCATATACCCAGCAAACACAAAACATTTGTATAACATTTATACAACGTCTGCCCAACGTCTTCGACGTTGGACCAGCATTGTATAAATGTTATACAAATGTTTTGTGTTTGCTGGGTATGTTCTCTGCTGCAGTGTCACTTTGACAAGCATGCTGGGATAACACTTTCAGCGCATGGATCGATTTTAGACGTCAGAATCTGACGACTAAAATCGATCCCCGCCCTGAAAGAGTAAACTATTTATAATAGCTGTAGACCCATAATATAAGTATTCTAATGAAGACATTTTGTGAATATTTTAAATTGAAAAAAACCCTCCGGTCTTTTGGTTTATATAAGAATAACTAATGGTTAAACAGAAGGGTCGATCTTTAGCGTAGTACACGCTGAGACTGGTGTAAAGATTAATGCCAAGTGTAGCAAGCAACAAACTGACAAAGGAAACAGAGGCAAGGCTCGCAGTATATTCTGGGGGTTTTGTGATAGGAAGTATAGAAGACCAATACTCTAATAGACCTGTCAGACAGACAAATTCTCCGACAGGTTCAAGCAGATGTCAGGAATCTGTTTGGCCGAGCTCGCCATCTCGACCAATCAGAGCCCATGCAGTGTGGATTCTGAGTTTTTATTCACTTTCTTTTCTGATTAGGCTGGGATTGCGAACGCAATTACCAGCTGAAAAAGAAGAAATATATCTTCACTCCTTTAATTATATTGATCGCATTTCTGATTGCACAATGTAACGTAAACCCGCAATATGGCATTATACCCTCTCAGCACGGGGACCGACTGTAGACGTCAGAATCTGACGTCTACAGTCGATCCCCGAACTGAAAGAGTAAAATATTTATAATGGTGGTAGGCCCATAACATATAGGTATTCAAATGAACCGGAAAGAGCATTTATGATGATTCGAAATTGAAAAAAACCTTGGGTCTCCATGGTTTGTATAAAAACTATTTCAGCGCCTCAAGGGTTAATAATTGTGATATACATTGCTCGATGTGTGCGACGCTGCATCGGCATTCACTCAACCTACATAGAACATCATTGTTTTCTTGGTAAATCAGGGTTTCAGCAGTGTAAATAATCACAGAACTGGAATAGACTATTACAGTTCTGGGCCGGTATTCTCGTACAAGTTATGATATATCGTAGGCTTCGGATTGGTCGAGATGGCCATCTCGACCAATCAGAAGCCTACGATATATCGTAATTTGTACGAGAATACGAATCCTGTGATATATGTCTGAAATGGACTAGGTGTCATTTTGACCATGTGTTGTCCCTCGACAGGACTTCAACATGATGCGCACACACAGGGAGTGCAAATAATATCACGTGAAGAATGGAGAGACAAGTCAAGCGAAAAGTTAAGACGGGTCAAGTAGGCAATAAGATATTCTGCGACATAATCCGCCGACAAATATTGAGGCAGCGAGATTACATCACATCCCACGGACAACACATAATAACGTGCAAACAGGGGACATGGCGGGGGAAACCTCGGTCCAGGGGTGGCTGGATGCTCGGCCAGTGTCGCCGTAACTGGGCCTGCATTCAGCCAATGCTGTGGGAACGTTCCACGTGTTGCTTGTCAGACATGACAGCTCCTGGCTGCGCCAATATTTGATGAATGGCGAGCCATCGAGTGCGTCTATGTCAGCAGGAAGTCAGCCATTGTGAATCAGGGATGCCGAGAAGCTGATCAAATGTTGGTTTAGTGTTGGTCCACCGTCTACCACACTGGCCCAGCATTAACCCTTTCAGTGTGGGGACCGACTTTAGACGACGTCAGATTCTGACGTCAAAAGTTGATGATCCCCGCACTGAAAGAGTAAAATATTTATAACTCATAACACAGGTATTAAAACGAAGCGGAAAGAGCTAACCGAGACATTCATGATGACTTCAAAATGAAAACAAACACATTTAGTATATTGGTTTATATAAAAACATTCAGCGTTTTTACGGTTAAAATAATATAGTATCAGCGTCTAGTGTGTGACTGCATACTGTGAGAACCACTGCAGCTCATCTTGCCACTTACAGCATTTATATGACAAGGGAAGCCTGGATAATGACCTTTTTATTGTGAGCGATGGGTAGGAGCAATCTCTAAACTCTAATAACAGAAGGAGTACATTGATCTCCGCTCTAATCCAGCCAGTTACTCCAGTCTAGCTCTGTCTGGTGATTAGCGACGTCTAGCGAGTTCCCAGGAGGCAGAGAAATCCCGCCTTAATCTCAGTGGATTTAAACTGTAGAAAACGAGTGCGCAGTTACTGAGATGATGATCCTGTGACAATTATAAATACTTAGTTCACAAGCTAATATAAATAACTAAAGTTATGCCAGACACAATATGCTATGTATAGAAATCTTTGCGATCAAACGATGATATCAAACTATGCTGGAGATCAACCAGCATTCCAGCAAAACGCAAACAATATATTGTCTTATTAATGCTGGCCCACCGTTTACGACGCTGGGCCAACATTAAAACAATTTCGAGCCAAGGCCCCTTGTTGCTGGGGTGTGCGACATAAGCACCTTGACAAGTTATTGTGGGGAGTTATTTCTTGGTGCACTCGATGGCAAGCCACGTAAAGGGGCGCAATGATGGGTAGAAATCCATTGGTCCATGGATAGGATTTACACTTCTCTGGCCTCCCGTCCAACTCATATATGATAGGATAGAATGAATGAATTAGTGGGGCTTCATGCCACTCTCGTGCGCATACAGGCTAAGCTGGGCCAAAGGAAACCCATGAGGATGGTGAGACGAATATGATGACTACTATTACTATTACTATTACTATTACTACTACCAGTACTGCTACTACTACTACTACTACTACTACTACTACTACTACTACTACTACTACTACCCCAGCAAACACAAACATTTGTAAAACATTTATACAATATTGGACCAACGTCGAAGACGTTGGGCCGACGTTGTACAAATGTTATACACATGTTTTGTGTTTTGATGGGACTACTACTACTACTACTACCTTCTGACTACATGCGGCAACCCATCAAACAACATACATTGACGCAATGCTGGCTTAATGTGGGCAAGCACCGTATACGGTGGCCCAACATTAAATCAACATTGGGAATATGGATAGTGGCGATGGAGGGGGGGGGGGTGAGATTTTCAACAGCGTCCATTCGAGTCCGTCATTTGGTGAGTCAGACCTGATCACAAATCTGCCGTACTGTAGGCCTAACTGCTCACTTTTCAAGTGATCAGCCACTGCGTTTCGGTTTCGCAGATCAGCAGTGTATTAGGATCACGTCTGTCGTCTTTTGATGGCGCTTATTGACCCCTGCAGGTCCCATATCGCCCTTCCGTCCCCCTCGTCAGCCACGGCCGTCCATTCTTTTTATACTGCGTTGAATTATAAGCCTTGTGGGTCTGTATTCTCGAGAGTACCGACCCAGGACCTGTAAATATACTTTTAAGCAACTGATGAAATGCTACGAAAATTTCTAGTCTGTAATAGATGCTCAATTAATTAAATAATTCAGCTTGGGATATTATATTTTTCAGAAATATAAATATTTTCCGTCATTCTCGTCACGCAGGACAAGGGTACTGGAACGCGGTTTCAGAAGTCTGTCAACCAGGCCAAGGGTACTCGGCCATCGTATCAGAAGTCTGCAAAGCAAGACGGTTCTTCTGTGGACTGGTGGTTGATATTTTGTAATTATTGTCACTCCCTATTCCTGCATGCCACACTCTAAACAATATGCTTTTTACAAAGAACATCCATATGTCCTAATAAAAACCTGTTTACCAATAATCCTTTTATTATTATTATGACTGTCTATTCCCGCCACTCTTCAAACAAAATAGGTTATTTATTTATTTCAGGCCAACCAAAGACGACTGTTTACTAATACTTCTCACAGAGAGAAATACAATCACATGTCTTATCTAACTTAATTTAAATTGATAGTTAATGCATCATTTATTGTAAACCACACTGATATTACTTTGCATTTTATTCTTGCATTGGAATTTTTAATAAACAAATGTTCTATTCCAGCATTGAATTGTACATCAACAAATGTTGTCTTGAGTTCTATTGTAGCATTTCATTGTACACTATACAAATATATCATCGCATCTTCTTACAGCATTTCAAAGTACACAATACAAATGTTACCATGACCTATATTGCATGATTTAAATGTGACCTACAATATACAAATGTTGCCCTGAGTTCTCGGTATATTTTATTGCACATCTCTGACATCCAGGAGAGTCACAAAATGTCAGAGTGTGTCCAGCTCACAATCAGCAGTGCTTGTAAATGACAGAGCAGTGGTCAGCGGCCAACAGGTCATACATTAGGGTGCATGTTGACACGCCATGCCACGCCAACACCTCGCCCATGTCTCACTGACCAGACCGTAAAGAACACATTTTCCGCGGAACTCTCATTCGTAGTAATACATAGGGCTTTAGACTGATAGTTCATGACACACCTGAAACACCTAACAACAATAAGTGCCCACTTGAAATGTAAACAATTACCTGTTTGCCTTTGCACCGCAGGAATAGTATTTCCTTACCGGTTCATGGTCCATCTTATCCCAAGAGACCAATGGGTTTTTTCAATTTCAAATCGTCATAGATGACTTAGTTAGCTCATTCCGCTTCATTTGAATATATATGTTATGTGTCATAATAAATATTCAACTCTGCGCTGCAGTAATAGTCATTATGGCAAGGAGAAGGAACGAAATTACATAGATTCGTAAATGTCAATCTACGAGGCGCCGAGTATATTCATAACTTCGAATCTACTGTAATTGATTTCTGTCTTTGACTTGAACACACACTAGGCACAATTCCAACATACACATGATGGTAAACAAAGCTAGTTTATAGTTGGATCACCGTCAGTGACGCTGGTCAGGTGTTTGTTGGGATGGATTCCAAACTAATGCTAGACAACCCTTATTTCATGGGCAACAATGACTAGAATAACAGTAGATTCGTAGACCTGAATCTACTGCTTTTAGCAATAGACTGACGTCACTGGTGTGTTTATGATCCGTATTCTTAATCCAATTGACATATCCATGTCTCACTCACAATACCGTAAAGAACACATTTCCGTGAAGTTCTTATTTGAACATTCATAATAAATAATGCATAAGGCATTAGGCTGATTATTCCAGAAGACACATAATACGCAATTAAAATACAAACAGCAGTAATGTTACAAGACATTTCAGAGTTGGGCGCGAAATAAATTCGCAAGACTTTGCCACATTTCTTAAAACACGACAATTACAGTAATCAATAAACATAGGCACGACGTCCACACACTAAATCCTCAGCGGTACGGATGAGACGCACAGATAAGTAGAACATCCTGGTATAGGTCAGCGTGGATGACTGATCAAGTACAGTCATGGAAGAGTCCGTCCAGAGTCTGCTCAATGCTGGACCGAAGTCAAAGATGCAGACTCAACAGATTTCTCCTGTTTGCTGAGGATGGTAGCCTAGAAAACGTTGACCCAATGCATGATCAGCGTTGGTTCACCGTCTGCGACGCTGGCCCAACATTGATCATGCATTGGGTCAACGTCTTGTGTTTGCCGGCAGCAGTTGTTTCCTGGTTGGTCCTTCTTTTCCAAGTTTGTACAGTCTTCAGAGGCTGCATGAGACATCACGATGTCCTGTATGGGTCTAGCAGGCCGGAAGTGTGATTTCCTCTTGGCATTTGAAGCCATGGCATTGTATACTTTGTGCGTACGAGCTCGTGGTCTCTTCAATAAAAATATAAAAACATGTCCCAGAGTCACAATTAAAAAAGTACAAATCGCCATCTATGTAGTAAAGAGTTGTCTTTACCACTTGTTAAAGTGGCAGATGCAACTCAGCTACAACTCTTCAATACTTAGATGAAAAAATGAACAGAAGATGCAGACTCAACAGATTTCTCCTGTTTGCTGAGGATGGTAGCCTAGAAAACGTTGACCCAATGCATGATCAGCGTTGGTTCACCGTCTGCGACGCTGGCCCAACATTGATCATGCATTGGGTCAACGTCTTGTGTTTGCCGGCAGCAGTTGTTTCCTGGTTTGTCCTTCTTTTCCAAGTTTGTACAGTCTTCAGAGGCTGCATGAGACATCACGATGTCCTGTATGGGTCTAGCAGGCCGGAAGTGAGATTTCCTCTTGGCATTTGAAGCCATGGCATTGTATACTTTGTGCGTACGAGCTCGTGGTCTCTTCAATAAAAATATAAAAACATGTCCCAGAGTCACAATTAAAAAAGTACAAATCGCCATCTATGTAGTAAAGAGTTGTCTTTACCACTTGTTAAAGTGGCAGATGCAACTCAGCTACAACTCTTCAATACTTAGATGAAAAAATGAACTTTTCAAGTCAGCATTCACAATCAAGTATATTTGAATAATGATGAATGAAGTTGGATGAGCGATAGTAAATAAGCCACAGGAACATTCTAGATAATTGGATTATGACACATTATCGTACTACAAATTTGTGCGTCTCTGAGCTCGGTCCTAGGGAATGTAGGTGTCATAGAAGTTTGATTGCTTGATTGCTTGATTAAGAAACCCCATTATTTATAATCTGGCAAAAGGATTACATAAAATGAGCACATTTTCCACTCTAATGGACTAAGTGGTGGGGCTAGAAATGTGTGGTGTAACTTTCAGCCAAGCAAACACGGGACATTCATCCAATGCTGTTTCAATGATGGCCCATCGTCTTCGACGCTGGCCCAACATTGAAACAGCATTGCGTGGATGTGCCGTGTTTGCTGGGAGGAGGTTGTTCAGTATGCATGGTCAGGTTGGATCTTGGCCAGTAAGATGACATGACGTCCGTGTCATTAGTGATTTATCAGTCACTATACGGGATCCGTCCTAGGGGGGGGGGGGGGGACCTCTGTTCACGGCACGGACATCATGTCTCACTGTCCACTGCAGTAAATACTGACCAGTCCCTTGATGGCAGATTTCACACGCTTCATGCTGGAAAGCGTGCTTTTCTTAGACGTTGTCACGTATGATACTGGGGAACAACTTACCCAATAACCCTTTTACAAACAGAATCCGTTTTTTTATTGTTTAATACCTTTTCAAATGTCAGATTTTAAACATGGTACAGTTAAAACGTGACAGCAATCAGCAATATTTGAAAATAGTTGAACTCCATTTAGTCAAATCTGAATAATTTCCACTCAACTCGAAGTTGTGAATCGTCTCAGAGAGGCATAACTTCAAGTGAATTTAATTTATTAACTTGGCAGGTAAAGGGTTAACATCATTTGTTGTATTATACTGTGTCAACGTTCCAGCTGTCAATACATCACGCGAATGTACATCTGTGTAAAGTATTATCTGCACGAACAGGGACATGTAGAATACCAGCACGTCTCTCCCCCAATAATCTAATTATCTGGTGCTCATTTTCAATCCTTATAATTACGCATGTATTCACAGGGGGCTCTCTTTTAATTTTCACGGTATTGTGTTAATTATCAGCGCCTGGGAAGCAGCACGCAACATGCTGTGTGCACGTCTACTGGTGTCGATTTATAATCTGATTCAATAAAAAATACAGGACAGTATTCCTGTTTTCATATAACACAAGTTCTCAGGAAGGATATTAATAAATAATTAAGACCCAGCAAACATTTGCATAACATTTGTACAATGTTGGACCAACGTCGTAGACGTTGGGCCGACGTTGTACAAATGTTATACAAATGTTTCGTGTTTTCTGGGGAATATCAATACATATATATCCATATAAAATACACGTGAAGGTTCACCATCAAGAGATTTTAATTGTGTACACACTTGTACATACAATTTCACTGGGTTGAATTATTCATATTTGACACCTTACTTTTTGAAATTATTGACAATTTACTAAATAACGTTTTTTCCCTTTGTAAACCAGTTGTGTGATGTAACAATAAAAAGGAAAAAAGATAAGAAATTGTAGGTCGAAGTCACTTTCTTTATAGTAACACTTTATTTCCGATTGATATAATTTACTGCTCAGATGTGGTAAGAATACTATACACTGAAAAGATTTGTGTCAGACCAATGTCACTGCTGATTGTCTGCTGAAGGAAAAAACCTGAATAATGATGATTTCCCGGTCCTTTTCAATAGCACCCCGGACGAGAAAAATTGCTTTTGCACAAAACAGGTTGGTCCGGGGCGGTGATCAGTGATGATGAGAGCGGTGAGTTAGCCTGCCGCGCGGCATGGTGAGAGCGGTGAGCGGTAAGCTAGCCCTCCGCGCGGCTTTGTCATTAGTTCGCTGATCATATGAGAAATAATGTAGACAGAAGACTGAATCGCTGACCGAGTTCCGCGCCAGAGACCAGCGTAATGGACAAACCTGCCAAATAGCCCCAGTGGCGGCGTGCAGACAGATACACCAGGCAAATGAGACGACGGCGAATGCAGAGGCAACGCCGGATTAATACAGGGACAACGCCGGTCGGCGTTGTCCCTGTATTAATCCGGCGTTGCGACACCCAGTTTCCCTGCATGGGGGTGGGGGTGGGGGTTAAGGTGGCACCAGCCAGCCGGCCCTCGTCCCTGCTCCTTCCTGTCGCCGCGTACCAGACAGATGGCCCGTCTTCCTAAATGGGCTGCAGTTGCTCTGCAATCTGCAATTGCAGTCTCCTGCAGTGTTCTCTGTGGTGGTCAGCCATGGACGACGGCTGAGTGTCCACACCGCGCCCTGCTGATCCCGGGCGGGGCGAGGCAGGGCGATCACCGCCGGCGGCAGCGGGATTAACACGTGGTAAGTAGACGCGGCGCCAAAACCCGTGTCCATCAGGTCACCACTCTCTACAATCTACTCTATCAGTGCTCTCACAAAAAAAATGAAACTAATTTCTCTGACTTTCCCATTACTTTTTCTGAGTGGTTCACAAAAGATACACATTTAGCAACTAGTAAATGTAACACAATTTTATTAAACGCCTCCCTTCTGTCTCACGACCGTTCTGTAGTCACCAAAATACATAGGCTACTGACCAATACAGTTTAGAAATGTCAACATCAGTGCCGAATTACTAATTCGTGAGTTCAAAATATGCTCTGTGACTTTTGACAGAATTTTAAAATTCCTTAGCCTTCCAGGTTTTCTAATCCATATGGGCAGGGACTTGAACTATATGACTTTCTATATGGCTTTCGTGACCAGGTCTGATGGCTCCACAGCCGGGTCTGATGGCTCCATGACCGAGTCTGATCTATGGATACATATTGTTTTTGTCAATATTACAAAAATATATAAATAGCACATCAAAGCCATATATTACATCAGATACTAAAATATTCTAGAAAATCCCACTGTCATTGCAACATGCATTACTGTATTCGTATCACGTGAACAAATTTAAATATAATTGCAAATTGAATTATGTTACAACCAGGTTGAGTGAGATTGAGACGGGCTAGAATATTGATTAGTTGTGCAGAAGGCGTAATAAAATGAAAATCGTGAGGAAATTGATAACGACTAGAAAATGAGGCTCCAATCCGAATCCATTAGGAAAATGAGATATCCATCAAATAGTTTTTACCCATTTGAAACTGTTCTAGATTTTCTGTAGGAGTTGATGTAATTGATAGTTTTATCAATCAGATATTTTTTTTCAACCAACCACTTTCATGTATACTTGCCGTGTTTCCTTTGTTTTCTTCATTCGACACAAATTGTATAAATCTAAATACAATTCATGCGTATTAATTTATACAATTAATATTAATAGCAAATCACGCTCTAACTGAATGCAAATGTACTTCTTTGAATTGTTTATTACCTTGCCTTTATTGTAGGCCAGATTTACGAATTAAATATATCCAGTATACTTGATCAGTGGTGATCTGCTACATTCTATATCTCACAATATGTACATGTATGTAAATTACTAAATAATTAAGTTTCAACCTAGCCGTTTTAATTGGTTTTATTAGCCTATTAAATCAGTTATTGGGAATGATATGAATGTTTAAACAACAAGATTTGCAAATGTTTGGTTTGAAATTGAAGAAATATGAATTTGAAGTTGTGGGTCGCGGTAGCGAGAGAAACGAAATAAATGGGGTTTTTAGCCCACAGGCCTTTGTGCATTATATAGGCCAGGAGAACATCCTGAGGATGGTGAGATGAATGAGATGACACAGCTCTACAGACAGAGGATTCGAAATCTGAGGCCGAGCACGCTACCTCTTGGTCACGGAGGCTCCACACAATGTTGAATCTTTAATACGAGTGAGCGGAGAAGAAACATTTTGTTTCTTTGAAACTTGAAGGCCAGAGTGGGGTTCGAACCCGCGATCTCCGATTTTCCACCAGCCCCCCCCCCCTCCCCCCCCGCCCTCGCGGTAGTGAGACACAATGTGGAAATAAGATAACTGATCTATGGAAAATGGTTTTATATTTTCAATATTATTTATTTTCATTGTGGCAAGCTAACAAAGGGTATTTGTAGCATAGAAAACAAAATACAATATACAATATAATTATGTAACACTTATATAGCGTTATAGACAGACACAGCGACAATCGGACAGCATATTGCATGATATTCTATCCCATCTCGTCAATTACATATCTCTATTATATCGTCACCCCGGGTAGAACAGGTCATATTTGACATTTGTTAAAGTACGCAAAACTACCCCGCATTTTCACAGGAACAAAATTAGACGGGCAGTGTGTACAAAACGAACATTAACAATTAAGGAACTAGAGGGACCTGTAGCTAAAGCGACAGGGAATTTGGGCGAATAATTTGGTGGTGATTCGAGAGTTAATTCAAACAGGAAAAATGTTGGACTTGCGTCTTTTACAAGCTTTTTAACAAGGCCACCCAGGCAGCCCTACGACGCTTGATTCGAGTCCTGTGACGTCATCAATTTAATTCGTAAATATTTAGGGGCCGATATCTCGGTGACTTTTATAGATACGGCGTTTTACTTGCGACACTTCATCTTCTAAATTTTCACGAGCTTTTCAACGAGCCCACCCAGACAGCATTGCGTCGCTCGGTTCAAAAGTTATGATTTTCAGCGCGATTTAAACTATTTAAATTTCTAGCGGTTAAACGGTGGCAGATAGGCATAGACAGGCATATATTATTAGATGTGCCGTGCTATTAAGTATCACGAGAAAAAAACAGATCGCAAAAAGTTCAAAAATTGATGGAGAAACGACGCAAAATAGTGAAATCACGTTATATGGATCCTATTCCGCATTACCGATCCCTATCGTTCTAAAAAAAAAATCAAGTAATTAGAAAGTGCTTAAGGGAAGCTGCACTGAAAATTGCTGCTCGATTGGTGAAAAACTCGCAAAGTTATGGGCTTTAGAAATTTTACTTGGAGAGAACCTTCCTAATCACCCTAGCGAGTATGGTGTTAATTACGTAATAGCTAATTAAGTGATTATTTAGCAAAAAACTTGCAAATTAAGACTTTGTGGGTTGCACAGATTATATAATATCTTAAAGTAAAATTGTTTTCAGTTCTTTGTTCATTTTTGTGTGAATCTGTGAAGGTAAAAATATCTTTTTTTACAGTACAAAATCCCATGTCATGAAGCTTTTTTTCATTGTGTCTCTAAGAAATAAGCTCGTAAAAATTTTAGAATCCCTTATCAAGACTAATAATATCATTAGACAGTCTTGTTGAGTTGAGTTGAGTTGAGTTACTTGACTTGACCATTTTAGCCTACAGGCCATGGGGCTAGAGCCCTAGACCTTCCAGGTTACTGTGCACTGGCTGGCAAAGTTGGCCCAATGCTGCGCCAATGTGGACAGAGTATTTCTTTTGAAATGCTCATAACTTGTGGAGATACAGTGTTTTGGTAATCATAGTTTACCTACTACTTTTTGACACTGAGTTTGCAGAAGTCGTCAGTTTTCATATAATGTCTAGTAGTTATTTAGATATTAGATATTTTACATTTTCGCGAAATTGTCATTTTTGAGATCGCCTCTAGTTTGTAAACGGTGATAGATAGGTCGTAGGTGTCGACCATGGGCTTTGCCTTGGAGAGGTGAACAAAATTAACAAAAGAGATTTAAAAAAGAGTAAATATTGACGGAGTTTCTAATTTTTTGGTAAAATCACGTTTTTTCGAAATAATTCAGATTCTATCTTATGCCACGTCACAAAAGGTCATAGCAACTTAAGTTGCAATAGATCAAACATTACTGTGAAGTTTCATGGGGATAGCTGAAAAACTGTAGGAGAAATAGGGTTGTTAAATTTCTGTAGAACAAGAATAATAATAAGTAGACAGTCTTCTGAGTAAGAGGAATAATTTGGGCCTTCGCCCAAATTAATAATAAGTAGACAGTCTTCTGAGTTAGAGGAATAATTTGGGCCTTCGCCTAAATTAATAAGAATAACTCAAAAACCGCTGACGCTAGACACAGCTTGACCTTTGCTACCCGATTGCCTCTAGTTCGTAAACGGTGATAGATAGGTCGTGACGATGTGGGCCATGGGCTTTGCCTTGGACACGTGAACAAAATAAAAAAAAAAGATTTGAAAAAGAGTAAATATTGACGGAGTTTTGTGTTTTTTTGTAAAATCTCGTATTTTTGAAAATAACTCAGATTCTATCATATGCAACGTCACAAAAAGTCATAGCAACCCAAGTTGCAACGCGACAATCATTACTGTGAAGTTTCATTGTGATCACGGAAAAAACTGTAGGAGAAATAGGCCGGGAGAAATTTCCGTAGAAAAAGAATAATAATAATAAGTAGACAGTCTTCTGAGTTAGAGGAATAATTTGGGCCTTCGCCCAAATTAATAAGTCTGAGTAATATGACACGGATTTGATCATGAAGTGGCATCAATGTCAGATCCACATCTGAACTAAGTGATAAATGAGATCACAGAGGCTCCCCACAATACTGAATCGATACGAGAGTGAGCGGGGAAGAAACATTTTATTTCTTTGAAATATGAATACCAGAGCAGGGGACGAAGCCGCGAGCTCCGCGTGACAGGCAGACAGCGCTAACCACTACAGCCGGGCGACTGATCCCAGACATGAACAATGTGTGCTTATCGAGATAATATGCAGCAGACAGAGTACATTCAGTCATCCTGGAAATTGAAATGTCGTATCTGCCAGTTTGTAGAGTGGCAAATACGACCTTTCAGCTCCAAGGCGATGACTTATTCGGCACCGTGTGCATCAAGGACACATCGAGCATATTGTCAAATACACTGAACCAATGCTGGGCCAATGCCGGGTCAATGTCTGCGCCTTTGACCCAACACTAGGCCAGCATTAGAAGAGCGTTATCTCCATCAAATCCGTCAGTCAAATAGGCTGGAAAATGAGCTGATGGCGCACGACACCGCGAAACAAAATGACCCACGAGCAAAGAAAACTGTCCAAACTTGACTTGCTGGGGAATAATAACAGGTCCACATATGACCACGAAAATGTGCCCCCTTGGATATGAAAGGGTGTATCTGCCACTGCAGAAATGTCAGGATCTAGCAATTTGTGGTTATTTCATGTAGCTATCCATATCAATATAACTACACATGTTTTTAACTCTTTCGAGCCTGAATTTATCATTGTCATCTTCATTCACTACAAGCCGCGAATTGCTACCGCAATTCTCGACTTGTAGTGGATGAAGATGATTTGATGTAGTTTAAAAATTGTCATGTATTGGTAAACCAGTTTCATGGAAATTATCGTTCAAAAACTCTTAGTTGTAGGAAAATTTAATGACGGGGGTAGACGAAGGTCCAATAATTCAACAAGTTGTGAAAAAGTTACCATATAATATACTGATGTGATGAAACAGAATGTCATAGCTGCCTACTTTTCTAACAAACAGTCACTTTTGTGTTTTGTATCGCAATATGGCAAATACACAAGAATTGTTCAATTACAAGTAAAATAGGGTGGTCCATCATTGTTCCAGCTCTGGTACATCCATGGCAGTGAGAGCCCCTTCTTGGTTAATAACAGTGACGCATGACCTGGTGGTTTATACGCCGGGATTCTTGCTCTTTCCACGCCTTCTCCGCGCAGTCTGACATTAGACCGCGACCAATTTAGCTTAAGTGTATGAACAATGGGTCAGAGCTGGGTGTGTTTTAGGGTTCCTTTGTGTGCGGCAAGGATCAGCGGACTGACTGAGGCAGGACGGAATAAATGAGGGCCGCATGCCGCAATCAGACGCAGTTAGCCGCGATCCTCGTAATCCTAGCGATTCAGGACTCTGGACAGACCATGGGTCGATGGCGGGCCGCCGCCGCTCACGGTGGCTCGTCATCGACCCAAGGGTTGACCAGCGCTCTGCAACAGGTCCGCCAATTTCCCCTGAGATTGGTGGCGTTTCGCAATTTCAGCCAATCATCGCCTAGGTTTACAAGCAGTGTCGCGAGGCGGTCAAGCAGCCGAAATCAGAGCAGATGCTAAAACTTGCAAGAACAGCAGCATATATTTGCAACGTTACGCGCATAAAATTACGTGCTTTATTTTTTCAATTAGGATTGTCATTGCTATTTCAAAAATATGTATATACGAATAAAGAATTTAAGCGCAGAAAAGTTTAGTGTGATAAAAACAAATATTATTCAGCATGTACCACTGAAGGAATTATCAACTGAATATGTTTGTATAGACCACGGTCCTATCGTTTTTTTTGTATTCGTGTATTTGTATGTATGTCAATGATCAGCAAACCCGAGTCGTTGAAGACATCTTCCACCAATGTAGATTAAACATTAAAGCAACATAGGTTTAACATGTTCGTTGTACGTTAGCCCACAGGGTGTAGTCCATGTAAGATTGCCAGTAGGAAAATAATCATTTCATTACCGAGATATTGCGAAACAGGCCAGTTGCCTGAAGCAAACACAATAAACTGAACGCAGCCCCTTTGTGATGCAGCGTTGGCCCGCCGTTTGAGCAACGCCTTCTTGTTTTCAGGGATGGGCACACTCTTTCTCGACAGACCGATCCTCAGCGAGAAAGCAATAAACATGAGACAATCAGGGGGATTTTCAGGAGTGTGCCGGCATGGATAACCCTCCCCCCCCCTCGGAACAGCAATACAAAAAAGTCATTTTTTAACCTTAATTATAACATAACCCTCAGGAAACATAAACATAGAAGAGAGCTTCTGATCTGGTAACCCTACTGCTGAATTGTGGTTTTTATCATTCATTCTTTCAAAGCTGGAATTGCGAACGCGATTTCCAGCTTCAAATGACGAAAAATATTTATATTTATGAAAAAAAGACATCTTCAAAATTGAATAATTACCCATCACAAACCACTTGACTTCAGTGACATTCTCCTTTCTTTATATACATTATTTACATTATGACTTTAAGATTGTACAGTGCTGACGAGGGGTACTGGGATGATTGCTAGTAGTAGTACTTTTTGCCCCCATCTGGGGAGGGTCATTAGGGATCTGTTTCGTCTGTTGGATGCTGTGTACGGCATTGTACGGAAGCACTAGTCTACAGCAATCATCCAAGGGCAGCTGCAGCCTCCTCGTATTTGGCTATAATCTTCGGGCGGATTGCCAGTGGCGTACCCTGGTTCCTCCGCTCAACAGCGGAGCCAATGCAGCACCCGCATCAGTGCCGGCGCTGATGTAGGCTGTGGTAGCCTTAAATAACCGGCAATAGCGTGTTTGACATTAGGTCTCTCACGTGGGATGAATGGAGTTACCCAGAGGGAGTGATCCTTCCTATTGTTACTCTGGGGACTATCCGACCCGAGGATAGCAGAGCTGCGCGAAATGCCAAAGAGTTTCATCATTCAATTGTACAGCGAAACTCAAGTCTCCGGCCGTCTGGGCATGTCTGGGGGTATATCCCCTAGACATGCCCAGAACCCCTTATCGGGCGAGCGAAGGAAAACGCTCTCAATAACCCACCATGCCCTATCACCCCCACCCTCACATCATCATCTGTACATCATTCATCTCATCAATTGACTACAACGTTTTTATCGTATTATAATGTCACTTAAAAGACCTTTTGTGTCGAAAAGTGACGTAAAGCAATGATTTACTACTACTACTACAGTGCTGACGAATTGTATGTATAGGTTTTTCATTCATTTGAAGCTATTGTTTTTTCATTGATAAACAAGAGCACATCTGACAATATGCATTGTTGAGCGACGTGAAGTACGTTAAATAAGCCTGAAATTTGAGCATGATACATAGAAAAAAAGTGATCGCACCCAAAAGAATCTTCCAAATTGCATTATTTGATTGCCTGAGCATTTACCACAAACAATTTTATCAAATTCGAATGCAACAGCCACGTAAAGGCGAAGAGCAGTAACTGTTTACCTTACAAGTAAACCGATACTGCTGTCTATCCTTTACAGGGTAGAATTAGAATGCGAGTCCTGGAGATTATCACCCGGTCATGGTCATCTTGACAGAAGTCGTCTGACGCCTGTCGCGCCAAGCATGCAGATTGCTGGCCTCGCATAAATCAAAGACGTTTGGATTTGTCAGAAAACAAAAATGGTGTCACAATATTGGCTGAATGCTTGGCCAACGTCGTAGACGTTGGCCGAACATTTAGCAAATATAGCGTGATTATTTAGTGTCAAGACCCAAGTCGCTCATCGCGTGGCTTATCGCTCTCCGGGGAGACGACGGCTCTAAAACGTACCGCGTGCCGCACTATCAGTCCGCTTAGCCACGCTCCGGTGCGTTTTCTACTATTTTGCACATTCGCTCATTTCAATTTCGCGGCGCGACTCGCACTGTTACGACTTTTTCCACCCCACGTGTTAAATTGGCAGCAGTTCTCAGTCGTCAAAGCTTTCCCTGGGAAATTATCGAGTCCCCCTGGGGAACCATTGAAAATGATTGCCATTGCAGAGCACAGGACTAAGGGTAACGTGTGGAAGAAGATGGTGAGCAAAAGCCAGTTGTGGGAAGATTTGTCCCGGAGTTGATGAACAGTGATGGCAGGGGAGTTAGAAAGAAATAAAGAACGGAAAACTCAGAGTTAAACTGGTAATAATTATTGAGGATCTTGTCTTTGTGTCTGGTGTCTTTGTCGTTGGCCACTATGACTAACTAATCCTTTACATTTAAATATTGAGTAACTTCCTTGTAGGGTTCTCCTGGGGTTGCATGGTAGTAGTACTGAAGGGTTCTTATAATATTCGAACTGAAATATGACGATCAGACTTCACAGAGGCTCTAGCCTTCTTGGACCTTTTTCAAACTATCCAGATTATATTTTAATATGACTCAGATGACAATAACACTAAAAATGTTTATATGGTTTTGCCAAGTTTTTTAAGCCGAAGTCAATTTATTAAAAATACAAAAAAGGCGTGATACCATACCGATCTTGAAGCCATCATTTGATATCGCTCCAGAAAGGTTTTAATTTCTGGTTTCCTTTATGTCAACATATAGCTGACATGCAATAGATACGAAATTATATAGTGATCTGGCTTTGTCGAAAGATCAGACGTTTTTCGCAAATGGTTTGCTCTTTCATAAAGCGTAGACTTTTTAAATAACCTTCTTAGGCTATTTATTACATGTAAACCAAGCAAAACAAACAGAAGTAACTGCTGACTTTTTTTTAGACAGTTACTGGTGTTGGCCTTTGCATGGTACAGCACAACATCCAAAGCAGACATGCGTCGGTGAGCCAATGCTAGACTATTGTTGGTCCACCGTCTGCGACGCTGGCCCAACATTAGGCTAACATCAGCTCAACGTCGCATGTCTGCTGGGATGTATTACTTTTCAAGTAAGCTGATTTTTCACTTTACATGATATAGAAAAATGAAAAATGAAATAAAATGACATATAACACCATGACTCTTTGAATGACTCCCCAACAAGAAACCATTACTAATTTAACGTTGGTTAGCCCACCGCCTGGTATCCAGAAAAAAGGGGCTGAATTTGTAGAATTTCCTAAATAGTAGACCATAATATTATTGAAGTACCATTACCACTGATTACCAGTATGGTTCATTTTAGTAAATGTAATGAAATGAATGGGATTTCAAGCCACCTTTGTGCCCATGTAGGCTAAACTGGGCCAGGAGAGCCTCATGAGAATGGTGAGATGAATGAGACGACAGTGTCTCGGAGGCTCCTCACAATATTGAATCTTTACAAGTGAGCTGATAAGAAACATATTTTTAAAACTTGAAGGCCAGAGCGGGGCTCGAACCCGCGATCTCCGACTTTCCAAGCAGGCAGCTTTAACAAGTTCTTCAAAAAATCCAAATCAAGTGGGCGTTCAAGGACTCCGAGGCCGTCATTGGATACGTCACTACCTCATAATAAACATCTAATCACCGCTCAGTCGTAACCAATAATAGTCGTAATGGCAATAATATGTCCGTCCATTCATAGCAAACACGATACGTTGACACATGTCATATTATTGTTGGGCCAGCGTCGCAGACGGTGGTCCAACTTTAATAAAACATTGTGTCAACGTCTCGTGTTTGCTGGACTGCTGCACTAATTACTGTGTATAATCAGAAAATAGACAACAATTTTATTAGCGGATGTCGTGACGGTTTCGTCCGGCGGCACGGGATCGATTCCACGAGCACGATCCAGATGGCTTATTGCGGATCGCAGACACGAGACCCCTGTTGTTACATCCAGCGGCAAACGGCGATACGATCCACGTCCATGGGCGCATGGATCGATGCCGAATTAGAAACGTTTTTTATAGTCAACACGAGCTATCCCAGTGAACAAAACGTTCACCCAGTGTTGTTTCAATGTTGGGCCAGCGTCAAAGACGCTGAGCCAACATTAAAAAACACTTATCGTGTTTCGTGATTGCACAGTTGACTCAATGTTTGGTTAATATTGGGCCAGCGTCGTAGACAATGGACCAACATTACACCGTCATTGAGTGAATGTCTCTCGTTTTCTGGGATAATCGAATGAATTAGCCTGGCCATGCCCGCAGTCGTGCGAGCCAACAGTTAGCCGGGCGTCCCGGGTTCAATACTTGGCGTGCACAATTTAATTTCCGGCGAGTACCCACCTGGTTCTTCTGGGGATTTTAGAGCAAATTGCTGTCCTGTCTATTTTTTCTGCTTAATTTACCGCACCACTTAGTGCACGGGATACTCACGCTCTGAACAACCAACACACACTGTCGGCACAATGTTGGGCCAGCGTTGGCGACGTTAGACCAGCGTTGAACCAATGTGTTGTGTTGTGTCAGGCAGCCAGTCTGATCCATCAGATTTATCAAATCAGGATTATTTATCTAATAAACCCTATAAGCCCGACTGCTAGGCCCACTTCCACATCCAAACCACATAAAAGTGAAGTAAAAATACAAAAAACTACCTATAAGTAGGATTTGAACAATAACAATCTTGGTGTTTTGTGAATGTCGGGCCAACGTCATTTACGTTGGACCACCGTATGTTGCTGACTAGATGGTCACGCCACATTCCACTTGCTTGCGGATAACCAGTAGGTCTACATGAGCTCTCTATTACATTAATGTACCTGATCGATGTACATGAACTACATGATGGGAGAACGACCATCTACCCTGTTTTACAGCTCTACTTACGTAGGCCTAACTAGTTTTTTTTTAGATTGAGCAGAACAGTTCTCAGTTTTATAATATGCAGTCGTTTGGGTTTGTGCTTAATATTGTACAATAATAATTTAAATATATGCTTATCTCAGTTTATCCTGTATGTCCACACATTGATTCATTGATTCATTTTTTTATTTTTTTATTCGTTCGTTCGTTCGTTCGTTCGTTCGTTCGTTCGTTCGTTCGTTCTTTCGCTCGTTCATTCGTTCGTTCGTTCGTTCGTTCGTTGATTCATTCATTCATTCATTCATTCATTCATTCATTCATTCATTCATTCATTCATTCATTCATTCATTCATTCATTCATTCATTCATTCATGCGTTCATGCGTTCACTCATTCATTCATCTGCATTCCACGTGTTATTTCAATTTGACAATATGAAGTGTGACAAACAAATTAGCGCCTTTACAAGAGTAAATTGAAATTGAAAACATAATATAGGCTTCTTTACGATAACGAAATAGACGATGAAGAGTCTACCATGTTACAGGGGAACTAGTTTGTGATTCAGGTGATCATTCTGTTGATGGGCAATTTGAGGTTTTTATTGATCCGGTACAACCTCAAATTGCGTTCGTCAGGAATGCTGAGCGTTTCAAGCTCGCGCTTAACCCGTCTCCTGTAAAGGTTTTTCAATGATTTGAAGCTGGAATAGCTAACGCAATTTCCAGCTTCAAATTATTGAAAAACATACATTTCCCAGATTGAATTAATCGATCGAACATACATTTACCACAAACTATTGTATCTATTTCAGTGACAGGTTATTTGTTTCACAGAATGCTTGTAAATTATATATACGGTCCTCGCAAGACAAGGGTTAAGCCAATAAATTAGCGAGAAGACTGGTGGGCACCAAGTTCCTTATAGGGCGTCAATACTAGTATCTAAGACTCAATTTATCCCGGTGATCTGCATCAGATTGTGAATCTATATCCCACAAAGGTCATCATGGGAAAGAAAGATTGGCGACCTCTAGCGAAAGGATTGAAAACAAGTTTACTTGGGACTGCTTTTGTTTAGAAATTTCATCAGCTTAATGGGATACAATTTTCAGGGCATTGTGCTCCCTGAAATTGCACATTTTTTTGTAGTAAAGGTCTAACGTTCTGGCACGTTTTTACAGATTTTGCCAATATTCAAGTCAATAATGGCTGCAAGTCGGCCATTTTTAATTTGACTGAGTTGAAAAATTGCAAGGTATAACCTTCTCTGAAACCGCACGTCTTGATTTATAGTAATGGTCTAGCTATCTGGAACAGTTTGCCAGATATCAGGAATATGCAAGTTAATTATGGCGGATGGTGGGCCATTGTGATAAATTTGAAATTTTTCAGGTCATGTCCCCACCTAAAACCACATTTTGTAATTATAGTGATGGTTTAGCTCTCTGGCACGCTTTGCCAATTATCAGACATATTGAAAATAATTATGGCCGATAGTCGGCCATTCTGAATTTGATCAAGTTGAAATTTTTCAGGGCATACCCCTACCTGAAACCGCACATTTCGTATTGTTGTGATGGTCTAGCTATCTGGCACAGTTTGCCAGATATCAGCAATATTGAAAAAAATAAAGTTATTTGGCCGAGAGATGTAGGTCAAAAAGTAGTCAAAGGTCAAAACCCCCAGAAGGCACATCTACACCCGCTAAATGAAGTACATGTATGTGTGCAATATGAAGAAAAAAACCATATGGGTTTCCGAGATCTGCTCCGAAAACGAAAATTCGGACAGACGACCTGACGGACATCAAAGGCGACGCCTTAACCCGAGAACAAAAAAATGGGGGATCCGCTCATGAAGGGAACTCCTACAAATGGGATCGTAGTGTGGTTGTACCCTCGGGATAGTTTGGCTAGAACGGATTGAAGTGTGGAATTGCCAGGTGATAGCCTGGTTTTATATGCAGACGGCGAGGTCCTATAGAACAGCCACATCAAATGTATCATGCAAAGCTAAACAGTTGCAACTGCTAGACGTATTTTTTAAGTAAGCAGTAACAGCTATTTGCCTCTGCAGGGCAGAATTATGCCTTATAGCGTGTTCTCTAAACAATTAAATCACGCAATGTAGAGATGACAAATTACGGCCAGTGGATTGATATTCACAAACTAATTTACCGAGATGTCTGTTTTTGCGAGAGAAGTTAATTAATTGAATTGTCGCACGCGGGAATGGCAGCATATTTGCGCCCACGCCAAGGCCTGCAAACACGAGAAGTTCACCCAACGTTGGTTCAATGTTGGCCCACCGTCTGCGACGCTGGCCCAACATTGAATCAACATTGGGTGAGCGTCTCGTGTTTGCTGGGAGGCAGGCCGGCGGCACGCCCGGCGTAAGACTGGGGTAATCAATCGGTAAAAATAAAAACACCTCCAGACAACGACATATGTGGGAATGTAGGTGTTTTTGTCCCGACACTGATGATCATCCGGACATCAATCTAAAGGGCACGGGTTGATCCTGGTACACAGCATCTCAGATGACATTTGATATCAGTTGATATCCCTACTTTGGACAGCCAATGTGGCTGTCCACAGTAGGTATGTCAACTGATTTGCAAATGCAACCAAAAATGTCTATATTCAAGAAAAATGTTTTGATAAAAGTTACTTTTCAGTAGTGTGAATGGAAGATTGATAAGAACGTAGACATATGCTTGTAGTAAAAATGTACTGTTGTGTATACAACGCAATTAGGCTAAACACAACTATACCCGTCAGAAAAATCGAGGGGTGCCGTGACGTATAATTAATTAGTGTGTATAATTAACTTAGAAAAAACTATAAAAGTAGTACCCTAACTCCGAGGCCCGGCTTTAGTCTGTTTGAGTGCTTTAGACAAAAAAATGGCATAATATTTTGTAAACATAGCTGTATTGGTTTTCCTCTTGGGCCAGAATCCTAAATGTCCAGGATATATAATGAAAGAACCAAGAAGACAAGTATACCTTCAACGTGTAGGCCTATACCTTCCACCACCATCGCTCACCACTTTTGGCCAGCGTCGCAGCCCATGGCTGGTTCAATGCCGGACAATCGCTAGGACAATGCCGGCCCTAGCCATATTGCATTAACACTGCAGAATTGTTTTTCTGTTTTAATTAGGTTTGTATAAGACTGAAAGTCAAGCGAACCCAGAGAGCATTTCAGTGGCAGAAAGTAACCACCAGATCAGAGAAGACAACCCATCGGCTCATTGCTGGGCCAACGTCGGCAGACGTGGCCCAGCAATGAGCCGATGCCATCGCAGACATCTAGTGGATGCCACGATACGACAAAGCCCCAGCAGACCAGACTGTTAAGTAGTCCTTGCAGAGTTCAATCATGGAGACCTCGCTTGTTGGCGTGCCGCACAGAATACCAGAGAGCCGATCCTTGGTACTGCCTGCACAGTCATCAAGGTCAACGAGTTAGAAAGATGACCGTTGTTGATGAGCTGGCCAGACCAGCGTGC
This sequence comes from Flabesymbios commensalis, assembly GCA_964017125.1. Taxonomy (NCBI): domain Eukaryota; kingdom Metazoa; phylum Annelida; class Polychaeta; order Terebellida; family Flabelligeridae; genus Flabesymbios; species Flabesymbios commensalis. The sequence goes on from OZ024913.1 coordinate 67,644,400, forward strand.
TGATTGCTCAGGGTCAACACTGCAATGACGCTCTGAGAAAGCGTCTGATTTCGTATACCAACAAATCTCGCGGGTGAGTCATAATGTGTCAGCTACAAAACAAGTGTTGCACGTCCTTAGCATTTTAACATTAATGTAATGAGGCTGAAAACGGTTTATTAAGTCAGTGCTGATGCACTAACTTAAAAATAAGTTTATTAGTTCATCTGGTAGTACATAATATTCTGAACATTTTGGTATTTCGATTGTGCTTCTAGGTTGGGCGGTTGTTTCGTAGGCCTAATGCATTTTTTTATAATTTTCTTTTTGCATTGTAAAGTGTAATGACATTTTTATGGATTTCCTTTTTTCAATTGTAATATGTATATGAAGGCTGCTATTTTAATTTAAAGCCTGGTCATACTCAGCCATAACCACCTTCAAATCCACACGACAAGTCTTCTCACTTGTAGTCGTGGTGGTGGGAGCTTTCCCCACACAACACAATAATTGGTGGGAACTCCCCCTAGATAACAATAATTATTGTATTTATTCCGTCATTTCGTGTGTTGCTCTTGATGATCAACACTTTATCATTTCACTGCGCGACGCGACATAACACTATCTTAAGTTAATCTGTTTGATTTGACCGTTTAAACCACAGTTTTTGAGAATGAATGTAGCGTTTAAACATCAAGATATCCAAAGCTTTGGTCTTAAATTAAACAATATGAGACACAACTTCAAGTGGGTGAAAATGTATCAGTTTGGCAGAGCGCGGCTTAAATGTTAATGCCTCGTGTCTGCTGGGATGAACATCAGCTTATAAAAATGCCAATTTAAAAAGTATCCGTTTTAAAAGCGTTATAATCTTATATTGACGCTATATTACGTTTTAAGGCGTGTTTCAAACCAATTGAAATGTCATTACACCTAATAAAAAATAGGTCAATAATTCCATAGAATGAAATAGTTTATGTGATTTGAAAATGCAAATTGCGTCAGCAACTACAGGTTTAAGGAAATGAAAAGTAGTAGCGACAAATTCGGCGGGAGAAGTGTTCAGATTTATTATCTTCTTCAGGATAGAAAACAGCGCTGCACAGCACGTCCGCATAATTTCTCGTATATCAGTACGGCAGAGCGCAGTCGGCATAACTAACGCAGTGGGATGAAAATAGACAATGGGAGGGAGGATGACTGTACTAGACAGAGATACCAGACAATGACTAGGGTATAAAACACAAGCTGGACTTGATACTGACCATCCCACAGATACCATGCAATCACTCAATGGCGGTTTTTTGTTGGCCCAACGTATACAACGTTAGCCCAACATAAAACACAAAGGAACCAATATCTTAAATCCAATGTTGGAATAATGTTGGTCCAACGTCTACGACGTTGAACCAACATTAAAGCAACATTATGACAATGCCTTAGCTGCAGATGGTCGTCACGTACTGGAGGTAGCAGGATCAGTCAAGGCTTTGGTTTAATGATGGCTCAATGTCCACGGCGTTGGCCCATCGTTACGCCGCCACCATGTGGGATCATGTCCCCATCGATTGAGGCCGTTGACCCTATTTTATGTGTTTGATGTTCTAGAAACGCTACAATAGAGCCCGCTCCCAGGCCGCTGGTCCGCACGATCAAAGTATACTTTCTAAAAGTGGACATGGAACCTGCTTTTTTTGCCCAGCACCAGGCGAGTCCTGTGATTGCTGGACTGCCTCGTCGGTCATCCTACAAGGATCACTGGGCAATGTCCTATGGTTACCACAAGACTCAATCCGGTACAGTCTGTATGGTAGTCCCCAATTGAATGTGGCATACCCTTGTGAAAACTAAACTTAGTAGTTAAATTGCTAAAAGTGTATATATCGGAAAGGGACATGGCGCAATGGTCCTTGGGCAAGGCACTCCACCCTTAAATGCTTCACTTGACTCAGGTGAAAACTAGTATCTGGTAGGGCAGAGATGGCAATGTGTACGATACGTTCAGTGCGCCGAAATGGTTGCAGGACTGTATGCTCTCCGTGGATTTAAATTAGCAGGTTCAGTGACCATAGGGGGGTAAATGTAAAATCGGATGATAGGTCTTCAGACTTGATATCAGACTATAAACCTGCACCTTTACCTTTTACCTTTTTTATATTATTTTTAGATCTGGTACACCCCTACACACCAAAATGACGAGACCAGACGAGACGGCTCGTGGGGAGTCTTTTTGTGTATCAATTCGTTGCGTCTTAACCCTTACAAACGCTGAAATATTTCTGTACAAACCATGGAGACCAAATGTTTTTTTTAGGTTTGAAATCATCATAAATGTCGTAGTTAGCTCTTTCCATACATTTGAATACCTATGTTACGGGTCTAGGGCCATAATAACTTTTGTTAACTTGTCAGTGTGGGAATCGACTTTTGACGTCAGAATTTGAGCTGACAAGGTTAAGCAGTGTTCAAGGCGTTAAGCTGTTCAGTGTTGGTCGGGTGTAATCGGTTCTCGCCTTGTCTGTTTAATAGACTGCCCTAAAACGCAGTCAAACGTAATTATTATTCTCTAATAATATCAATCAAAGAGTAGCAGTTGAAGCCATGTGACAACATTTAGTTGCCACGTGGCTTTTTGACAGTTCCAAACAAAAAATGCCAGAGTTCTGGTCAGCCTCAAGTCGTAGACTAATCGTCGTAGAGTCTTACCCGTGTAGAGTCACTGTCTCGTCTTGACCAAAGACTTCCCCCAAGACGATCGGTTTTAATTTCTTCGTGTACAGCCTTGTTGGTGTAGACCGACATGCGACAGCATCAACCCAGCAGCGGCTCAATGTGTAGTTTGTTGGGATGCTAATGTAAAATAACAATAAGAAATGGTGAACGGACCAGACTGCGGTGAGTCCCCAGCATAGATCACCTGGTAGACAATTTGGAGGTATAGTTTTTGCGGGGATATTGTCATTCGGGTCGTAAATTGGCCATGTTGTCCGGCTCATCCTGTTCTGCCGGCAGATAACAGTGTATAAGTTTGACCCTGGTCAGATAGATGTGAGTTATTCACGGAGATAACGCCTGGTTTACTGTCCACATTTACTTCTCCCATGTCGTCACTGTTAGAAATAACGTCATCTTAGAAATGTGGACGAGAAACATAGAAGAGGCATTTTGTTAAGGATACGGAGAGGTGAAAAAATAGCAGTGAGTGGCACATCAGGGAACATACCAGGCATATGATACCTGTCACACCGCTTCATGTTCGCTGATGTGCATGTTCGGTGATGTGCATGTTCGGTGATGTTCGTCCGACAGAAATTATTTTTGTCCTGAAAGAGTTCGTTCTTAGTCAGGGGGTTTTGTCATTTATTTATTCAAATCTTTCCACAAGCACCAAATTTGGACGCCATATTAGACAAATTCAAGATGGCCGCCATTCATATTAGACTCATGTCATAACTTCTCAACTAATAGCCGTATAGACACATTAAATATCCTGTCCGGTGATGTTCGTTTCTCAGTCCGATCATTGTCAGTGTGATAGGGTCATTAACGGTGGCACCGTTTTGGTTGGTAGACCAGCCCAATTAGTCCGTGGCGTATTTACGGACCTCATGGTTTTTGTTCAATACAATTCATTATAATTTATATAAACATAATAGTCAAGATAAGAACTTTCGGAGAAATCATTACATTCTCCAGGAAGGCTATGTTTTGGTTGGGTTTGTTTGTTTGTCTTTCTGTTTGCTCATCCGTCGGATTAATTAAAAGTAATAAACAGATTCGCATGAAAATTTTATCACAGGTGTGTTTTGGGCCAAGGAACAATCGATTAATTTTAGGAATGATTGGAATTAGGATCCGGATCACGATCCAATCCGGCGATCCGATCCGGATCGCACGGATTTGCATCAAACTTCAAACAGAGGCCAAGGACCAATCCGTTAAATTTTTGTGATGATCCGGATTACGATCCGGATCCAGGGGTGCATATTACAAAGAATCCTAACTTTGATCCTATCTTAACTTTCTCTTATTTCCATTACAAAAAGTTAGGATCACCTAACTTTTTGTAATGGAAATAATAGAAAGTTGAGATAGGATCAAAGTTAGATTCTTTGTAATATGCACCCCAGGATCCGTATTATTCAAATCGCACGGATTTGCATGAAGCTTTTACCAGAGGTATCTCGGGCTAATGAATAATTTATTAATTTGGGTGGAGATTTGCAGTCTCAGACTGTCTAGTTTGATATAATATAGTATTTTATCAAAGCAGTCACTTTTAATTCGCCTTAAGATGGGAATGGACGTGGGACAATCAATCCATCAATATAGGAAAAAAGTCCCTTGTTCGCTGCGATATAGGTTGCCGCCACTATAAAGACAAAACTTTATTTTAGTCAGGGCCCATTTTCGAAATTTCTGACTTGGTAAGGCATTTTTTAGTAGAATTTGGCATGCAGTTGTTCTTACACAATTTGGGAGCGCTGATTCCAAATCTGCCCCATGCCAAGCTATATTTTGTGTTTTTCATACTCAAAATTCAAAAACAAAATGGCCGCCAAAATTAGTGAAAATGTCACAACTTTACATCACTGCTTGGCTTACAATGAACATAAAAACATCATTTCGGTGTATTAAAACCCACCTGGGCAACATACTTGATGTCCCCTGAATTTCACCCTGTGCGTTTGCCGCTAGAGGACAAAATCCAAAATGGCCGCCACTGCAAGGCAATGTGTCATAACTTTGTTTCCAAATTACGTAGAGATGTGTTTTTGATGTCTACATATAGGTTTCTCACACCCGGGAAACCAATTCAGAGCCGTAATAACATCTATTATCAATATTTCACAAAGTTATGGGGAGGGGGGGGGGGACAAATGTTGCGCCAGGAAAACGACACATCGTAGTCCAGTGTAATAATAATGATTTATTTAATAAAGTCATTTTTTCATATTTAGAAGCCGAGGGAAACAAATGTAATATCCGGCATCTTGTAAACATGTTTAGACTATTGACAAATTTTTTTTTATGATTGTTGATCACTGTCCGGCACTAGATAACCTGTCGCTCGCCATATATCCGTTCTAGGCCTATTAGTATGTGGCCTATGTGATATCCACCTGCATCGTGTTTTTACAGTACCGTGAGGAAGAAAGCAATAATTTAAATGTGCGTTGGCCACGGGTGGCACCCTCCTGCCCAAGCCCTGTACTAGTTTTATGCAAAACATGAAGTTAATCCATCAAGGTGGTTTGCATAACCATGGCAATAATGACACACATACGTGTTCCGTTCCTATTGAGACAAGAAGTCGTTTAAGTTTAACAATTTATGATTCTAGTAACTAGGTATATTGTGCTGGTTAAACCGTGCACATCACATAAAAATTATGTTTTTCAATCGGATTGACAATTTACATAATCATGATATTATTATCATCTTAATTTTTATATTTTTGATCAGAATAGATACCATACAAAAGCCTGGTAATGCGCTGATAACACAGTTTTCAGACATAATTGAATGAATAAAGTCCCAAGCATCGGCTCAGAGATCCACACAAAACCGTAATGTAGGCTACACATATTTCTACTCCCCTAACATGAATGAGATATCAGAAATCTGTAAGTTGGTGCAGAAGCTTACTTATATATGTTTTGGGCATATAAGAATGATGGTTGAGGCCATGCTAGGGTAATGTTGAAAATACTGACGATGAATTTGTTTTATAAATATAGTATGAACATACACCATCTTCAGAAGATGTTAGTAACCAACCTAGTCTTGGCAACTAAATGCTATAGAGTGTCATGAACAAGTCACCAAAGATTATTGGGTACACTATTGCAACGAGATATGATGCAGAATATGTGGTATACTAATTGAGGCAATAATACCGTTCGTAGCACGATCAGGATGTTTTTATGAAGATTAACATAAAATACAGAAACTTTCTAGATGTGGTCGTGATATGGTAGAATGTATGAGGAATCAGTAGGTTCTGGTCATGCATGCTTCTAATCAGATATAAGCTCTCACTCTCATATAATATACAATAACTACATGTCTGTTAAATAACAGATACTATGAAATAACAGATACTATGAATAAATATTGTCTATTGTCCAACAGGTCAAGTTGTGTCTTGAAGTGGTATGGGAGCGACAACACTATTTTGCAGGAAGAGGTATCAATGTTAAAGACAATACGTCTTACCATATATAAAGTGATGAAATTATATGGATGTGAAGATATTTAGGTTCCTAATAACTATATGTCTCCTACAGACATAGTAGATTAATTATCATTCATACAGAGTATTTATTACTTATCTATTATTTTCTTTTGTAATAAGCATTGATCATCTAATAATCTATGCAAGACACATGTATCCTACATCAAAACATTTCCATGCACACTGCGATGTTATCTCAGACGAATATATAACAGATAAAGTACAGAATCAGGGGTGGTAGTCGTAGAAACTGATGTAAACTTGCTCATTCTGCTTTCGAAACGTTCTCGTCATAACAATGCCTAGCTGTGTAAACCTAGAACTGGTGATATTTATCGTACCATTCAACCGTCTCAATGGCTTCCAGAAAACCAGCACATCAATTCTAAAAGAAAGACATTTAAATTAATTCATAAACATCCAGAACAAGAACTTAAGCCAATTGTATCAATGTATCCTCTTCGTCAATAACCCCTGCCACAAAAAGTGGATATTGTTTCCGCTGTATTTTAGGCCTGTTTAGCAATAAATACAGCTCTGGCCAGATAACAATATTATAAACATCTATGAGATTGTGGTTGGAGCTTCATTGATGGACAACCGCAACTAGTTCTGAGCTTCTCGTGTAAAAGTTTCCTGCTCATTCTGAAGAACTATCACATTTACTTTGATTCAGCGTGAATTAGGACCACGAGAAAGTAGCCAATGGCGTCCTATCAAGGAGTCGCTACATCAATTCCGAAGCTGCACAAATATATGATCAATATATTGATGAGGGTGACTATTCTAGCATTATCATTATACAAGATGATGGCACTCATGCAAATCTGAGATATACACAGCAAGCCTATGTAGCTACAGTGATGTTAGTAACACATGCTATTTTCCTCATAGTTAATGTGTTGTTTCTAAATAATCATTTTCTGCATTCCTCGTAACTACATGTAACATAGCAGCTGAGTTTTTTGATGCTGTGTATTTTTTTTGTTATCAGAAAACTATTAAGGCGCCAAAAATAACTTCCTACGACATTTAGAAAAATGATTTAGTACTTGCTGTATAATTGGCGGCCATTTAGGATTTTTCCTTGAAACTACATGTAATATAAAAGTTAGAGGTTATTACTGTATTGTACTAGATTTATTGGTATTAAAAACCTATATTTAGCCACCAAAAACAACTTTCCATGACTTTTAGAAAAACGTTATGGTACTTTTTGTTTTATTGGCGGCCATCTTGGATTTTTTGCGTGATAGTTGAGCAGGTCTTAGAACATGAAATTCCTCAAAACAAAAATGTTATTTTGAACACGAAAGTCAAGTTTGTGTGTCCGCTGCGCACCCAGACATGATGTATAATCATGATAATTGAGACTTTATCTGCTATTTTGGCGGCCATTTTGTTTCGCAATTTTGAAAGGGAAAAACTAAAAATATAGCTTGGCATGGGGCAGATTTGGAATCAGCATATCCGAATTGTGTGAAAACAACTGCATGAAAAATTCTATTAAGAAATGCCTTACAAACTTAAGGAATGCCTCTTTTTGAAAAATGGGCCCTGACTATTTTTAAAATAAAATTACATGTCTAATTGAAAATCACACAATGTCACGTGGAAGCGAAAATTAAAAATAACTAGGGTTTTCACAACCTTTATTATTGTTTACTTCATTTAAAAGACATAAATCATAGGCTAGCATGAAAATTTCTTTCTACTTTTATCTACGTTGATAAACAAAATACATTTTTATTAGACTACAGTTTAAAACGTTCTCCAATTAAATTGTCTTCTTCGGAAATTGATTTCACTGAATTATATTTTTATTCACAGACATAAAAACACAATTAAATTGGCAACTCTTCTGGGCTGGCTGATAAAATTAATTCCTTTTAAAAATGTCTAATTATTCTGGCAAAAAGTCCCCGCAAGCTGACGTTTCGCAATATCTCAACGATCGGCCGTTGTGGCAAGGCCGCCAACGCGCAGTAGCCTCGCTGTGTTATATTGAGGAACGCTCCATTTTTTCAATAATGTACAAATCCCGATTTTTCCTATAATTTATAGCGGTCGCGTTTGACACTTCTAATGAGGAAACTGCCAAGATTTAATCGGAGGCTCCCTTGGGCGAGCCCAGAAAAACCCACCCACGGGTGGGTGGGTTTTTCTCGGCTCCCCGAGGGGAGAGAGGAAGCGGCGGGCAGGGTCTGAAGCCGGTCCGCGGATACAAATGGAGCTGTTATGTTTGTTGGGATCTGGGATAATTGGGATGACCCTGTGACATCCAATTCCTGAAAACAATACGGTAATAACTCAGTGCCTGGTCAGAGATAGGATGTGTCGGGGGCGTCCACTCACTACGTGGTCAAGCCGCTTACATAGACCAGGGAGATGTACTCCCCCTCCCACTCCATAGACCCACGTCAGCCGGACTTGTCCAATGTTATATCTATACCTGGAGACACGTTAAACCTGTAAAACATGAATATCGCTGATTTCTCAACCGATTTTCATAACAAAAAAACATATTTTCAAGTAAAGGATAGACAGGGATATATCCTAACCAATCTAATAAACATGTCTGTCAAACTTTTCTCAACGGTTTCTATAGTATTTTTTCCCGTAGATTTCAAATCTGGCAGATACCATTCGAGATTTTGCATATTTAATTAGCTAATTTGCATATTTCCAAAATGGCCGCCGAAAAAAAGTAATCGGCTATCAATACAGTTCCCGCAATCCTAGAAATGTGTTTTTTGGCCCTAAGTTCGGGTTTTGAGATCCCATATTGCAATTTTGACGAACATAATAATTTTAGGGTCATTGGAAGGTCATAGGTCACGTGACCATTGAAATACAATAACCAACATTCACGTTTTAGCAAAAAGTGCACAACTTGACCTTTTTTGGATAAAATGATGGTTTGAATGCCTGATAATATATATTTAATTTCAGAGAGTTACATCTTATACACAATACTATATTTAATAATACAAGATGGCCGCCATAATTCAAAATGGCCGCCAGCCGAATCCAAAATCAAGATATCTTAGTTTCTGGATATCATATCTAAGCGATCTTAGTGGCTAGATTAAGGATTTTTGGACCAAGGAATACAATGCCGAACATCATTATACTGTCAAATGATTTTTTAGAGGTTTTTGATCTCCATAGTTTGATATTTTGGCAAAATTGTGTGATCCATCTACGCCACCATAGTTATATTTGAATGACTTCCTCCCAGTATGAGTTTATCATCCGCACACTGTTCTGAATTCACATACTAACATGATATAAAGTTAAACCATATAAATTACATGTGTATGACAGCGACAAAATAGGTAAATAAACATCATTTACATTATAATACGGCACTGTTATGTTGTAGAATATGTAAAATTACTACCCAGGGGGTTAACATCATATTTTCTGGAAAACTGACAGTCTGACACGGCGTGTTGTAAAAGGTTGGGCACCTGAAATGATATCTACATATATTTAGGATCACAACCTAGGTGCACAACCTTGAAAATCGACTACTGATAATTGACAGGAGGCCAATAATGGCGGCCATTACCGAGAAACCTTAATTTGTCAATATCTCGGTCAATATTTAAGATAATTTGCTTTTAAAGTTGTCTAAACCTACCTTTTCAGGGTCAAGGAGCAATATAGAGCCAACCCTGAAGTGATTTTATGTCTTCTTAACAAGATAGTACACAAAGCCATGCATTTGATAGTGTGAAATTAATGTTTTGCGCTAGATATTATTATTCTCGTTTGATAAGAAAACATTTGATGTGATAACAATGTTAAGTTTATTGATTATAAGCTAACATAAGTATTAATCCATGTTGTGTTACATCACTTGTTACAATAATCACTTCAAAACATATCTAGATGCAAGTGTTTACAATGTAAACACCCAAGAAGGCTCCCCCTCCCACTTTTCAAATGAGAGTTATACATTAATTACAATTTTTGCAGATAATCAATTTGTACATGTAATTATCAAGTAATATTATGAGGCAGAGGCTAGCAGCTTTAGGCTAGGGTGATAAGGTGCTAATTTGACGAAAAAAGACTAAAGATGGCCGCCATGACCCGGATATTTTCCCAAACTTTTTGAAAAATTAATACAGTCTAGGAAATACTACTACTATGCACTGTGCTGTATATTGAGTATATCGGATGAGTGGCTTTGAAGTTATCAGGGTGACAAGGTCCTAAATTGAAGAAAAAATATTGTAGATGGCCGTTATGACCCAAATATTTTCCCGAACTTTCTGAAAAATTGATGCAGGCTAGGAATTATCACTACTATGCAGTATTTTGAATATTGAGTATATTGGATAAGCAGCTTTGAAGTTATCAGGGTGACAAGGTCCTAATTTGACAAAAAAAGATTAAAGATGGCCGCCATGACCAGAATATTTCCCCGAACTTGCTTAAAAATTGATGCAGCCTGGGAATTAATAGTTGCATCCAGTATGTTTAACACAAAGTGAATCGAAAAAGCGGTTTTGTAGATATCAGGGCGACAAGGTCATAATTTAACGAGAAAAGATTAAAGATGGCCGCCATGACCCGGATATTCTCCGAAATTTCTGAAAAATTGATGCAGTCTAGGAATTAATACTACTATGCAGTATTTTTATTATTGAGTATATCTGATAAGCAGCTTTGAAGTTATCAGGGTGACAAGTTTCTAATTTGACGAAAAAAAATTAAAGATGGCCGTCATGACCCGGATATTCTTCCGAACTTTCTGAAAAATTGATGCAGGCTAGAAATTAATACTACTATGCAATATGTTGAATTTTAAGTATATTGGATAAGTGGCTTTGAAGTTATCAGGGTGACAAGGTTCAAATTTGACGAAAAAAGATTAAAGATGGCCGCCGTGACCCGAATATTCTCACAAACGTTCTGAAAAATTGATGCAGTCTATGGAATTAATATTTGCATCCAGTATGTTGACCACAAAAAGAATCGAAAAAGCGGTTTGGTAGTTTATCAGGGTGACAAGCTCCTAATTTGACGAAAACAGGTTAAAGATGGCCGCAATGACCCGAATATTTCCCCGAACTTTCTGAAAAATTGATGCAGCCTAGGTATTAATACTTGTATCCAGTATGTTGAACACCAAATGAATTGAAAAAGTGGTTTTGTAGATATCAGGATGACATGAATGAGTATCATGGATGAGTATCAACCATGCGCGGCGCCGCCGCCGCCGCCCGCACGCGCCGGCGGACGAAACCGTTTTGATATGCAATTTAATGCTGAAACACGGAGGCGTTTAGCACAGCTCCGCTATCCTCTGGTCGGATAGTCCTCAAGAGTCACAATAGTTGAGGGTAACTCCATTCATTCCACATGAGAGATCTAATGTCAAACACTATTGCCTGTAGTTTAGGCTCTAGCATGGTCAACATCAGTGCCTGTACTGATGCGGGAGCTGCATTGGTACCACTATTGAGTGGAGGAAACAGGCTACCCCGTTGGCAATCCACCACAATATTATAGCCAGCCACGTGTAGGCTGCAGCTTCCCCTACATGCAACAGACGGGACAGATCCCAAATGACCCTCCCCAGGTGGGTGCGAAAAGTACCACTACTAGCAATCATCCCAGTACCCCTTAGACTGACTATGTTATGAAGTGATTATAATACCAAATGCTATATCACTGCAAGGGCTAATACTTATTCATTATCAAGTTTTTGATCAATAAACATTATCATTGTTATGACATCGAACGCTCATGATGTTTTCTTATCAATAGTGATTATCAATATACAGTGTGAAACATTACTTCCAAAACATAAAAGCAGAGTTGTGTGTATATAGGCCTACTGGTATACATATTTACAAGACATAACATCACTTCAGGACTGGTTTTATATTGATCCTTGACCCTGAAAATATTTGTCCAGACAACTTTAAAAGCAAATTATCTTAAATATTGACCGAGATATTGACAAATTCAAGTTTTTCGGTAATGGCCGCCATTATTGGCTTCCTGCCAATTTCCAATAGTCGATTTGAAAGGTTGTGCACCGAGGTTGTGATCCTAAATATATGTAGATATCATTTCAGGTGCCAAAACTTTTACAACACGCCGTGCCAGTTTTCCAGAAAATATGATGTTTACCCCTTGGGTAGTAGTTCTGGGTAGTAGTTCTACATACGCTGCAAAATAACAGTGCCGTATTATAATGTAAATGATATGTCTATTTATCTCTTTTATCGCTGTCATATACATGTGATGTATATGGTTTTACTTTAGACCATGTAAGCATGTGAATTCAGAACAGTGTGCAGATGATAACCTCATTCTGGGAGGAAGTTATTCAAATATAACTATGATATAACACAATTTTGCCAAAATATCAAACTATGGAGATCAAAAAGACATCAAAAATCCCTTGAAAGTATAATGATGTCTGACAATGTATTCCTTGATCCACAACACACCAATATTTAAGACACTAAGATGGCTTAAATATGATATCTAGAAGCTCAGATATTTTGATTTTAGGCTCGGCTGGCGGCCATTTTGAATTATGGCGGCCATCTTGTATTAATAAATATAGTCTTGTGTATGAGATGTAACTCTCTGAAATTAAGTATATAATATCAGGCATTCTAAAAATCATTTTATCCCCAAAAAGTCCATTTGTGCACTTTTTGCTAAAACGTATAGGTGGGATATTGTATTTCAATGGTCACGTGACCTATGACCTTTCAATGACCCCCAAAAATAACATTGTCGTCAAAATGGAATTATGGGATCTCAAAACCCGAACTCAGATTATTTTATATACCGGTGGTGTAATTTGTGGTTTAAAACAGAGGTAACTTATTGGGTTTATGATAGACGGGAGGCATAAAATACTTTTTCAACAATCTACTACAGTCAAATGGCAAATTTTTTGAAATAATCAATATAATTTAGCGAAATTTTCGTCTTAATTGATCTCACAAAATTGAGTTGTTAAAACAATAATGTAAGATCCTGTATAACCAAATAAAAAAAATACTCAAATTTGAATGAAGATGCCTTTCTAAATAACCGTACCCAAGCGTCAACTCACATAGAATCATGACACGATATGACATTTATAGATGAATAACCAAACGAAGAATTCATTTTATTCTCATTCGATCTCATTCGACTTTTGTTAATCCAACTAAAATTATAATTGCAGCAATTCTAGTCTTCGGTCAAAAATAATAATTGAGTCGTCACTTAATTTTTAATTCAAGCAAAATCAAAAATGCTGCTCAGTATATACGGTATCATGTATTGTGAATGTATTTACACTGTTGAAAATTGTCCAACCTGATATGTCCAACCTGATATGTCTGTGCATATACGGGCTAAACTGGGCCAGGAGAGAACCTCCTGAGGATGGTGAGATGAAAATCAGATAGCATCGCCCTCGTCATACAGTATTCGAACTTCGGGCCCTGGGACCGTATTCAAGTATAAGTTACGATATATCGCAGGCTTCTGATTGGTCGAGATGGCCAGCTTGTATGAGTATTCGAGCCTTAGCGGTCTGAGGCAGAGATGTATTTCTGCTGATATACTGGTCTAGGCCCGTATATATAATACTTTTATTTAACAATTTGCCAATCAGATAAAGTATTTTTTTAAATTGTATATAAACGAGATGATGTGCAGATGCAAGTACTTGCAATGTTTTTTTCAGTATGTCGAAAAAATATTGCATATGAACGAGATGCAGCGCATAAGCAGTGAAAAAACAAGTACTTTTTCCGTATATTCTGTAATGAGCTGATTGAAGCCGTGATAATCGGCCTGGCAGACAGGGTACCCCCGGGGGACAGACGGGGGGTCCGGTGTACTCCCTGGAGTGATCCACGGCAGTTAGGACGGGGAGTGTAGTGGTCAGATTGGTCCCCCTCAGGCCTCGGGGCCGGCCAGGGGGAACGGCTAAGACGCTCAGCTTTGAGAGCTCTGATACGTTTGCTGCTGGCCCGGCATTGTCGCGATGTTGGGCGGTATTCACCCAACATCGAGGCAATGCCGAGCCAACGTCTGGTCTCATATTTTTTTCTGTTTGTAATATGATGATGCCTACCATAGGTGGATGCCCCTCATCGATCATAGATAGAAAGACTGGGATAATAATTGGGGTTCATATGAGCAAAATTGTCAGCTGTGGGCGCACGTTTGTAAACAATAATATATGAATATGATTAAATAGATTTCAAACACGCCTAAATCTTCGGTGATTGGTGTGACAGGTAGTAGCGTTAAACCTTAAACTGCCAAGTTAAATATTTTAATTTTTAACCTATTTGATGTTGTGTCTCGCTACTGTGACGCACAACTTCGAATGGGTGAAAATTACGCATATTTGTTCAATTAGACACCAAACATTTGCAAATCTTGATGTTTAAACATACATTTCGCTCCCAATAACTGTGATTTAACCTGAAAATAAAACGGATTAAAAACGACTATAGTCGTGAATAGCAAAAAAAAAATGAATTGAATGGGGTTTTAGGCCACCTCTGTGCACATGTAGGCTAAACTGGGCCAGGAGAACCTTCTGAAGATGGTGAGATGAATGAGATGACACTGCCCTCCAGACACAGAAATATGGAAATGTCACAATTTGCACTGCATACATGTATTCTCTATATACATGTATTCTGGGCACTTATTACACTCCTGAATCCACATATTAAATCACACCAATAACAAAAATGTTACAGAGCTGGTATTGCATATACAATAATCGCCATTGCAAAGTTAGATAATTAAGGCAAATCAGTAAATATTATATCACGGCAAATCCACAGAGCGCACGCTGCTGTCAGCAAACCGATGTTGTATTATATGACACACGGATGAGGAATAGGCATAATTACGACTGTGATGCAATCATATACGGGAGAGAGGGATTGCTAACTGCATTGCCAGTGATAACGCAATTTCCTGCACGCGCCGGAAAAACATAAATATTCCCGCGAGATAAATCTACTTTCGATTGCGGCTATCAGAATGCGGTTACTGATAGAGCCGTCCAGAACACCAGCGACGTTGAGAGAAGGTTGGTTTAATGTTGGTTACATCAAGTAAACATTGGATCTACAGTTGTGCTTGTTTCGGGGGGGGGGGGGGCGCCCGCTTTAACAAAACAGTCAGATTGTAAATTGATGAAGAATATTTTAGACTCGCAAAAGTAAAAAAATATATAGCAAAACAAATTAGAGTATGATTTAATTAAATTTCCAATTAGAGAAAGGGGAGAGAAGTATAATGAATAATTTTCCTATTTAAATAATAACTGAATTCCGGGCTGTGATTAGCTCATCCGGTCACGTGACTACTGACTCAGCCTCACTTTAGTTGGTACAAGGGTGGAATACGATACGTGATCCAGTATTTCTGATCATTTTATTCTGTTTGTGATGGAATTGTGATGAAAATGATCTTACAGTCAGATTCACATTAGCCAAGGTGAATGAAAACACTGATTTCTCAGTCGATTATCAACCATTTTTCATGACATTTTACAAAAACCGTTTTCTAGTCTGCGGAGACCACTCCGAAAATATCGTGATGTTTTATTTGGCATAGGAAGTTGGACCATTTCACAGGTAATGCAATTCTGAAACGAAGTTAATGTGTTTATAAAGGGCGACATTTACTACGTGTTATATATAGGGGCCTACTAACTTTGAAACTACACAATAGTTATCAAGGAAATGTTCAGGGTAGTCGCCGCCTCACTAGAAAATAGTGCTTGTAAAATTGTAATAATTGTGATGTTTTCAAAAACAGGTCTTTTCCACAACTCAATTTGAATTCAAAGCTATTGGTTATTTCACAAACACCGCTTACGATGCACGTACGCGCCCCAAAGAACACAAGCATGTTTTTGCCAAAGCAGATTTTCATATTTAATGACTGCTCGACTAATAACACGGTTTTACTGGGGAAGAGAGAACCTGTGGTTGACAGAGAGCAAGCTTTCATAACGCAATCATTGCTATTGTAATAAAGACAGAATTTACTGTTGGGCCGTTGGAGATCATAATTATGGCTCGGGAAATAAAAGTAAGATTGACTGTGGGCCGCTGGTACGCATCAAACTCATTGCCATAGCAACAAAGACAAAAATTGCACCACAATCGTTTTGAGACGGGTCCCATGCCTGGAAAATTACGATCGTAACAAAGAAACGACGGTTGAATCGTTTTTGGGTTCCACCTGATTTAAAGTATTATCATATACTGATCCGGAATGGTGGAATGAATGAGTGTTCTTCGTGCTTCCTATTTTACTAATCACAGACGTCATCCGTCCAATGACAAAGTGTACATTTGGATATGCAGATTATTGCTTGTGTTTGTGCATAAATTGTACATCATTGTCTACTTTTCTAGTCAATATGTAACAAATGTATTTCCCGGATCCATTATAGATTTCCTGACGTCATTATTATCCATATATCTATAATGTGACGTTGATCCTAATATGTTAATGTTAGCCCTACGTCTGCGGCACTGGCTCAACATTAAATCAGCATAGGTTAACGTTTTGTCCCACTGCAGTGGAATATATAATCGTTTGTTGAGACGCTACGATTCATTTTACTACATTTTTGGACAAAAGCAGTGTTTTTTGGAGGAGAGGTGATGTAATCTAAAAAAATGATGCCATGTTTTAGTAATTTTCACCTATATAAAGCTCATCCCTAATTAGGGCAAGTTGACTACGAATTAAAATTTCTAAAATCCATGAGGTAGTTCTATGCATATGCACGATCTATTTCAAATAAACTAAACAAAATTGAAATCGGATAAGAATTGGGGGTGGAGAAGCATTTCTTATGAATTGTGGACAGAGTGCCCTGATTGGGTCCTAATTAGGTCATAAGTTAATTAATAATTAAAATTTTTAAAAACCGTGAGGAAGTTGTATGCACAGGCCTGACCTCTTACAAACAAACTAGACATAATTGAAATCGAATAAGAATTGAGGGAGTAAAAGCATTTCTTGTGAATTGTGGACAGAGTACCCTAATTAGGTCTTCATTAGGTCATAAGTTAATTAATAATGAAAATTTATTAAATCCGAGAGGAAATTTAATGCACAGGCCCGAGCTCTTTCAAACAAACCAAACAGAATTGAGATGGCTTAAGAATTGAGGGAGAAGAAGCATTTCTTGTGAATTGTGGACATAGTGCCATTGGGTGCTAATCAGGTCATAAGTTAATTAATAATTAAAAATTCTGAAAACCGTGAGGATGTTCTATGCTCAGGCCCGAGCACTTTCAAACAAACTAAACAGAATTGAAATCGCATAATAATTGAGGGAGGAGAAGCATTTCTTGTGAATTGTGGATAGAGCGCCCTAATTGGGTCTTAATTAGGTCATAAGTTAATTAATAATTAAAATTTCTGAAATACGCCAGGATGATTAATGCACAGTCCCGAGCTCTTTGACACAAACCAAACAGAATTGAAATCGGATGAGAATTGAATGAGGAGACACACTTCTTGTGAATTGTGGACAGAGTGCCCTAATTGGGTCTTAATTAGGTCATAAGTTAATTAATAATTAAGATTTCTGAAATCCGTGAGGAAATTTAATGCACAGGCCCGAGCTCTTTCAAACAAACCAAACAGAATTGAAATCGGATGAGAATTGAGGGAGGAGAAGCATTTCTTGTGAATTGTGGACAGAGTAGTAGTAGTAGTAAATCATTGCTTTACGTCACTTTTCGGCACAAAAGGTCTTTTAAGTGACATTATAATACGATAAAAACGTTGTAGTCAATTGATGAGATGAATGATGTACAGATGATGATGTGAGGGTGGGGGTGATAGGGCATGGTGGGTTATTGAGAGCGTTTTCCTTCGCTCGCCCGATAAGGGGTTCTGGGCATGTCTAGGGGATATACCCCCAGACATGCCCAGACGGCCGGAGACTTGAGTTTCGCTGTACAATTTAATGATGAAACTCTTTGGCATTTCGCGCAGCTCCGCTATCCTCGGGTCGGATAGTCCCCAGAGTAACAATAGGAAGGATCACTCCCTCTGGGTAACTCCATTCATCCCACGTGGGAGACCTAATGTCAAACACGCTATTGCCGGTTATTTAAGGCTACCACAGCCTACATCAGCGCCAGCACTGATGCGGGTGCTGCGTTGGCTCCGCTGTTGAGCGGAGGAACCAGGGTACGCCACTGGCAATCCGCCCGAAGATTATAGCCAGATACGAGGAGGCTGCAGCTGCCCTTGGATGATTGCTGTAGACTAGTGCTTCCGTACAATGCCGTACACAGCATCCAACAGACGAAACAGATCCCTAATGACCCTCCCCAGATGGGGGCGAAAAGTACTACTACTAGCAATCATCCCAGTACCCCTGTGGACAGAGTGCCAGTGGGTCTTCATTAGGTCATAAGGTAATTAATAATGAAAATTTATTAAATACGAGAGGAAGTTTAATGCACAGGCCCGAGCTCTTTAAAACAAACCAAACATAATTGAAATGGCTTAAGAATTGTGGGAGAAGAAGCATTGTGTGAATTGTGAATTGTGGACAGAGTGCCCTAATTGGGTCTTAATTAGGTCATAAGTTAATTAATAATTAAAATTTCTGAAATCCATGAGGAAACTTAATGCACAGGCCCGATCTCTTTGAAACAAACCAAACAGAATTGAAATGGGTTAAGAATTGAGAAGAAACATTTCTTGTGAATTATGTACAGACGACAGACAACAGACGACAGACACAACACGATGGCAAAAGCTCATCTTAGGCCTAAAGGCCGCATGAGCTAATAAAATGTACAAACTATAAACTAGTTATTTGATGAAAATGATACTGCATAAGTAGAAAATCCAGAACAAATCTCCAATAGATGAATCTTATAGATAAGGTGATACAGTGGGTGTTAAATCTGTCACAATGGTCACAGGGGATTTCAGTTAAATTCGCTGAGGATTTTAAGAGCTCACACTTAATGCTCTTACGATTTAAAAAAAACTAACTTCACAATTCCACAGAATACTTTACACCCATGATACCCAAGGCAATCAGACCAACGCGGCACGCTAATTCAATAATCTGCCTACGCGACGCGTCCCTCCCGGAATGCACCGCTGTCACCTGCACGTGATGCGCGTGCAGCCAATCAGATTTGTTGTAGCATACAGCTGTGACACCCGGCCTGTAGTGGTGAGCGCTAGGTTAACAGAGGCCGGTCATCATCACTCACAATCCATCATCGTGGAATGTCCATGTTATAAACGATGTGTGTGAGGTGGCGCACGAGCCAGCAAACACAAGTCGTTCACCCAATGCTGTTTTAATGTTGGGCCAGCGTTGCAGACGCTTGCCCAACATTAAAACAGCAATCGGTGAACGACTCGTGTTTTCTGGCGAGTCAGAATCTTTAATCCCTTAACTCTGGCCCAATTCTGAGCTAACGTCAGATACGATGGGCCGGGGCAGGGCCAGTGATGGGCCGGTACGTAACCACCTCTTCTCCTGCCTCGTGATGTAAGCTGTGATTGCGTTATCGTCGCTGTCAGGATCATTTCGTGAACAAAATCAGATAGATTGCCTGAGATTAAATATTCCTCTCACCTGGGTCCCATAAGACGATGCACCAAACATTGGCCCTACATCAAAAGATGACAAGCACGTTTTATGTAGGCCTATGTGTTTAAATTGATGGTACTGTAGACGTTCCAGATGGAGATTCCCGATACAATAAAGTCATGGAAATCGGTTTATGTGACACAGACGATTTTCATGACTTTTTGTACAATCCTTTCTACTTTTCTAGAAATACAATACTATATATTTCATGTTGATCTCAGCGTACACTGCATGCTCACCAACATATAATACAATAATACAGCTTTTCTTATCCACTCAGCTCTGACTCAATTTAACATAACAAGAAAACAAAGGCCACCATCACCACACGCCCAGCCGCTACGCCCTCGAGATAGAAATGCACAAATGTTAAAGAAAAAAGCTAAAAAAGCTAATATTTTGTAAAATTCTATTCAGGGTAGGTCAGGAAATAGGTCAAAGCTGATATCTCTAATACAGTACATTTCCCCCCTGGTTTCAGAAAACGATATTGTTAATCTCTAAGCTATTTTAGCGGAGATAGGTAGATAAAAAAAGTATGGCATGTCTACATCCCCTGAGTGATGTCTGTGTGCAATAGGTAAGAAATGCCCATAAGGTTTCAAAGATATGCTCCGGAAAAGAGTATGCGGCCAGATATGTTAGTCTATCGGCTAAGTCAAAAAGTAGGTCAGTGGCCATAGCACCTAAAAGGAACATCTAAACCCCATAAAGATTTGTGTGTGCAATATGAAAGAAATCTGTCAATGAGTTTCAGAGATATGCTCCAGAAACGAGAATTTGGAGAGACAGACGGACGGCCAGGTAAACATCATTGTGTAGACGCCTCTTGCTTGCTGCCCACATGGAGGATAAGGCCAATTGGCAGAGAGTTACAGGCAGGATGGTAGAGGAGACGCGCAAATGCTTATTAACAGCCATATTCAGACAGGATTTATAACTAATTTCCTGACGATGCCATTTGAACCGTCGCCGGCGATACTTCGCAGACACTGTGGAAATGAACAGACTTAAGCGAAGAATACGGCATGTGAGATGTGACTAAAATAGAACACATCCACGGCATCCAGTTCAAACCGTCGGCATAACGTCTTCTGAGAATATAGTAGGACCAACATTATTGCATCATAAACAATAAAACATGTGTGGACATTTCATACATTTGCACGCAGGCCATTGTTAATAATTATAGGATATTAATTTTCACAATAATTGTCGGATAATAACTTTGTAGAAAATGTGAGAGAAAGTGTAACATGTATACCCTACCCTCTAACTTGGCGGGTAAATAATTTATTATTTAATTGAGCATTGCATATGGACAGTCATTATTTTAATTCTTCCTCTTTTATTTGTCGAATTCGATATATTTGGCAAACGACAACTGGCCATTGTTTTGACAATAGACGTGGTTTTACGGCCCACTTTTCCCCCGCAATTGACTACATTCTGTCTCCTCCGTCGTATGACTTACACTGTAGGGGACACAGCTCCTCAAGGCTGCCAGCTACAGCCTCATTCATCTTGGTACCACCTCTAGCACCCTCCCCACAGGCCCCTTGTAGTCCTCAAACCAAATCATTATTGCCACTGAGTGGGCAAGCCGCCTGTTTATACGGCAATAAAAAACTGAAGGCTGTGATTATTGCTATAATCAGCTCATCCTCCACTGGCGCCCGCCATCCCTTGTGTTGGAGATGCCTCCTTGGGGACATCAGAGCTATGGGACGTCTCCACAACCTACCTACGCTGGAGGGGTCCGCAAGACCTGACACTCTCCAGCAGCTACCGTGCCAAGACAAACAACAGTAATTGCCCAGCAAGCACGAAATGTTGAACCAATGCTGGGTTGATGTCGTAGACGATGGGCCAACATCAAACATGCATTGGTTCAACGTCTCTTGTTTGCTGGGTGCACAGTTTAAAATTAAGCAGTTACTGCTGTTTGTCTTTGCACGGTAGAACGGGATGCTCGGACCTACCATGCGAATACTGTCTATGGTATGTGCACTATAAAGAACCCTTGAAATCATTCGAAAAGAGTAGGACTTCGGACTTCTGTCGGGATATTGCCATGATTGTGCAGAAAGCAACGTAAAAAAATATTCACTAACAGTAAGTGAAGTAAAGTGTAGCGTCCAACGCTTAAAGCAGCTGGGTCGTTTTACTTCACTGAACAATAATATTTACATTGCGCGGACCTCACTCCTGTGGATGTTGACCATGCTGCGCGTGCAGGTGAGCATGTACAGACTAAACTGGGCCATGAGAACGTTCTGAGGAGATAAATCGGATGAGACTGCCCCCCCCCCCCCTCCCCCCCAGATGCAGGATTAAAAATATGAGCACTAACGAGACTGGGAGCACGTGATCATTACGAGTGAACGAGAAGAAAACATTTATTTCTTGCAAACCTGAAAATGGGGAACGGGGAATGAAATCCTGAATTCCCAATCTGGCGTGACAGGCTACATCGCTAACCAGTACACCAGGACCCGGTTTTGCCAACTGGCTGAACTAATTCATTCCTTTTTGGGTGCAGTTGATCAAGGCGTATGACATTTTGACGTGGCTATCTGGGAGAATTACATCGGGGCGTATAATATATGTAACTAGGTATAACTAATATATATTTCAACTTGAACTCTCCCTATAAAAGGTACCTTAAATATAACACTAGACCCTTACAAAGTTTGTGTTTTAATAAAGAAGTGACCTTTAATAGTCATTTGAATGTAATTTCAAAGTAGGAGCAGGGCGCTTACCATTATACACACATTTATTATATCATTCAGCGCACATATAACTATACATATGAATGTAATGGATATTTTATTAAATTATCAATATTTCTATTGTAGTTACGTGTGTGTATTTCTGCGATAAATGACACATTATTATCAAATAATGCAATATTTAGTACTTCGTCTATACTTATTAAATGGAAGCCATGAAATATCTGATCCAACTCTTTTGAATATGATTACTTGACACCGCTGGGTCACCCTGAATTTAGGTCAGTCTTAAGTTCATGATTGCTGAAGACGATATGTTGCGTTAACCCTCACATTGCTGAAATATGCTTGTAAAAACCATGGAGACCAATGTCTGCCTCGGACTACATATAGATGTACATTGTAGGTGAAGCTTGAACATAATCAGAGGTCGACCACCGTGTCAGGTTTGTGGCGGAGGACGAGATCCAGTTTGTGTTTTTATGGGGACTGTCCGTCTGAGATAGTCCGCATCTGTAGTCCAGGCTGATTCCACTGCTAAATTATTCAGGCTGTTTTCCACAGACCGTGATTGGAGTGACTACACCAGGCTTACACAAGTCCAGTATGGGGAGCTGACCACTGCTCACTGGTCACTATAAAATCCCCTATAATATACATGTGTTATTATTTATGTTTATGTGTGATTTCAGTACCGAAAAGCGGGGGTTATTAGCTTGTTTACTGTCGATAATTTGAATCCCGAATATTCAGAACAGCACCAGAACAGCCATACAAAAACACATTTTAACTTTAATAGTCATAACAAATATATGAGTAATTTTTCACATTTTCAAATGGGTGAAGATTTAAATCAGATGCGTGTAAATGGTCACTGGGAAGGGGATGGTAGTTTCCACCGAGAAGTTTAAGAATATTCAAGTCAAAATTATGACTTTGGCTGAATCCGACCCAGACTGGGCTCCGCTGGACCTGTTACATAACACCAGCAAGTAACTGTCTTCATTGAACATGTTTAAACCAACATTAGCCCATCATCTGACGTGTCACATGACAGCCCAGTGATAGATGAAGATGGATTGACCCCACATAACAGCGGGTCAATAGGGTCACTGTTCATCACTCCATCTCATATGTCTGGTGTTGATGAGGAAGGTGCTAACATATATGGCACACCACGGCAAACACAAAACGGCGATCCAATGTTGTTTTAATGTTGGTCCAGCGTCGTAGACGGTGGACCAACATTAAACCAGCATTGGTCTCGTGTGTTTTTTCTGGGATACCACAGCTTAATGAAGCAAACACATTTAAATATACGAAGACGCCAAGTCATCGCGTAGCACGACACGCATCATCATCGTTTTGTTGTTAATAAATAGCTATAGATATTTAGGATTTCCAAATATTTAGTAAATACTATTTCTACGAGAAAGGAGAAAACAACACCCCAATTCAAAAATTAATTATATTTATCAATAGATGTGCTTGGTTGTCATAGGTAATATATTTACATATAGCCTATTATTTAAAATTAGTATCGTAGAATATCTACATACATGTAGCAGGAAAATTTACAATTTCAAATTAAAATTCGCCATGCACGCTATCATTGCACCGCAAACAACCAGATGGTTATAATCTAGGTCACAAGTTTAGCGCAACACGCTAGAGGGAGTGAGTGCGTGGTGTCGCCAAGGACACGATTCCATCCCCAGACAAAAATAGACTTGATGGCTGGATTAGCTGTCCCCAGAAAATTAGAGATGATGACTCGGCGCCGGATTAATGACGTGCCGAAGTAGAAGACGCTGATCCGGAATTAAAACGGCGTTGAGTGAGTTTCTTTTTTTCTGGGCCCTGCCTGCGTGGGATGATGGATTGATGTAACTGTTGATCCGTGTAGAGGCAAACAGCAGTAACTGCTTACTTGAAAAGTAAGCAGTTACTGCTGTTTGCCTTCACATTGCAGTTAAGCAGTGCAAAGCAAATAATGTTAACTGCTGAATGCAAAATAAACAGTTATTTCTGTTTGCATTTGCAAGTGTGCCCTGTAAAGTGAAACAGCAGTAACTGCAAACAGTCGTAACTACACCATTTAACAATAATAATGGTGTGTGCCTTCTGCCCTGCAAAGACAAATAGCAGTAACACAACATAAAGGCAAACAGCAGTAGCTGCATACTTTTCAAGGAAGAAGTTAGTGCTGTTTGTCTTTGCGCAGGTCAACAAAACGCATAAAAAGCGGTATCAGTTTGTTTTTCAAGTAAACAGTTACCGTTGTTTGTTCCGGCAGATGAGAGTTAATCCGGTAAGGATTGATTATTTCTGCTGACACATCTGTAAACGGGTGTGGACATGGGAGATGGAAGAGGGGGATCCCTCAATCACCTTGATCAGTGTACGCTCCAGGGCACAGACCACGTCTGTTCACGGGATCAGTCTACGCTCCAGGTCACACACCACGTGTGTTCACGGGATCAGTGTACGCTCCAGGTCACATACCACGTCTGTTCACGGTTCAGTGTACGCTTCAGGTCACACACCACGTCTGTTCACGGGATCAGTGTACGCTCCAGGTCACACACCATGTCTGTTCATGGGGTTAGTGTACGCTTCAGGTCACACACCACGTCTGTTCACGGGATCAGTGTACGCTCCAGGTTACACACCATGTCTGTTCATGGGGTTAGTGTACGCTCCAGGTCACATACCACGTCTGTTCACGGGATCAGTGTATGCTCCAGGTCACACACCACGTCTGTTAACGGGATCAGTGTACGCTCCAGGTCACACACCACGTCTGTTCACGGGTCAGTGTACGCTTCAGGTCACACATCACGTCTGTTCACGTGATCAGTGTACGCTATAGGTCACACGCCACATCTGTTCATGGGATCAGTGTACGCTCCAGGTCACAATCCTTGTCTGTTCACGGGGGCAATGTACGCTCCAGGTCACATACCACGTCTGTTCACGGGATCAGTGTACGCTCCAGGTCACACGCCATGTCTGTTCAGGGGGTCATTGTACGCTCCAGGTCACATGCCACGTCTGTTCACGGGATCAGTGTATGCTCCAGCTCACACACCACGTCTTTTCACGGGTACAGGGTACGCTCCAGGTCACACACCACGTCTGTTCACGGGGCCAGTTTACGCTCCAGGTCACATAAAATGTCTGTTCACAGGATCGGTGTACGCTCCAGGTGATCTGGTCACACACCATGTCTGTTCATGGGGTTAGTGTACGCTTCAGGTCACACACCACGTCTGTTCACGGAATCAGTGTACGCTCCAGGTTACACACCACGTCTGTTAACGGGATCAGTGTACGCTCCAGGTCACACACCACGTCTGTTCACGGGTCAGTGTACGCTTCATGTCACACATCACGTCTGTTCACGTGATCAGTGTACGCTATAGGTCACACGCCACATCTGTTCATGGGATCAGTGTACGCTCCAGGTCACAATCCTTGTCTGTTCACGGGGGCAATGTACGCTCCAGGTCACATACCACGTCTGTTCACGGGATCAGTGTACGCTCCAGGTCACACGCCATGTCTGTTCAGGGGGTCATTGTACGCTCCAGGTCACATGCCACGTCTGTTCACGGGATCAGTGTATGCTCCAGCTCACACACCACGTCTTTTCACGGGTACAGGGTACGCTCCAGGTCACACACCACGTCTGTTCACGGGGCCAGTTTACGCTCCAGGTCACATGCCACGTCTGTTCACGGGATCAGTGTATGCTCCAGCTCACACACCACGTCTTTTCACGGGTACAGGGTACGCTCCAGGTCACACACCACGTCTGTTCACGGGATCGGTGTACGCTTCATGTCACACACCACGTCTGTTCACGGGATCGGTGTACGCTCCAGGTCACATACCACGTCTGTTCACGGGGTCAGTGTACGCTCCAGGTCACAAACCACGTCTGTTCTTTGGGTCAGTTTACGCTCCAGGTCACACGCCACGTCTGTTCACAGGGTCAGTGTACGCTCCAGGTCACACGCCACGTCTGTTCACGGGGTCAGTGTACACTCCAGGTCACACACAACGTCTGTTTACGGGTCAGTGTACACTCCAGGTCACACACAACGTCTGTTTACGGGTCAGTGTACACTCCAGGTCACACACCACGTCTGTTCACGGGTCAGTGTACGCTCCAGGTCACACACCACGTCTGTTCACGGGATCAGTGTACACTCCAGGTCACACACCACGTCTGTTCACCGGTCTGTGTACGCTCCAGGTCACACACCACGTCTGTTCACGGGGTCACTGTACGCTACAGGTCACACACCAGGTCTGTTCACGGGATCAGTGTACGCTCCAGGTCACACACCACATCTGTTCACGGGGTCAGTGTACACTTCAGGTCACACACCACGTCTGTTCACGGATCAGTGTACGCTCCAGGTCACACACCACGTCTGTTCACGGGGTCACTGTACGCTACAGGTCACACACCAGGTCTGTTCACGGGATCAGTGTACGCTCCAGGTCACACACCACATCTGTTCACGGGGTCAGTGTACACTTCAGGTCACACACCACGTCTGTTCACGGATCAGTGTACGCTCCAGGTGACACAGCACGTCTGATCACGGGATCAATGTAAGCTCCAAGTCACACACCACGTCTGTTCACGGGTCAGTGTACGCTCCAGGTCACACACCACGTCTGTTCACGGGTCAGTGTACGCTCCAGGTCATACAACACGTCTATTCACGGGTCAGTGTACGCTCCAGGTAGAACAAAATAGACTGAGCGAGAGATTCAATATTGTTTTACGTCACTTGCTGCAAATTGTGGCAAAATTTTCTTGAGAGAAGGAAATACGATGGACTTTCTAGTGCCTACTACAGAGACAGCAATGCACCTAAAAATGTATTTGAACATATTGCAGCACTGCATAAGCCTATGTAATATATACACAACACCTTCAAATTCAGCACCTTACGAAACAGAGCCGATCCAAATGGGTCATTTGCGCCCATACAAAACGTGTACAACATCCTTTGAACGCTAATATCTAAGACATGTCTGCGACTAATGAGGTCGACAATGGGTTTATTTAAATCAGCAATATTTAACCTACATTTATGCATGCTCAGCTCATTGTCATCTACGTCGTGATTAATTCCAGTACAGAATGATATTGTAGTATGATAGAGAGCCTGTCCACAGGCATACTATAATATATTACTTACATAAAAATGCACATCAGTGTAATATATCCCCTTGTCAAAATTCAAGAATTTTCAAATGGTGTTCAATGTTCCTTGAGATAAAGTAAATTTCAAGTATTATCAAGGCCGTATTTTATTTAGACTTCAAGCACTTTAAAAGTTTAAAAATACTTATAGTAGTAGTAGCAGTAGTAAAATATTGCTTCACGTCACATTTCGGCACTTTTAAACTTTTAAAGTGCCTGAAAACGTGGTCATCTGGGTGATATTGTAATACGTTAAAAACAGCGCAGTCCGTCGAGGAAATTAATGATGTACAGTTGATGATGTGAGGGTGGGATGATAGCGCATATAAACTGGCATATAAAACTAACTGTTCATATGAGATGAAGCATTATTTGATGGACGGATGAAAATACCACATGACAAATAAATAAACACGAACAAAAATAGCATATGTCTAAACCGACAGACAAATAAAAAAAATGTAAAGTCAGGTTAGTCATGTTTATATATAACTACAGAGTTACGTATTTACACGAGAATGCACTCAGTCTGCAGGAATGTATGTCCATATCAATGACTGATTATACTATATATAGTAACCTTGGGTAAATATAATATAAGAGCGCGTAGTGCAGTAGATATGACACCTTTTGGTCCAAGGCTGGATAAATGTTTGGTTGACATATGAGAAGGTGATACTTGTAGATCAAGGCATATAACCTAACCCTTTCAGCGCGGGGACCGACTTTAAACGTAAGAATCTGACGTCTATAGACGTCAGATTCTGACGTCCAAAGTCCATCCCCGCACTGAAAAAGAAAATATATGTAAGAACCGTAGACTCACAACATACGTATTAAAATGAAGCAGAAAGAGCTATCGGAGACATTTATGATGAATTCAAATTAAAAATAACCCTTTGGTCTCTGGGTTTATATAATAATATTTCAGCGCTATAAGGGTTAATACACTGTCATTGTGAATGAAAGACGAGTAGATACATGAATGTAATCATAATGGCACTGAGTATATATATACCACAATACCCATAACGCGATATTCATACGAGTAACGTAATCACTAAGGCCACTCTAATTTGATGATGTGGTTTATGTTTATGTCAGTGGTAAGAGACTGAGGTGCATTCAGTTAGCTATGGATGTCAATTGAGGTTTGTCATCATCAGTTAAATTCGGTTTACACTATCAGATTTTTGTCCAGACAAAAATCGGATGGTGTAAACCGAGCTTTAGAATGACTCATTACCACCTGCAGTCGCCAGTTGTTATATTTTCATCATATTCAATTAGGTAACATTCTTAGCCCTATTCAATTTTCAGTCACTTGAAGTTGTGTCTCGCTACCGCGAAACACAACTTCAAGAAACTGAAAATGTATGTTATTTGTGAAATTTAGGTCCCGATAGGTATCAGTGTTTCAAGATTGAAGGCATATTTTACTGTGAACAGCTCGTTATCAGTGGTTACACAGGTGCTACTAAAAACACGGAATGTCTACTGCAGTCGACATCAGTGCTCTGAGGGTTAAATTGTGCCCTACCTCATAGTAGATTCAATTCATAAAACACACACTCACCTACAACACACAAAAACAACATGGTTAAGAATCAGCAAAAACTTCATCTAAACAGTATTTTACGACTGTAGGCTATATTCAACTGTATGTGAAAAACTGAAATTGAAGGTGATATTGAAGCTAAAAATATACCAAATTTTCAGTACAAGACATGCATGTAGACTAGTCACTTATTAATATTCTAAAACTAAGTGACAAATTCAAAAAATCAATTATAGGTGAGGAGAGTAAGTGAAACAAATATTATCAAATTCCAGTACATGACATTCATATAGTCACGTAGGCCTGTTCATCTGTTGCCGAAAATAACTAACGCAAATGCAATCATTGGAACCACATGTACATTTCGATTAATACATGATTTATTTTCATGCACAATAAACAAGTCCATATAATATAAATCATTCAGGACAAAATGGAAGAAACACACAACAAAGACAAAGTTAATATGCTATAAGAATGATCATCAAAGTGACTTGATTCAGTTGGATGTGCTGTGTGGAAAGTTGCACTAAAAGTTGGAAAACAGTCAGTTATTTTAATTCACGCGATCGCATATCACGGTGATCGTTTATTTTACAAATATCAGGGCTATCAAAGTTATACAGTAGTAGTAAATCATTGTTTTACGTCACTTTCCGGCACAAATGGTCTTTTAAGTAACATTGTAATACGGTAAAAACGTTGTAGTCAATTGATGAGATAAATGATGTACAGATGATGGTGTGAGGGTGGGGGTGATAGGGCATGGTGGGTTATTCAGAGCGTTTTCCTTCGCTCGCCCGATAAGGGGTTCTGGGCATGTCTAAGGGGTCTACCCCCAGACATGCCCAGCTATACGGGACCACGAATTTAATAAAACCACTAGCCCTATGGGCCAGTGACTTTCTCTGCTTAATATGCACCACTGTTAATGATCACCATAATTTTGTATCACAAATTAACAATTAAATACAATGGATCTTACATAAATACGTAAATAAAACAAAACCGAGAATGTCTGGAATATATCAACAAACAAAATTAATATGTTTTGTAAGACGCGGAAGGGGGGTGTATCGACATTATTTGTGTGAAGAATAAAAAAGAAGTAAATATTGGGTTGTCACTTGCAGCGGTATATTATCCTGGGTGAATAACATTTTTGTTGAAGAAGGCTGTTTATGGAGACAGCAACCAATTTGGCTCTCAGGAAGACCACAAGGTTTGCTGACCGGTTCATCGCTGTTGTGCCACAATATGTTAACCCGGCATCAGCCCAACATCTGCATACATTTGGCCAATGCTGGGTTAACTTTGAGCACCAGATGGTGCTGTAAATCACTGCAGGCAGTGCGCTGGAGTATCTGCAGCCATCAGAATACAGCTGGCGCATCCCAGATGGGGAGCGATCTCCATAAAGGACCCCCCCTGGTAGAGAAATCAGAATGATAACCATCACCCACACGTCTTCACGGTCTTCTCCCTTAATACTCATCAATATCTGCTGTATCTGATCTCCACTCAAATAATGTCGGCGTACCCGTAACAGCGTACCCACGTTTCAGCGTACTCAAATCGTACCCACGTTTCAGCGTATATCCTAATGTAGCCACTTGTCAACTTACCAAATCATTGCCTATCCACGCATCAAATTGTTGACGTCAAAATTAGGAAAATTAAAAATAAATGTTAAAAATGTTCTTCCAAATAACCATTTAATTTTACAAAATATTGAGAGTAATCTAGATGCTAACTTAAATCTAAAGGGGGTATATAGTAGCTTGAAACTAATTTCAGATTATCGCCGAGGGTTAATTCGAACGGGGGGGGGGGTGGCGGGGCGATATATTGAAAATATAAATAATCCAAATAATGTATATTTATTGTACGAGTCATACAACCTTGGTTCAAATTATACATTTAGATTGAGAGCGGAGCCCCCCCCCCCCCTCCCATTACAATGATTACAGCTCCGTTTTTACAAACATCCAAAAATCATAAGCACAATTTCTGCAGGTATAAAAATATACACTTTTACAAGAGAATGTTCTCGGACGTTATTTGGTGTAAGAAAGATAATGTTCCATTTCTATATCAGTATAGATATGGAGCATTATGTATTTTACTGTACAACATAAAATCCTACATGACCCTTTGAACCGCTAAGCGTGACTGACAACAGTCGTTTTTAATCCGTTTTATTAGCTGTTTAACCCTTTAACCGCCAAATTATTCAATCTGAATGTTCACCCACTTGAAGTTGTGTCTCGCTGACGCGATCCACAACTTCAAGTGAGTGAAAATTATTCAGATTTGACAAAATGGCGGTCAACTGTTTTCAAATATTGCTGATTGATGTCACATTTTATCTCTAACATGTTTAAAATGTGGTACTTAATGTGCTAATAAAAAAATGAAAACCGGATATATGCGGCACCGGCGGTTAAAGGGTTAAATCGCAGTTATTGGGAGCATAAAGAGTATTTAATTATCAAGATTTGGCAATGTTTGGTCTCAAATTAAACAAAATAATATGAGTAATTTTCACTCACTTGAAGTTGTGGGTCGCGGTAGCGAGACACAACTTCAAGTGGGCGAAAATTTAAATGATTTAATTTAGCGGTTTAAGAGTAAACATTGTTTCCCAAAAGTGAACCGGACAAAAATCTATCAAAACTAAGGTTGCAATATTTTATTTGTAGAATAAATAAATATCTTGGGGAAACCCCATTTTTCTTCTACAAGATTCTCCACAGTGAAGACAAACAGCCGGGTAGCATACATCTGATATAATATCTGGCGAAATGATAAACATCTCGACCGAGATCCTTTCTCTCTTCACCAGAACCTATAACCGTAAGAGCAGCACCCTGGCGAATACCCCTGCACAACACAACGCATCCAGGCAGGCACAAAAACCAATCTCATTTATCGCCTTATACACTTCACCTATTGACTAATGGTCACCACAATTCCGTATAAGTACTCATCTGGTGAAGTACGCATTGTACGGCGGAAACGTCCGTTAAGCGCTGGGCCAAAATCTGCGATGCTGGGGCGATGTTGAGCCGCGCTTGCCCAGGATTTCGCGTTGACTGGACACCAGGAGTGAGTTGAATCCGGATGGCCTGTCTGTTGATGTTATACACAATAACCATACAGACGATCCATCCGCTCCCCATTCTCACAAACCGCCCAGACAAAGTAGCTTTAACCCTTACAGCGCGGGGATCGATTTTAGTCGTCACAATCTGACGTCTGTAGACGTCAGATTCTGACGTCTAAAGTCGATCCCCACACTGGAAGAGAAAACATATTTCTAATGGCCGTAGACCCATAACATAGGTATTCAAATGGATCAGAAAGAGCTGAATAAGTCATTTATGATGATATCGAATTGAAATAAAACCTTTAATCTCTTTATAAAAAATCAGCGCTTTCAGGGTTAATAACCCTTTCATCGCTAAGAACGATTATATCCGTGTTATTAGCCGATCTTGGGAAATACATGTTTACTCCAACATCAATATTTGCAAATATTCGGTCTGAAAATAAACAGATATGAGTAATTTTGGTTTTCATTATGATACATGTAGAGTGTTGAGTATTTCGAAATACTCACATAAAGAATCATTTGACAAAATATTACTAGTATTTAATAGTAGTTTTGTACTAATATCAAATATCCCTTTGATAATCCTTTCAATCCTGAATTTACCATTGTCATCTTCATCCACTACAAGCCGCGAATTGCTGTCGCAATTCTCGACTTGTAGTGGATGAAGCTGATTTGATGTGGTTTAAAAATTAAAGAAAATTGCCATGTATTGGTAAAACAGTTTCATGGAAATTTACATTCTAAAACCCCTAGTTGTGGGAAAATTAGGTTTTTTAGGGATGTAATGCATCGTGAGGGCTTAAAGGGTTAAGTGGATAATTTTGTTTGAAACTCGGCCCTTCCCACTAAGAATCTTAAAATCATGCTTATTTTAACTTTCTCTTCTTTTCATCAGATTTATCTTAACTCTTCCAATGAAAATGAAAGAAAAGTAGGATAATCTTAATTTTAGGATTTTTAGTGGGACGGGCCGCTGCAGAAAACCATGTATAATGACAAAATATAATGTGACTTGAATATAATTACACATTGAAAAAAGTCGTATACAAGTCCTAAGTATCCCCAATTCTCGCCTTAAACATGTTATAACATTAGGGAGGGAATCGCTCAGACGGGCTCAGCAGTTTATTAGTTGAATATCAGCGTTTCGTTCAACTAAAACTAGATCGTCATCCATCTTACAATCATTAGCAGTATACGTAGCAGTCATTAGAAGACAGGAAAATGGGAATAAAATAGTCTATTTTTATATGTTTTTCAGAGAAAAACAATACTTGACTTACGGGGCCGACTTATTATTCTTCTATTATATAAGAAATGAAAGCGGAAGGGTTTAATTGTACATTTAACGACAAGAAAACGTTGATGATAAAATATTGAAAAAACTCGGTCAACAGTGCGCATGTTTTCATGAGAAAATATGGAATTGATACAGATCAGCAAGTACACGTGGTTGAGATTGTGTGTGACATTACATATAATAAATCTATCAAAAACATTATTGTACACATTGAAGCCCAGAACTGGTACAACTCTGGTACAAATACTTCATGTGAACGCTTCTGCAGTAGAAATATAGCTGCACGCCGGACTTATATATATAGATTCCGCTTTTCTTTGTCTCTTAAACCACTGGACTCCTTCCAGCCCATTACATCCACAGTAGATCTCCAATTTGCGCCGCTACAGCAGGCTCGGCACTATGGCAAAACGTAAACCATCCCACACCCAAGGACGTGACGAGGTCGTAGCGCTGACGTATGCCCTCATCGCAGCGTATGGTTCCTACATGTTTCCAATGACAAAATACAAGGAGCGCTGACCTCATCACAGCGCAGGGTTCCTACATCACTCCAATGACAAAAAACAATGACTTTTAAAGGACTCCCAAGGACCACGATAATCTAATCCAAGGACAAATTCCAACATTAATTTCAGTACAGAATGATTTTATATCAAAGCGAAGCTTAGAAAATAATACCAGATAATACATATTTCAATGTGGATATCTTGTTAAAACGCACTGATGCTGAATATCAACTTTTTCAAGGTTATTTGAAGGCATTGAAATTTTTTTTGTAGAATTCAAACACGCACATATAGGTTTTCAAGTTACTGATAAAGCATAAGCCACCCCAGACCGGAGAACGTGGCGAAGTCGTCGTGCTGACGTATGTCCCCACCGCAGACTGCGGTGGGGACATACGTCAGCACGACGACCTCGCCACGTCAAAATGCCGTCTCTGCCTACTCATCATCTTCAAGCTCAGGATCCAGACTCCCCTGAGAGTCCCGTGTCCTCGTCAGCCCGGTCCGGCTATAATTGCGCGGCTAATTCAGCCGGTACATCGCCAGGTTGTAAGTAACTGTTAGGTCTGCACTGCTGGAGACGACGCGGCCAGGTGTAAATTACTGGGGGGTTTTCAATATCAATGGCAAATTCTGCTCGAAGCCTACATATCCGACCTATGTCTGATTAGATTAATAAGCCTCATAAAGTTTAATCTCAAGTGAACAAATGAGTGAAGGAATGAATAAATACATCGCATTAATAAATGAATGAATCACATGAATGAATCGCATGAATGAATGAATAAATTATTGAGTGAATGAATGAATGAATGAATGAATGAATGAATGAATGAATGAATGAATGAATGAATTATGAATGAACGAATGAATACATCGCATGAATAAATGAATGAATGAATAAATGAATGAATGAATGAATGAATGGATGAATGAATGAATTTATGAATGAATGAATTGAATGAATGAATGATTTAATTAATTATGAATGAATGCAAGAATGAATGAATGAATAAATGAGTGAATGAATGAATAAATGAATGAATGAATAAATAAATAAATGAATGAACGAATAAATAAATAAATGAATGAATAAATGGAGTTTTGGGTCACTTTTGTACACACATTGATTCAATTGGATGAGGAGAACATCATGAGATACAAATCAGATGAAACCCTCCTTCAGATACAAGAGCTTCATTAGTATAATATGTACAGCAAGTCAATGACATGTTCGCACTTTCAAATGCAACTTTTTAGATCGAAATACAATTTGATAAAGTTTGGCATTCACCACGGGCTGTGCACATCAATAAATGTTTCCACTGAGGTAAAGCTAACAATGTAACACTTGTTGTAGCAAAAGATAAACATGCTGTGTTTAAATCTTTCACTTACACAGTCTTTGTAAAGTAAAATGGATCTTAGGTAAACCTATTTAAAGCCTGACTTGATTGGAATTTTAGAGATATAAATAATTGTTTAGGTATATGGATTGTACAACATAAATAGAAAGGGCAAGATTTTAATCACCAACATCAGCAGTCAAATACATTATTTGAACAATCAAGCACACTACAGGTATTATGTGCAATGACCTGGTGTTGTCGCCGGCGATATACGATTGCTGCACGTTGTCCTCACGATGCTACTGGGCCGGGGTGGAAGGGATCAACTATATATTGTGGTGATACCCAAGGTAAGCCACTTCCAACAACCCAGTGTTGGTTCAATGTAAGGCCAACGTCACGGACGATGACCCAACATTACACCGACATGGCCTGTGTTTACTATGACTCTCACACGTCTTGCAGGCCATTCACCCCGCCACACAAATGAAGTACCTCATAGACAGTAGAATACTACAGTACAGCGACAAACAGCAGTAACTGCTTACTAGATAAGTAAGCAGTTACTGCTGTTTGCATTTGCACAGCATATCAATCCAGAATACAAGGAGAAAAGAACTCACATTACTCCTAATATACTGTACCACATACATAGAGAAACCATTGTGGTTATTGTGTTAGCAGCCAGATTGGTCTTACGAGAGTATCGTGAAAATAATATGTAGACATTCTCTTATGTAAATTGGTGATATTGCAATATTGTTATTTTATAGGTCACATGGTATAGCAGATCTGATTGATTTTACATCGCAGTGGTTGATATGACATTGTGCCAGCACTGAGAGGAGGAGCGATAGAGTACATAATATTTGGCCTACTTTGTGTCGCTTTCTCCACAGTGTGGCAATGGCGCGACAGAAGGGAGCCCGAAATCGAGACTGCAATGCACACTCTAGGTCTTTGATCTGTTTGAAGCAATGCATATTATATGCACAACCACGATGATAAACGTACAGCTCGTAGGTGTATATTAGTTTTGTTAACCTCCAAAGCGCTAAATTAAATAATTTAAATTTCCACCCACTTGAAGTTGTGTCTCGCTATCGCGACCCACAACTTCAAGTGAGTGAAAATTACTCATATTAGCTTAATTTGAGACCAACAATTTGCAAATATTCATGTTTTGAACTCAAATTTTATTCCCAATAACAAATTAAAAACGACTATAGTCATTAGTCATGCTTTGCGGGTTACTAAGACATTGTCTCAGCAATCAGAAAACGGACCCGGTATATCTCCCGCAGTCCTACAGAACCAGTAAAGTATGATTAGAGGACCCGGCAGTCCACTATACACCCAGCCCAGCCGGGCGTGCAGCAATCCGGACTCACGGCGAGGTCTGGACAATTGTAAGGGTGAACTACGACATGTCCTGCTATAAAACAAGATACACGTGTAAGGCGAGTACACCAACAAACAACAGGGAACATCTCTGGTTCAGCGCTGGCCCAGCGTCAGAGCCGCTGGGCCAGGGCTGAGCCAGAGATGGCCAGAGCATTGTCTGAGGGGAGTAGTAGCCAGGCCGACGAAATCACGGCCATAACACGTGTAATCCGACTTCAGGATCAATAAATGACCGGACCCAGTGAATCCCTTTACCCTTTACTTGCTAGAAACGCATATATTCACTAGAGAGGTGTTTCGACACAGGAGTCGATGATTACACATCCGCTACAGACGTCATAGCAAACAGTAGATATGTGTGTCTGTAAGTGAAGTGATTTTAGACGTACAGACGGGCGGGCGGAAAAACAATATGAAAACAATCCAGCAAACGGTTTTCGAGATATCTCCGGAAAAGGGCACCTGGATGCACGGTCATACGGCCGGACGTTTGCTGACAATTTCTCTCGTCCCACTTCGACGGTGGACACAAACTGAGCATCAATGAAAAAACACTTATCCACCCTTTTTCAAAAGGAAAATACGAAAACAATTCAAAATGACCTACAGCTTGTAGCACGTCTATATAGGTGACTTTTGTAGAATGAAATTTTCTACAAGCAGGATATTTGAGATTATGTCACTCAAGCCATTGAATCTCTATTGGTTTAATGCTGACGCTGTCCCAACATTAAACCAATATTGGGTCAATGTCGCAAGATGGCTGCACGGCAGACACGAGACGTTGGCACCATGTCGGTTTATTGATGGGCCAGCGTCGTAGACGTTGGGCCAGTATTTAATCAATATTATTTTTGCTGGTTTTGCTGTAAACTGTGATCATATCAGACACATTGAACGACACATTGGTTGAGATTCACCCCACTGAACATCTAGTGATCGTATCTATACTTTATCTCCATTCCATTAGAAAAAATAAGAAATAAAGTATTTTCTAATGGAAATAAAGTAAGAATCAGATGAATCCTCAGATTTTCATTGGGAAGAGCCCCCTGATACATGACTAAACTAGACAGTCAGTCAGTCAGTCAGTCAGTCAGTCAGTCAGTCAGTCAGTCACAGACTGCAAAACTCCGCCGAATTTGATGATCGTAATGATCGTAAAACATATAGTGGCATTGCATTCATTCATTAAGTCGGTAAGCCTATATAGTAAAACTTTACTGTTGATGATCAATTATGAATCATTTATTCAACCTCTTTCATTCATTCATGCATAAGTCTAGTAACGATACACTTCAGTTGTGAGACTATGACGTATTTTATACAGTTAGATCTAAATAGTATTTTACTAGGCCTACTAATCCATGTGATTCGATTGTAATGCGGATCCTGCATCCGAATCATCCCAATATTTAATCGACTGCTTCTTCGCCCGGAACACACCTCTGGTAAAATTTTAATACAAATCCGCTCATTACTTTTTGATTAATCAGAGGAAAAACAGACAGATTAACAAAAAAAACCAAATAGCTACAAAACCAACACAAAACACTATAAAAACGGAGTCAAATATGAGACAAATAAAGCGAAGAAAAATTTACAATTTCTTATTCCCTCTTCTGCTATAAATCAGCAACATATACTGACTTGACAATTGCAGATGGTCTCTAGAAGCTTGTCAATCACTGAAGTGATATTTTATGAATTAGAAAAATTCATAAAACAATATGTTCGCTTCTCTAGAAGCGCGTAGCCTACGTGACCATCATCACCACCCCCTCTGTAGTTTTTTCACGAAAAACTATAGTCGCTTAAAAAATAGTAGCCGATTAAATCAGAGTTATTGGGAAAGAAATGAGTGTCCAAACAAAGCAATTTGCAAGTTTTTTGTCTAAAATTAAACAAATGTGAGTAATTTTCACCCAGTTGAAGTTGTGGGTCACGGTAGCGGGACACAACTTCAAATAGGTGAAAATTAAAATTAAATAACATAGCGGGAAAAATGTTAAGACTGGGATTCACCCAGCGTTAGACAAACACCTGTGACTTGGAACTGGATCAGCCGGGAGTGTGACAACCAGGTTTAATAAGCACCGGGCGATGTTGACGGATGGCGTTGATTCTGCAGACATCAGCACAGTGATTCCTCTTGTCGCCGGCGCTATGTGTACACGAGTGTGACATATTACATAATCTATGGCCTGCTTCACAGAGATCCACAACCTCATCCATCCCCATCTGATCCAGAGAGAACAGAAAAAACAA
Source organism: Flabesymbios commensalis (assembly GCA_964017125.1). Lineage (NCBI taxonomy): Eukaryota > Metazoa > Annelida > Polychaeta > Terebellida > Flabelligeridae > Flabesymbios > Flabesymbios commensalis. The sequence continues at coordinate 67,683,742 of OZ024913.1, forward strand.
CGCACCACACTCCCCGTGTTATAGGTGGGCGCGTCTCTGACAGCCTGTTATACCGGAGGTATTATCATGATTATGAAGGCGAGTTGTCCATCTTCTCGTCCGTCCGTGCTATGTGATATACAAAAGGTGTTCATCAGAGCGCACTACGTTCAATGTATAAGGAGTGTTTGATTTTCCATACCGAATGAAAAAAGTTTGTATTTTCTCACACGATCAGGTCTAAAAGAACTGCCATCGGTTTCTAGTCCGTCCATATGTCCGTCTGCATTTATTCCATAGGGACTGTTCATACCATTTGTTTAAGATGTGTATGTGTGGGGGGGGGGGAAGGGGGGGGTGTTAAGCTTCTGTTCCGAAACAGATTACTAATAGTCTCGCAATTTTCCTTTAAAGTAAATGTTCGATATCAAAATTATCGATACCAACAGTTAATTACCCTCAAAACAGCGTGAGATATGTTTAACAGTCTGTAAAAAAAATGGATGTGAATTAAGAGGTATAATGTTGTTCAGAATCAGCACGACCCCAAGTATGAGGAAAATTAAAATGTTTCAAAGTAACACTATAAAATCTACCGTTTTCATATAAACGGATTCGAATTGCACTATTGTTTACTCATTCGAAGCTGAAATTGGTAAATAATAGCGTAATTTCCAGCTGCAGATATAGTAAAAGATACTTCAATTTATGAAAAGATAGATATCTTGCAAATTGAATTATTAGACTACCGAGCATCTACCACAAACAATATAATCAATTTCAGTGACATTTGAAACTGTATATAAACTGTATATATATATATAGGCCTCTATATGAGCCTAAAATGACAAGTATCAACCCTTACAGCGCTGATATATTTTAATACAAGCCAAGAAACCAAAGGGTTTTTCCAATTTGAAATCATCATAAATGTCCCAGTTAGCTGTTTCCATCTCATTTGAATACCTATGTTATGGGTCTACGGCCATTATAAATATTTTACTCTTTCAGTGCGGCGTATCGACTTTAGACGTCAGAATCTGACGTCTACAGACGTCAGATTCTGACGTCTAGATTTGCTCCCCGCGCTGTAAGTGTTAATTCCGTGTTACCCCGTGGTAATGAGAGGGTGTTGAGAGGCAGCCCAGAGCTGGCGGATCGATACTGCTAGGACACACAGCGAGCTGTCGGCACACCTTGGCTCTCGACACTCACAGACACTCCATGGCGAGATGTCCTCAGAGAAATGGGTCAGACTCACAGATAATATTAGCCCAGCGTTGCCTCACTGTTGGGCCAACGTCAGAGACGTTGGCCGACCAGCAAGGCAAAGCTGGCCTATAGATTTGGGATAACCACAGTGGTTGTTGACGCCCCGAGTGATGTAAGGACCTCGATACAGCCATCAGTGCAGAAGAGCAAGAGTGGTACAGCGAGCCCTCCCAATGTTAAGCAATGCCATTTCTAATAATAAAGTATTGCTTTATGCCTTGGCTTCCAATCCAGAAGATGTTGTAGAGCCATGTGGCTCCCAATGTTAAGCAATGCTATTTCTAATAATAAAGCATCGTTTTATGCTCTGGTTTCCAATGCAGAAGATGTTGTAGAGCCATGTGGCTCCCAATGTTAAGCAATGCTATTTCTAATAATAAAGCATCGTTTTATGCTCTGGTTTCCAATGCAGAAGATGTTGTAGAGCCATGTGGCTCCCAATGTTAAGCAATGCCATTTTTAATAATAAAGCATCGTTTTATGCTCTGGTTTCCAATGCAGAAGATGTTGTAGAGCCATGTAGCTCCCAATGTTGAGCAATACATGTCATTTCTAATAATAAAGCATCGCTTTATTCCCTGGTTTTTAATGCAGATGATGGTGTAGAGGCATGTGCCTCCCAATATCAAGCAATGCCATTTCTAATAATAAACAGGTGATATTATTATTTATGGGATAATACTGATAACCGGAGTACTTTTCAGCAAAGTCAAAAGGCAGTATCCGCTTACTTGCAAAGTAAGCAAAATACAGTATCTCTTACTTGTAAAATAAGCAGATACTGCCTTTTCACTTTGCACGACAAAGTACTCTTTTATAAAAATAAACAATATCATACAAAAATATGGTACTTGACATAGCAAAAGAATATTCAATAACCCGCCTAGAGATGTATTGAAAATGTAGGCGATCAATTTTTTTCTAAAATTGTATGCAAATAATTCACCGCCGAATCAGGTACAATTGTACTTGACAAATTTGAGAAATATGACCGTGTCTAGACACCAATCATCTAAAGGTGGAGCAGACGCAATTATTACGTGCTCCCCGGAGACCTTGACTGATGAGGAGGTGTCACTTTTCTCATTGCTCCTCAACCTATATATCACCAGGAAATGTGTTGTCCATCCGCACAAAGACGGCAATGAAAAAAACACAACTCAATCGTCTTTATGGTAATGTCTGCATGACTGACTGGAGAAGGGGTACTGCCTCGCCAGTCATGCATGCGTCCCGAGATTGAGCCTCACTGATCCTGTGTGGGTTTTTCAGAGAAATATCTTTGCTTCTCTCCTCTCAATATGACTAGGCGATCACGTTAATGGCAGCCTCATCGAGTTAAGGTTGAAACCAGTGTATCGACGTTAATTTCGGGCAGGGCCACGCGCTGTGGGCTCCTTCACACTGACTGGCTGGTATGTCGAAACGGGGATACGTTGAAACGGCTACACTGGCTTAACACATGATATAGCCCAATATTTATTTCATTCCTGTTAACTAATTAAAAAAAAGCAATGACATAAATAATGATTGTAATAAAAAAAATTATACTCATCGTGTATCTCATCATTATGCAACACACGGCCGCTAAACGATGCAAAATTGATAGATTTTTGTGTAGTTATGCTTCTATCAAATAGTCATGACCCACAGGACAGCATACATGAAGAATAATGTAGTCTCAGAGCATTGGTACAATTCTGGCTCAGCATCAGGGACGTTGGCCCGGCATCCCGACAACACTCTGCTGTATTTCTTTTATTTGCGGCAGTGCTCGTTCTTTTTTAGTAACCCCAGAAGGATGTGGACAAGATGTGGAGTGTTTTATTTAGAGTACAGCTATACCCAAGGGGTGCATGGATTCCATACCGCACAGTCCCCGGTGTCAGCCCTGCCTCAGATGTGATCTATCAGTCTGCGGCAAATGGTAAGCCATTACAGTCACACCCTAATAATACTCAAGACAAAATTATAAAAAACATTATCCCAAATACAACGAGACATTAGCCCTTTCACAGCTAAGCCGACTATGGTCGTTTTTTAATCCATTATCCGTTTTGTTAACCGTTTAAATCGCAGTTATTGGGAACGAAATGTGTGTCTAGGCATCAAGATTTGCAAAATTTGGTTTCAAATAAAACAAATAGCAGTCATTTTCGCCCAGGTAATCAGGTTATTGGCTGACATTGCTAAACATATTTGCCAAATCTGATGGACACTGAAACGCGCTAACGAGCATTTCTTCGTTAGTGGCTATAGTAATTAGAGAGTTGATGATATGGGGATCAAAAATATCATCAAAACAATTCCCCAGTGGTATATGTGAAATATAAGGAATTGTGAAATATAAGGAAGTAGAAGTTGATAGATTAGTAGATATTTTGAAAACAAATAACTGCGGCGGCGGACCGTGTGTAATGCAGCCCGCCTCGGTGAGGGCTGCTTTAATACCCATCGGTGAAACACAATTACTTGACTCTGATCTGCGGATGCTAATTTTCAACAGAAAAACACAAACAAAATTCAGCAGAAGATTAGATTTCTTAAATTAAGAGGAAAATATGGGAAACAAAAATTCAAAACAGCGTGTGTATCTTGTTCTTCGTCCATAAATATAAGTCGGACTTCCACCTACTATCGCGTCAATGAACAAAAAATAGTTTTAACCTTTCACTTCTAAGTGATAAAGATGTTCCTCAATGACACGTAGACAAGACATAAATCAGGAGTAATAGATGCAGACATGAGATGACACTGTCACCCATGAGCAGATAACTGAAGAGGTCTGGCCAAAGACTGGCACCAGATGTAGATACTGCCATACCCCGAAATGACAAGCAAGGAATGATGCCAAGCTCAGCATCCAGTGTAGGCGGCAGCTGCACCTATATTTAGAACCCTATTCTAAAATAACTGCGGATGCAAACGCGAATCAACATTGGTTTTGATTTGTGGCTGTTGGTGCATGTCAGCGGTAACGAGGAGGACTGGATAGTGTGCAGCAGTATATATATATCACAACCCTTACAACGTTGAGACATGTTTGTATAAACCATGGAGAACAAGCGTGTTGTTTTCAATTCGAAATCATCATAAATGTCTTAGTTAGCTCTTTCCGCTTCATTTGAATACCCCAGAGTAACAATAGTTAAGTATAACTCCATTCTGGCCCACTTGAAAGACCTAATGTCAAAAACTCTATTGTCCGTTCAGTTTAGGGCCCTACTACGGCCAACAACGGGAGGTAAAGAGGATGACTACATAATTAGATATGCAGCAGTATATATATTAAACCTTTAAAGAACAAAAGGTATATCCGCTACTTCGCAAACTGGTAGATACATCTTATATCTTCAAAGGGGTGATATATGTGATGCTGCACAATATCTAGTCGTTTTTGTTAGCGCTGACATGCATCAACTGTTAAAACTCTAAACCATTTCTAAGCTGTCGATAATCACTATGGTGAAAGGCCATGCAGATAAATTTTCTTCCAGACTGCTGAGTTGCTATCATTCCTGTGGAGAGACTATGCAGACATTTTCTACTTCTTACAGGTTCATCCGTAGTTGGAGCTATTCATGTAGAAAAAACAACAAGACAGACCCCTTCTTTTACAGCTGTATCTCTATCATTCAGACCCCTTCTTTATCACCTGTAGCTCTACCATTCCATCACTTCGTTTTGCAGCGTTATCTATGTCATTCCTGAAGACTTGAATAACAGCTGTACATTATGCACATTCATTTTTTTTATTCTCATAGAGTCCTAGAATAATATTTTTCAATATTATTTCATCCAAATAATTAAATTGATTCAAATAAATAAGTTTTGAGTATTTGCAAGAAAATAATAATTTTCGTCATTTGAGGCTGGTAATAATTGTGCAGGGAGAGGGTAAAAAGTACAGTGACAATATACACTATACCATGCTTATACTAACTGTCAATTCACAAGACAAGTTTGGATTAATACGGACTTCATGTAGCCCTGTCAACAATACCTCCACAGGAGGATAAACCATGGACACGAAAAGGTTTTTCAATTTCAAAGCATCATAAATGTCTTAGTCAGCTCTTTCTGCTTCAATTGAATACCTACATTTATGTTATGCTTCTATGACCTTATACGTCAAAGTCCGACGTCTATAGATGTCAGATTCTGACGTCTGCAGTCGTTCCCCGCGCTGAAAGGTTAAAATCCTTAATAATACCCTGCCAGCTGAGCCACTGTAGCAGCTTCATTGCCTCAACTTATAACACCACTCATCTGGTGACAGCCTACTTTACTGAACCGTAGTTTCACCACAACAAAAACAACAACTATTTATCAGCAGAAGATTGGCCTAATGTTGTGCAAACGTCGATAAATGTTGGCACAACATTAGCCCAACCTATTGGGCTCGCTGGAAATTGTTACACAACTGATATTCTGTCACAATGAAATCCCTGGAAAACCGCGGTCCATAATCATATTGTAGGTACTACAAGCACCACTTAGAGGAGTCATTTGCCTCCTGTAAAGCCTACATTTATGTACCTAGGTACAGTCAGCCAGGCCGGCAATTCCATTAAGCAAAGCTGAGAGCGAAATATTCTGTATGCACTCGAGACAGTCTCCATCAGCCACGAGAAAAAAACGCGCACGAGAGACATGTGACATGATGTAAGTAGTCGTTGTACTTCTGCTGAGTACGGTGCAGAACGATCTACTGCATCACATTGTCCTTATATGGAAGGTCATATTGTGGTGACCACAACGAACCTTATTAAAGTCTAAATTTAACAAAAAATATTATGATACTCCCAGCTCCTATTTCCATATAGAGCGTAAATCCAGAATTTTGGTACAATGTCCCACTTTCGCAAGATATTTACATAAAAGTTTATCCTTCCAAGATATTTAGCGTAATTAAATAATTGTGGTCTTATAGCAATCTGTGCATTTCAAATGGATATATTCAAACGCAGATAAATTTAGATCTCACATTTGTATAACAAGCATTAGATATTGACATTGACTGTGTTTCACTGACTGTATCACATGCTGAAATAACAAATACAGATATTTTTTTCCTGTGTGTGGCTAAATTGTTAGTTGGTATTCTCATTTATTTACAGCTACAATAATTATTGTTAAAACAATTTTCAGACAAAAATATATTTATCAACTGGGTATCTATATTGAGATATTTTTCAGTGGGTTTTTATTGGAAAACACAAATAATGGGCTTGAAAATATACATAATGCTGGGTCATTTGTACATGGCGCATTGTTTGGTCGACGTCGCAAGCGTTGGGCTGACAGTACGCCAGAGTTTATCCAATTAGTGGTGATTTGGATCTTTGAGCTGTTCCAGAAGACGATGTCGTGTACACGGCCTACATGATGGCCGGCGACAGTGAAGTGTCAAGAGACAAAGCTAATAGAGGCCGAGGCTCCAAGAAGCATTACAACAACTACCTCAGCACAATCACTTACGACGCGCCCACACCCTCATTAACGGCTGAAAGTCGTTTTAATTTAGCACAGCGGAAAAGCGGGCAGACAGACAGACAGGAGGCACATAAAGCAGGCAGACAGGCAGGCAGGTAGGTAAGAAGGCAATCAGGCATGTAGGTAGGCAGGTATACCGGTAGGTAAAGTCGGATGAAAGGTACTCAGACATGATATCAGACTATAAACCTCCACCTTTACCTTTACCTTTTAGGTGAACAGGAATGCAGGTAAAACAGGCATGTATGTAGGCAGTTATACAGGTATGCAAATATGCAGGCAGACAGGCAGGTAAGGCAGGTGAGCAGGCAGGCATTCAGCTTGTATTCCAGGATGAGGATCAACCTGCTGCTGGTTTAGATACATGGCTCACAGCTTCATACATAACCACAGCTTGATCAATGACTTGATACTTAGACCACAGCTTGATCCATGACTCACAGCTTGATCCATAGACCACAGCTTGATCCATAGACCACAGCTTGATAATGACTCACAGCTTGATCCATGGACCACAGCTTGATCCAATGACCCACAGCTTGATCCATAGACCACAGCTTGGGTCAATGACTCACAGCTTGATCTGTTGACCACAGCTTGATCCATAGACCACGGCTTGATCCATAGACCACAACTTGATCCATATACCACAGCTTGATCCATAGACCACAGCTTGATACATGGCTCACAGCTTGAGCCATAGACTACAGCTTGATCCATAGACCACGGCTTGATCCATGACTCACAGCTTGATCCATAGACCACAGCTTGATCCATAGACCACAGCTTAATCTAATGACTCCCAGCTTGATCCATAGACCACAGCTTGATCCTATGACTCACAGCTTGATCCATAGACCACAGCTTGAGCCAATGACTCACAGCTTGATCCATTGACCACAGCTTGATCCATAGACCACAGATTAATCCATGGCTCACAGCTTGAGCCATAGACTACAGGTTGATCCATAGACCACAGCTTCATCCATAGACCACAACTTGATCCATAGACCACAGATTGATCCATGGCTCAAAGCTTGAGCCATAGACTACAGGTTGATCCATAGACCACAGCTTGATCCATAGACCACAGCTTGATCCATGGCTCACAGCTTGATCCATAGACAACAGCTTGATCCATAGTAGTAGTAGTAGTAAAGCATTGCTTTACGTCACTTTTCGGCACAAATGGTCTTTTAACCTTTTTAAGCCTGAATTTACCATCTTAAGACCTTCCTGAATTTAAGACCTTCCTGTTCAGAAAGCACTACTTATAAGCGCTTAGACTAGTTGCAATTTAACTAACTGACTATTATTATTATTATTATTTACCATTGTCATCTTCATCCACTACAAGCCGCGAATTGCTGTCGTAATTCTCGACTTGTAGTGGATGAAGATGACTTGAAGTGGGTGAAAAAGTAAAGAAAATTGTCATGTATTGGTAAACCAGTTTCATGGAAATTTTTATTCTAAAATCCTTAGTTGTAGGAAAATAAAGTGTGTTTTCAGTGATGTAAAATGATCCTTTAATGCATCGTAAAGGGCTTAAAGGGTTAAGTGACATTGTAATAGGATAACAACGTTGTAGTCAATTGATGAGATGAATGGTGTACAGATAATGATGTGAGGGTGGGAGTGATAGGGCATGGTGGGTTATTCAGAACGTTTTCCTTCCCTCGCCCGATAAGGGGTTCTGGGCATGTCTAAAGGATCTACCCCCAGACATGCCCAGACGGCCGGAGACTTGGGTTTCGCTGTGCAATTTAATGCTGAAACTCCGTGACCGCTTGATCCATAGACCACAGCTTGATTCACACATCACAGCTTGATCCATGGCTCACAGCTTGATCCATAAATTAGAGCTTGATCCAATGACTCACAGATTGATCCACGGTTCACAGTTTGATCCATAACTCACAGCTTGATCGATAGACTACAGCTTGATACATAGACTACAGCTTTATCCATAGACCACAGCTTGATCCATATACCACAGCTTGATTCATAGACCACAGTTTGAACTATAGACCACAGCTTGATCTATGGCTCACAGCTTGATCCATAGACTACAGCTTGATTCATAGACCACAGCTTGATCCATAGACCACAGCATGATCCATACACCACAGCTTGATCCATGGCTCACAGCTTGATCCATGACTCACATCTTGATCAATAGACCACAGCTTGATCCATAGACCACAACTTGATCCATAGACCACAGCTTGATCCATAGACCACGTTTTGATCCATGGCTCACAGCTTGATCCATGACTCACATCTTGATCAATATACCACAGCTTGATCCATAGACCACAACTTGATCAATAGACCACAGCTTGATCCATAGACCACAACTTGATCCATAGACCACAGCTTGATCCATAGACCACAGTTTGATCCATGGCTCACAGCTTGATCCATGACTCACAGCTTGATCCATAGACTAAAACTTTATCGATAGACCACGATCTGAACCATAGACCACAAATTGATCCATAGACTCACAGCTTGATCCATAGACCACAACTTGATCCATAGACCACAGCTTGATCCATAGACTTACAGCTTGATCCATGACTCACAGCTTGATCAATAGACCACAGCTTGATCCACAGACCACGACTTGATCCATAGACCACAGCTTGATCCATATACCACAGCTTGATCCATAGACTCACAGCTTGATCCATAGACCACAGCTTGATCCATGGCTCACAGCTTGATCCACAATCTCCCCAAATAAACACAAGACATTGGACCAATGTTGGGTCAGCGTTGCCGGGTTAATCCAGGGCTCACAGGTTGATTCATGGCCTGGACAGAGGGTTGTCCGTGTTGACCTGGGGGCAAATTGGCATCGCTGGTAACATGGAGAGGCGACCACCCGGGCCTGACCTTAGAAGGCTAGCTTTCTTCACCCGCTCTACCTCCATCACAGGGGCATTAAACGGGGTAATGGCAAGGTAAATATTAGATGAATTGCCCGATTTTCACAGCTAGATGAGGTAATATGTCACTGTTAGTGTGGGGGTAGCCTCCACAGGTATATCATGATACCGGGATTAGGGCGGGGAGAGAGGGATGGATGGTATCCTGGCATCTATTGGACGTCCTGACAGCAAAGTCACGTCTTCTGATACATTTATTAAGGAAATAGGACAGCCGAAACACGAGTGATATAGTATGTTTACCAAGCGGTAAACACATTTTGGGACACATTGGGCCAGTTTTTTTAATGTGGTAAAGCCCTGGATTCCAAGGCACATCCTACTAGTAATATTTAGATAAATGTTATCTTTATAACTTCCTCAATAAGAAAAGAATGAAAATAAGATAAAGCTAGTACAAGACCCATCTAAATATCTAAGATAGGGCATGGACTTGCCAAGTTAAATCATGGGCATAATTTTATGGCTACCGCAATTCCCACCGCATAGTACATCAAAATTACCCAATTTGATAAAATAAAATATATATACCAAAACGTCCTCATTTTGCCCGGCTATATCATTTTTTTATGAAAATAATCTTCCTTGACAATAATTCCTGTAACACATTATAAATGCGTCCCCAGCAGGTGAAGGTGCTTAAGTTATGGATTGGACCTCAAACCCCGGTCTTGTCTTCAGCATTCCCAGTGGGGTATGTAACAGCTAGAGAAAATGAAGTACTGATGACTATTCTAACGAGGTCTTTAAAAATGCAACAGAAGCTTGGTGATAGGCTATGCAACTGCATCGTTAGTGTAACAAAGTCTTCAACCTTTAAAGCGCAGATTCTGACGTCTAAAGTCGATCCCCGCGCTGAAAGGGTTACAACTGTAACGCAAATTAGTGATAGCTTTAGAATAATCAAAATGGTATTCTTGCTTGCTACACCAATATCTTTAACAATGCACTCTCGCTGTGAACCCCGAGAGCTATGATCTATCACATTTAAATGTTCAGTCACTCGAAGTTTTTTGTCCCACCGCGTTACCGCGATCCACAACTTCAAGTGACTAAAAATAGCTGGATTTATAAAATATAGATCACAATGCATCTCATTGTCACAGATTCAAGATTTTTGGAATCTGGTTACGGAAATGCAAATATTGAGCCTACTATATAGTCGACATCAGTATTGTAGGGGATCGACTTTAGACGTCAGAATGTGACGTCTAAAGTCGATACCCGCGCTGAAAGAGTAAAACATCTATCATGGCCATAGATCCATAACATAGGTATTTAAATGAAGCAGAGAGAGCTAACTAAGACATTTATGATGATTTGAACTTTGAAAAAACCCTTTGGTCTCCATTGTTTGATGACATATTTTAGCCCTTTAACCCTTTACCCGCCAGTGCCGAATATATTTGGGTTTTCATTTTTATTAGCACATTAAGTATCACCTTTTAAACATGTTAAAGATAAATTGTGATATCAATCAGCAAGATTAGAAAAGAGTTTACCTCCATTTTGTCAATTCTGAATAATTTTCACTCACTTGAAGTTGTGGATCGCGTCAGCGAGACACAACTTCAAGTGGGTGAAAATTCAAATTGAATAATTTGGCGGGGAAAGGGTTAAGGGTTAATAATATCCAATGGGTGTGTTCAAGTATCTACAGCTTCGTCCTCATTCTTTATAACATAATGTGACCAATGATAAATTATGTCACTGATGTATTCAGAGCACAATCTGTGGCAAAACAGCACCACCATAAATCAGATTCCTGAATCCAGATACGGTGAAGGACTCGACGTCCTTGACCAAAATACACATTATACCCCGCGCGGGCACATAATTAACCGCCCATCACCGTGAACAGCGGCAACACTTCTTCACACCATTGTGATCTGAGCTGTGTGCAGCCCCCCAGAGTCAAGAAAGCAAACGAGCACGTTGCCACAACGCAGGTTTATCTGTGACACAGTGTCCAGTGCTGCTGGCCAACGCTGGACCAACCATGGTGTTTTCTAAGGAGCCCCGCAATCTAATTTTGTACCAGTGACCAGCCCAATACATCAGTCTGAGAGAACACAAAACAGGAGACGCTCACCTAACGTTGATACAGTGCTGGCCCAACATCGGGGACGTTGGAACAGCACTGTATCAACGATAGGCGTCTTTGTCCGACTGCAAAACACGGTCAAATGATAGGACTTATTGATTAGGGTTGAGCTGGTGAGTCGGCACCAAACCTCGTTTGCCGCTACCCTCTTTACAGCGGCCTTTCCAAGTTTGCGGACAAACTAGGAGCAGTAGCAGGTGATTCGTCATGGACAAGTAAGTTTGCATCACTCATTGGCGCCGGAGGTTTCCGCTGTTTTATCATCTGCGTCATCAGTTACTCGTCTGCCATGATACGAAATGCCTGATTAACACACGTTTTCTGAGATGACTCGAGTTCCCCGCGAGGACAGTGGGCAGGATGGACGTGATCCGTTATTCACCATTAGTAATAATGCTGTATCACTCATTGAGATGCCGCATTGTCTACAGTCTCATACGCACACTTTGGACTTCAGCGTTATATACACGCTCATATAGATTGCCAACACGGCACATACGGAGAAACTTCTAATTAATTCCTTTCACACAACATGGATGAACAGAGGGCAATTTGTTTAAATATTAAGTATTACTTAGAAATACAATTTGATTAAACTAGAAAAGTGCATTGACGCAGACATCGTTGTTTATGCCTTCGTTGCAAAACTAAATGTGTACGGACGACAGACGGACGGATGGACGGATAGACAATTAGCATACTCTTGACTACAAATCTAGTGATGTTGAGTGTTTGCTGCTACACTGTGTTACTAAACAATATTTGTCATTACATTTAATGTGGAGTGTATATAGAGAGGTACAGGATGGATATAGTCTACAAGCATACTGACACGTTAACTATTTCAACAAGTTTCAGACATAAACATATCATAATATTAGTAGAACACTTACATAATTTCAACAAATTTAGCAGTGTAATCAGCTAACGATGGAAACTGAAACATCACATTGCATAGGACAATTCTCTAAAACCGAACACATACAGTGACATGTGTTCTGTGCCATGTTCAGTGACATATTATGTACCATGTTCTGTTTCATGTTCTGTGACATTAGCTGTCACTGTGTCTAGTTTACCTCGAAATAAACGGTCTGTGATAATTATTAACCCTTTCCCCCCTAAGTTACTTTATTTAAATTTGTATCCACTAGAAGCTGTGTCTCGCTTCTCACCAATAATAGTGATTTAATTGGCTAATAAAACAGACTAAAAATGAACATCGTCGTGCCTAGCGGTGGAAGGGTTAAAACAATTGTGTAGCATGGAATCTACTGCAGTTTGATGTCCATGCAATGACTTAGGGGAGTGATGGATGTTACAGATTGTTGAGACAGAGAAGGGTTGCGTATTGCTGTGATCTGTTTGTGGGTCGTCTCTGACAGTCATCTCACATCTCTCATTGGCGCGTGATTACCCAAGATATTACCCATCACCGTGGAATTGACAGATCCAGACGCGACGAGCTGGATATGGATGGGGCGCCTCACCAAATGGGACACATTTCTGTCTTCTTGCCAGACCAAGGGGAACCCAGTTCCCCTTGGCCTGACAAGAAGACAGAAAGTCAGTTGGTGGTCATGTCTGTGATTCAGGTGGCTCGTACTAATGAGGCATATGGTTCCACAGAGAGACATCCTGGCAGGAGAACGCAGGAGTCATGAACAAACTCACAGATCCAATATCCACATGACATAATAGTTCTTTCTAATATATTTTTTTTCAGAATAATCATACAGCTAAGCAGCCCCAAATGTACTTTATAAAAAAACACACAAATATGTGGCTATATGACCATGTCTGTGATTGATCCTGTTTCACGTTTCAATAATTTCAAATTTTCCTTTTTTTGTAATCCATGTTTGTACTGGATCTTTTTTTTTCATTTTATCAGAGCGAGGCCATGCAATGGATGAGTCGCTTAAAAAATTAACACACAGAGAGTGTGCTATCACCTACTCGACAATATTAAAACGACACAATCAGGCTAAAATCATACAAAATCAATATTTTTATTTTGGCTTCTTAATCTGACCATAAGACGCGAACATGTCCATAGACTAGAATGCGGAAGGCTTTTAAATTTTTAGCTGCTGTGGCAACGTAGCAAGTGTACAGAAAGCCCCATTTATCAGCTATTACCGTATTTCTTATTTTGGACAGGCAAGTCCAAAATTAAATTTCGTCCTTATTTCTCGCTTAACTGGCAAATGCGCAACACAATTTTTTAAAAAACTTACACATGTACATGTTCACCTATTATGGAAATATCAAGGAGTCAAAATAAAAAATACTGATTTTATGATTTTATGACAAAGCGACGGAATTCTATAATTTCAGTCATACATTCTCTCTAAAAACAACCCATGTCGTTTAAATAACTAACTAAATATTTGAACCAGGATCGCAATATCTTCACATACTTTTATTATTTAATTTTGGTCATATTTTCTCTACAAACACATGTCGTTTAAATAAAGCAATATCGAAGGGAAATCACTAAAACATTAGACAATAATTCCAAGTTTCAGCATTTGTGTGATCGCCTAATTTTTTACACAAATTGAGCAACTTAAAATTAGAGTTGACCACCGGTGGGGCTTGAAGTGATGGTCAATATCATAAATCAATGTTTGTTGATGCAGGCAGTGTGGCAGTGACTGTAGACTAGCTGGTATTTGGTTGGCGGGATAGAGTCGATCCATCAGACGTCAGAAGAGCTTGCTGTCAGAGAAACAGATGGCTGGCCTAACAAGGGCGATCTGGAGCGTGAAGCCACTCGTTCCACGGTGGTCGACACCCTGGGGGGTGATGTGGCTGACGGGTGGAGGGGCCATGGAATCAGCAGTGTGACAGCAGCCTGCCGTGCAAAGTAAACTGCAGTAATTAAACAGTTGTTAAGTAAGCATTTGCTGCTGTTTATCTATGGATAAAAGGCAATGCAAAATAGAACAGCAGTAACTGCAAACTGAAGTTGATACTGTGTGGCCTCCATACTAGTGACCTTATGGTCTTAACACGTTCAAACATCAATTTACCATCGTCATCTTCATATCTGAAAAAAGGTAGCCAAATCTCCGCGCACGAATATATGTAATCAACGCATTTTTCCCCAAAAGCGGCCTCCAAAAACCTACTGCAAAAAGTATTTTTAGAACTAATGATCAGAAAAAGTTGCGTAATGCCACTTTTTATACAAATTTTGCATTTTGGGGTGAGGTTCCCGTTTTTTTCAAATTATTTTAAAGATGGGATAAATTTTCAAATTAAAAAATTCAAGTCAGGAAATAACAAAAAACCCATGTGCCACCACCAGTCCCGAAACAAACGCAGAAAAGGAGTACTAAGTCGATTTGTGTCCAGAATCAGTCGCTGATATAGTGAAATAACTGCTTTTTTGAATAGCAAGCCTTTATACTTTTTATCACAGACACTGCAAACAGCAGGAGCTGATTACTTAAAATGCAGCTTACTTAACCCTTTCACCGCTAAGCACGACTATAATTATCGTTTTTAATATGTATTATTAGCAGGTCAACCCTTTAACTGCCGGTGCCGAATTTATTTGGTTTTTCACTTAATTATTACCACATTCTGGACCGTCTTTTAAACATGTTAAAGCCACAATGTGACATCAATCAGCATGATTTGAAAAGAGTTAAAATCTGCATAATTTTCACTCACTTGAAGTTGTGGATCGCGCCAGCGAAACACAACTTCAAGTGGGTGAAAATTCCAATTGAATAATTTGGCGGTTAAAAGGTTAAATAACAGTTATTGGAAATCAAATGAGTGTTTAAACATTGATTATTATTTGCAAATGTTTCGTCTCAAATAAACAAATATGAGTAATTTTCACCGACTTGTAGTTGTGGGTCGCGGAGAGGGACGTGGCGTAATGGCTAGAGCGCGGAGCTTTGCCAATGTAACTGCCTGCCGTGCGGTTTCGAATCCCGCTTGGTGCAGGATTTTCTGAGAAATATCATGTTTCTCCCCTTTCAATATTGGCACATTATTTCGATGTTGCGTCCTTGGGCAAGACACTTCACCCACACATGCTTCACTTGACTCAGGTGTAAATGAGTAGCTGGTAGGACAGAGATGGCAATTTGTGCGACTAGTTCCTAGCGCCGAAATGGCTGCAAGTGCTGTATGTTCCAAAAAAGGAGTTGAAATGGTACATGAATGAACAGGTCCAGTGACCAGGGGTAATATGTGTGAAGCGCACAGAGCATTCTATTTGCGCTATATAAGAACTCACCATTATTAGCGAGACACAACTTCAAGTGAGTGAAAATTTGAATAAGATAACTTAGAGGGAGAAGGGTTAAAACGTGAGAAGTCACTGCTTTTAGCCTTAGCATGCCACGGCTGCCAGAGGGGCTATGTGTCACACGTCACAGCAGACATGAGATTCCGGGATGGATGTGTGCCGCACTGACTGCCTCTGATTAGGACTTGAGCCTCCTGGAGTAAGTCCACAGGCTCGTCACGGAAAACTCTGTCACCCCCATTTGTCTTCTTCCCTCGTGCCATTTGACTTCCACTGCTTCTCCATTTAGAAAATAGAAGTAATCTCAACTTGGCATTCAATATGAGATTTCCCAATTCACAGTGAATCAGGTTACTGAAGTGATTTGAACATTGTTCTTGAAGGTCAGCATTTTACTTAGGGAATAATAGTCTCCTGAGTAAAGAAATTAAACACCCGGGGAATTCACCGAGATTTATAAAATATGGATTAAATGCGGTAGTAGTATATAACCGACAAAATTTAAGCCTTTAAGTCCTCATGATGCATGAAAGCATAATTTTACATCCCTGAAAACATACCTAATTTTCCTAAAATTAAGGTGTTTTAGAAGAAAAATTCACATGAAACTGTTTCACCAATACATGGCAATATTTTTTTATATTTTCACCCACTTCAATTCTCGACTTGTAGTGGATAGAGATGATAATGGTAAATGTAGGTTTGAAATGTTACAAACTGCAATGACACACAGTAACAACCCTTGAACTGCTTAGTTGTAAGTTGTTAGTAATCAGTTAGTGTCTCAACATGTACAGGCTACTTTTTCCCGCCTATAATTAGTCTCCAGATCAATGACCAATAATTATATTAGGCTTTTAATTGGCTGATTAATACAGGCACCTCGACCAATGAGACGCATATGATCTAGGTCAGTCGCTAAGAGAATACTCCGTAGCAGAAATCACATTGATTAGAGAAGGTGCAGCGACATGCTTCTAAATCTATTTTTCATTATTTTTCTGATATATCCTGGAGAGAGAGAGATGTACATTTGCACCTACGTCCCCTCTTTTTTCGAAGAAAAATCTATAATCTCGGTTTATTATTTAAATGTTTCCATGTGAGAATAAATAGTAATGTTACCACATTTATTTCAACAGCCGATACTCGATACTACTACAAGCCGTCGTTCGAAAATCCGGTAAAAATCTGTAAAGACACACCCCTGTGGTATTCATTTGTACGTTTCTTACATTTTTAAAATCGCTAAATTATAAAATAAAAAAATATACCCACTTAAAATTGTGGCTAACGCGACGCACAACTTCAAGTGGGTAAAAATTACTCAAATATACACAATTTAAATGAAAACATATGCCGATATAGCCAATTGAATGCTCAATTCTCCATCACATTTTCTTGTTTGAAGGACACATAAAAAGACCAAAACGGCTGTTGGTGTGTCTAGCATTTTAAGGATTAAGGCCGCTATGTAGTGTGATCATTTGATATCATACCCAACAGACACAATACGTTGAATCAATGTTGGTTTAACGATGGTCCAGCGTCGTAGACGGTGGACCAACGTCAAAACAACACTGATTCCACGTACGTCAGTCAAGTCAAGTCAGTCAACCATACTGGTTGATCCGCGCTGCTCTCGTAGATTCTCGTCCTCACCTATCAGGCGTGGCTTACCGGGATATCATACGACCTTGACAGACGACCTCGCTAGAGGTCAAGCACCCCACGTCAGCACAACGCCGGGCCAAGGTATCTGACGTTGACCCGGTGGTGGAGGTACGTGCGGCGCTGAGTCAGGGGCGTTGATTAGAGAGGACTTGTAGTCACGTCATTTTTGGGGTTCTGATCAATGCCGCGCCCTGCACTGATCACGGTGAAGGTCACATCAAGGTCACCTGTAACCGCTCTGTGTGATGGAACCAGCCACTATGGACTATGGAGTGAAACTCAAGTCACCACAAGACTCGGTACACAAATTGTCCTACATGATAACAAAATGGCTTATAAGTCTAGTCTGACGCGCGTCAGAAAGCGTCCGAAAAGGCTTCGGCCGATTTCATCCCCCTGTACGATTTCAACTCCCCCTGGGAGCATACATACCCTGCAAGTGCTACAACACTATATATAGACGTATTATACATGTACACCGTAGTAGTTCTATCCTACAAGTAATTAGTTATACCTGAGAGAAGTGAAGCACATTAGGGTTAGGTGCATTGTCAAAGGACACATACATTCTCGAAATGTTTGATTACCCGTATTGAAAAAATGTTGTGTACGTGCTCAAATAATTATATATAATAATAACACATAAGTAATTATGAAATCATTGAGCACGGCTAAAAACTAGCAATATGTTATCTATATACCTGGCTGGCTCCGATGTCGGCTTCCAGTCTTGATGAGGTTTCCATTACTGCACTTTTATGTAATTAGTTTCATTTCTATGGGGTTTTTTAGTTTTAAACATCCTAAATAAATACCTTTATCTCAACAGAATTAAGTCCAAAATCGGAACTAGTGCCCTGCTTGTTTCGAAAGTTGTTTTTAAAAGATATCTCATGTTACTGAAGTACTGATTACATTCATTACAAAATATACCAGGTGTAACCTAAGTTCGTTATAGTGCTCATTGTCATAGCCAACACAAGCGTTTGAATAGTTTGGGGCATTGTAAATTCCACACATCTGGACGAGCAGAATTTAAGCCCCGTACATCTAGGTTACATTCTGCAGCTTATGAACCATCCCGTCCGGCTATAGCTTATAGAATATTATAATAAATTATGCTAATCTCACTGACCAGACCAGATGTAAATCTACATGACTGGTCATCGCAAATCTCCCTCCTGCTGCATGGCAAACGGGCTGAACTGTAGCAGGCGATGAGCCCGGACGAGCCCCCTAATTTGAGGCCGCCCCAAGTTGGCCAAATCCTCAGCCTCTGATTTACTGGCGGGTATTAAGCCAGTTGTCATGGAAATCTGCCATTCTTAAGCATTATATGCGGTGTTTATGGTGCTGGCGTCAACAGAGGTCAAAGTGAGTTTGCTCCTGCCCGCCCTTCACGACCAGGCCTATGAAATATAGTGTGGAGGCCCAGCTCCAGCTCAATAATGGGCCAACGTCGTTGACGTTGGCCCAACATTGAGCTGGAGTTGGGTGAATGAATCACGTTTGGATGGGAGGGCCAGGAAACGGTGGTTTTACCCCTGAGGGCGTCCCCCATTTTTTGTCCTGCCAGTCCTTAATAAGGATACTCCATATTGGCCTTCAGACTGCGTTGCCAGCAGCACTCACATGAATGTGCTGAGGTCTGCATCCTGCACTTACCATATGAACAGCTTGATTGTAGCCCGATGTGCAAACTGTATTTATCTCGTGATTCACTTGCTATTCACTGGGAACTATACGGATCCAGGATTTCACCATTGATGAGCCAATTAGTGCCATAATCGTTTCTAACCCTAATACCAACACGTTGAATAGTGCATTATCAAGATGGAAATTATCTTCAATGATCCGAAAGATTTAGAAAAATGATTGCCCTCCATTTTGACAAATCTGATTAACTTCAAATGGGTGAAAATTCTAATTAGAGAATTTGGCTGTTAAAGACACTGACCCTTAAAGCAACATCAGGTGAGTGTATCGTATTTTCTAGGTGGTGAAACACCAAGAAGATAATCTGTCAATAATTCTAGAAATATAAGAGAAAATCACCAAGTATAAAAGATGGACATTTGAACAAAATCAGCATCTTTTTGTACCTAAAGTCACAAGGTTCAAACTCACTGTAACATCACATTTTTGTGGTTCTTCCATTTAAGATATACAGAACGATGCTGATCAGGTAAGCAGTTACTGTTGTTTGTCGTGCAAAGGCAAAAAACCGTAACTTTCTACTTGCAAATCAAGCAGTTATCGCTGTCTGCATTTCCACAACAGAGCAGTAAGCAGTGGTTGGATGTTGGGCCAGCCTCTGCACGCGTTGGGCGGGCGTACAGCGTTGTGGGGCCTAGGAGGCACATAAGGGTCAGTTATCGTGGGATCATCTGTAATCCCATGTGCCAGATCCTGCCTGCTCTACTCTCATCACGGCTAGCCCCTCTACATAGAGGTCACACCCTCACTGAACACCCATTTTATGAAGGCATAAATTTGCAGCACCTCGGACGCCCCATAATCTCTCTCTCCTGCAGCCGGCCCCAATGGCTCATTCGGTGCGACTGAGGCGCACAACTCAGAGGTTGGGCTCGAATATATAGTGCTCCAAACTGCTCAAAGGCATTGAGTGTACAGTACTACATTCTGTAGCACCTTAAAACTTCGATAGCGCATAGCGCCTAGAAGTCCAGTCCAGTCCAGTGTTCCAAGCGATGTCCAAGTCAAGGCACAATCTTCAACAGGGAGCCTACAACCGATGAACCATTAAAGTCATCATATAAGAGTAGGGCATAGCCCGATTTTTTCCCCCTAACTCGCTATTGCTCTGCGACGCTGGCTCAACATTGTAACAACATTGGGTCATGTCTGGTATTTGCTGAGATATATAGAATGGACTGATAGTTTCAAGTAATGTTTCCATATTCCAAGTAATATTTATCTTAAAAGGTTGTGAATTTAAAAACATCATAAACGGCTTAGTCAACGTTTCCCGCTTTATTTGTATACCTATTTCATAGGTGCTATCTGTACATTTAATGTAATAATACCTCAATATTACACTGACCTACGACCATTAGAATTATTTGAACCTTTCAGCGCGGAGATTGCCTGTTTACGTCAGATTCTGATGTTAAAAGTCAATCCCCGCTGAAAGGGTTAATTCTTCTTTAGTCAGATTGTCAGGGTTTTTTCCTCCATTTTCTGGTAGGCCTAGCAGTTCAAAGGTTATGAATTCAAAATTAGGCAGATGTTGCCATAATATTAGATGATCCAGTTACTATGATTGATCACTGAAAAGAAAATTGGAAATTTAATGGAGCAGATCAATCTGATTATCAGATCAATTGAATTATTACGTCTGCATCAGAGAGCATGGAATACTGCTAATTGTGACCTAACCCCTGTGATTGAGGGCAGGCAGGCGGGGGGCGGGCGGGCGGGCGGGCGGGCAGGCAGGCAGGCAGGCAGGCAGGCAGGCAGGCAGGCAGGCAGGCAGGCAGGCAGGCAGGCAGGCAGGCAGGCAGGCAGGCAGGCAGGCAGGCAGGCAGGCAGGCAGATCCTTCATATTAAGATGAATCCTCATATTTACGCGTCCTTGCTCTACGAGCTGAAGGTCACGTTGGCTTTGACAATGCACATCAAGACATATGGGTATTGGCCGTGAATCAGATCTGTATTATCTGAATGTAACCTCTGCCTCACTCCCAGCCAGGCTAACACATCAGATTAGCCCTGGACCAACCACTCATAAATCAGGCCATCGTTAGGCCGAGGCTTCACAGCCAACAAATCCTAATATGAATATATTACTGCCCCGCCATGTACAATAAACTACAATTCAGCTGATTATTCCCAGTTAAAGTCAGAGGACAATTCGTATTCCCTGATGCCAGCTCGACACAGAAAAGGATACATATTTCATTGTACATGTATCATTCAATAATCAATGGAATGACGGTTAATAAATCATCAGTCAACAATCATTTCCTTGGACAGAATTGATTATAATTAAAAACGCAATGGATAAAAGATGAAAAACTAGATTTCATAATCTAATATGAATATGGTGATTAAATGGCATATCAGAATTGCGCGTTCACAGAGAGACGTGCCAACGATATTGTAATACTATACAGATCCCAGTAAATACAAAACATATGCACAGCATTTGTACAACGTCGGCCCAACGTCTTCGACGTTGGTCCAACACTGTACAAATAATATACAAAATGTTTACTGGCATGTAATGACGGAGATATGTGCCAAGTCATAACTTGGCGGACAAACGTAACTAAATAGCAAATAGTATATATGTGAGTATGTCTTATGTAACCCTATCAACATCCTTATCGCATTTTTCACCATTTCGGATGAAAAACACAACACATGTTCATATTTCCAACGTGCGTGTGTAATATAAGCAGGTTTTGAAAATTATGTTTTTTTGTTCCAATTAATTAATTAATTATAATTACATATATGTATATAATAGCTTGCATTCCTGCAACATTGTACAAACATTCGACCAAACCTAAACCAGTTTATTTTCCAAATAATGGTTTATAGTTAATTGCAATAGGCCTGTGCAAAACGTTCACTACACTGAAGAAACAGCTAAATACTTAAATCAATAATGAGTGACCACCTCAACACACAACAAAAAATAATGTAGTTCTCCTTCATCAGGGTTCATGTGTTTTCCTATGACATGCACAATCTGCTTTACCAACTGCATGTTAGCTTCTGTCTGAGACTTTACACCGTTGTTTTTTTCTGCCGGCAGATTTGTCCTGCAAGATGTGATCAGGTGATGCGTTGCAACAAACAATACTGTCTACTATTGCTAGCTGGCAAAACCATATTGTCTCTTTCTCTGACTACAACTCCGGCGGAACGTTGGCTTAACGCCTAAGACGTTGAACAAACGTTGAGTGAGTTTATTTAATCTGGGCAGCATCATCCCACACATCATATTATGTCAGAGACAAACTGAGAAGCGGGCGGGCTGGGGGGGAGAACATTAAAAATGCATTCACGTCGACGTAAATTTGTCACAAGTGTACAATTAGTGTAAACTGCACAAATGACGAACTAGCTTGGCAAACACCAGGCGTTGATACAATGTTGGTTCACTGTTGGGCCAGCGTCGCAGACTCAACGCCTGTGTGCTGGCATCCTAGCATACAAGAAAATATACGATATACTTGCAATAAGAACTTCCGTCAGAGCTCGTAAACGTCCGGCTTTATTGGGTGAAGAGGTCTGGGTTGAATACTGCCAAGTTATAATACAGTTTGTAGTATTTTTACATCCAAAGGTAAAACAGATCTGAGAAAATGTTGTTACCAAGTTCAAATTGCAGGACAAGACAAAACCATAAGCTCACTTATTATCTTGATAATTAACAATCAATGGCACATTGTTTCACGTCGCTCCAGAAATAAAATTGTACCTTATTTTGATATAAGGTGTGTCATCAAACCAGAAAACTTGGGCATCACTCCACGCAAGCAACATTTATAAATTAAAAAAAATATCCGTCTAAATTGAATAACATGGAATAAATAGCAAAATACAAATTATAATCCAATTAATCTCACTCTGAAAACAAGCCGGCCACTATAATCCCTCGCCCGCGCGATAGATGGTAGAAAGCCATTTTTGAATTTGGTCAAGTTGACATTTTTCAGGGCATATCACTCCCCAATGTCACACATATTATTATTTTGTTTTATAGCAGGCCTAATGGTCGAGCTATCTGTCACAGTTTTCCCGGTATCACCCACATTAAAGTCAATTTAATCGAGTTGACATTCTAGGGCATACCCCCCCCCCCCCCCGCCTGAAGCCGCACATTTTTTTATAGAAATGGTCTAGCTATCTGGCACGGTTTGCCAGATAGCAGGCATATTAAAGCCAATAATGGCCGATAGTCGGTCATTTAAAATTTAATCGAGTAGACATTTTTCAGGGCATATCCCTACCTGAGACCGCACATTTTGTTTTATAAT
Organism: Flabesymbios commensalis; assembly: GCA_964017125.1. Taxonomy (NCBI): domain Eukaryota; kingdom Metazoa; phylum Annelida; class Polychaeta; order Terebellida; family Flabelligeridae; genus Flabesymbios; species Flabesymbios commensalis. Next base: position 67,707,505 of record OZ024913.1, read on the forward strand.
GGTTTTGTAATGTTTTTTCAGGCATACTAATAATAGTCATTTTGAATTTTAAAACATTTAAGTTAATTATGACCGACGGTCGACCATTTAAGTAGGTCAAAGGTCATACACCCAAAAAGCACATCTACACCCCCTAAGGAATGTGTGTTTGCAATATAAAAGAAATCCCTCCATGGGTTTCCAAGATCTGCTCCGGAAACGAAATGAGGACAAACGGACATCCGAGGCGACGCCATAGCCCCCGCTCCAACTTCGTCGGGCGGGTATAAAAAACGAATACAAGTAGAGAGAATCGTGCTTTAATAAGAGGTTTGTCAGCGAGGAACATAAAATATACTATGATAATACAATGGGTAATTTGTGTCACATAAAACATGCGAATTGCGCAGAAGCACGCGTTTGGAAGAGATACAAATACATATATTGAACTTTAATACGAGGTCCATTATATTATTGTCACGTTTAAATGACGCATATGATCGTCCGGTGTGTACTTGCATCAATCAGTTCTTTTTAAACAGTCAACAAAAAACATCTCTTTGAAAAGCTGTCACGCGAGACATTCAGCAGAGTCACGTTTTGGCGTCAGATGTATTTGTCGCAGTGGGTGATTTCTTATCAGATGTTTATGGCAGGAAATTGAAAAAACAAATTCGTGAATGTTTGTAATACAATCAATGAAAAGCTATATATCTTGGAACTTTCCAGTGATTTTTTACAATCGATATTTACAACAGTACCGCCACCTTTATAACAAATCTACCCCTCCCCCCCCCCCCAAGAAGTCACAGAGACTACTACAATAAGTAGTAGTATTTTTATCGCCTCCACCCACACAACTCAAGATGGCTGCCGTTAGCTATTTTTTTCAGACTATTCTCGAAAATAAATCTGTGAATTACACAGAGAACTGTCACATCAAATTTGAACGCAATCCAACAAACAGTTGAATAGATATCACATTGACAAGGGTTTGTGGGGTTGTTTTTCTTAGGGGGGGGGGAGGGAGCGATCTTGGGAAATGCCCCTCTATGGTTCGTTGCAAAAAATTGCGGGAATATTTTGTATCTAAAAAGTAAACTGAATTCATCAGTTAAAATGTAACTATTTACTTAGTTATATTTCTTAATGTGTCCTACCTCATTGTAGATTTAATTCATAAAACACACACTCACCTACAACACACAAAAACTATGTTAAGAGTCAGTAAAATCGGAAAGCTTATTTATTAATAAACTTATATTCAAATAAACATAATAACATGTAATTAAAGTAAAAGTGATATAATTATTCATTTTCAGTACATCTGTCAATACATGCAGTCACACATTTTTGCAAGATTGCTTCCGTCAGCCATTTTGTTCAACGATTCTTAGCTTATAACTCCCATTAAGATTGGTATAGAAGCTGTCTTAACCTTCCTGGAACCCAGCTATTCAGTACTCAAATTAATCGATATGAGCTATAACTAAGACATTTATGACAATTTCACATTGCAAAAATCCTTCGGTTTCCATGTTTTATACAAAAATATTTCAGCGTTGATAAGGGGATCAGGGGGGTGGGTGAGGGATCAGCCCACACAAAGCAGGAGTAGGTTCTATCTGGCTGTATTTATGGAGTGTCCCTATCCACCTGCGGGGAGCAGATACAGCCAACCTAAAGAGAGGTCCTGCCTGATCACCCCGCATTTACAGACAAACACACAGACAATGGAGCCACGGAGGCTCAATTCTGGGCCAGCGTCTCCCACATTCAAACAGAACCATGCCAGCGCTGGGCCACAGGCGGAGCTGCTGCTCCCAGGTGCGTATTGAGTCAAGTCGCTGTGGCCAATTTCAGGCAATATCCCGAGGCCAACAGGCAACACGCAGGCTATTCAACGCCCCTCACAGCAAACAAGAGACGTTCAACCAATGTTGTTTTAATTTTTGAGTCCGCGTCGCAGACGGTGGCCCAACATTAAAAAAACATTAAAATGTTTGCTGTGTAACAATACAGCAATTTACAAAAGTCAGCCTGATACTGTTTTACCTGCTGACCGCCCTCGCCACAACATCACGATGACGTCAATGCGGAAAAGCCGCACATTTACCTCTTAAAGCGCTGAGATATGTTTTGTATAAACCATGGAGACCAAAGTGGGTTTTTTTCAATTTCAAATTATCATAAAAGTCTTAGTTAGCTTTTTCTGCTTCATTTGAATACCTATGTTATAATTTTTTTACTCCGATTATGACTCGAAATTCTGTACTGGGTTCGAATCCAGGCCGGGTCGATATAAAGAAACATTGATGTCTTAATCCCTACTTCGGGCTTCCTTCTGTCGCGAACATGCCATGACAGTGCAGAAAGCGACGTAAAACAAAATTCACTGACTAATGCAGGGTTTTGTGTTTAGCCTCACACGTCAAAATCATCACTATCGGGCCAGCAGCTTTCAGCCCCATAGGTATTGGCCCAGCCCTAAGGATGCATCTTTCTATTGCATCATGTTAACAATGACAATAGTTGACGTGGCATTTAAACTACAATGACAGATTCCGCGATCACGTTGTCAGATACGTGCTGCTAAACTTCCGGCTAATTCATCCATGATTGTTACTTATTCACATTTCGCTGGGTGACATTTCTTCCTTCGATAACATTATGAACAGCGTTTTATTATGACTCTTTTGCTCCTGTTGGACCCGCTTTACGCTTACAATACATTGATAAAGTAGTTTGTGGTAGCTACTCATTCATTCATTCATTCATTCATTCATTCATTCATTCATTCATTCATTCATTCATTCATTCATTCATTCATTCATTCATTCATTTATTCATTCATTCATTCATTCATTCATTCATTCATTCATTCATTTATTTATTCATTCATTTCTTTATTCATTCATTCATTCATTCATTCATTCATTCATTCATTTATTCAATTATTTATTCATTCATTCGTTCGTTCGTTCGTTCAATCGCTTATTCATTCAATAAATTAATTTTTCTATTCAATGGTTCTCACGTTCATTCATGCAGTCATTTTAACTCATTCATTCAGTCACTCTCTCACATCAAAATGTTTCCCTGCATTGGGAACTGTATTTTTTCCGCAAAAATAAAGCATTCCCATTTAGACCCTTTCCGTTTAGTGGCAAAACCTTTACATTATCGGTTTATCTACACAAAAATATTATTGATTAGCGCATTAGTGAAACATTTAAACGTGCATGATTAAATTATTCAGCAAGATTTAAATTGGAAATTGTAAAACGACAGGTAATAAATAGCAATAATAATAAATCGCACTGCCTTTCACGATTTTTTGAAAAAAACCTGTACGTTCGTGAGCATTCTGATTGTAAGCTAGGGCCCATCACACAAAGAATCCTAAAATTAAGATCATCTTAACTTTCTTATTGGGATGGGCCCAGACCAACGGCTGCTATCTTGTGGATTGATGTCTCATTTTACATTTAGCATGCTCAACAGCTAATACAAATATATAATAGGAACCGGCAGTTAAAGGAATAAACTGTTATCAGCTACTAACGTATAACATGCGTAATGTCACATATTTTGAATTTAATAAATTAAAAAAAAACACATTTAAATCAGAACGTTATTAGCTTCAATTTTGCTACATTACACTTCACAGCTATATATAGCAACAACTTAAAATTAGCCCTTTGGGCCTTAACCCTATCAAGCCTGAGTTTACCATTGTCATTTTCATCCACTACAAGTCGAGAATTGCGACAGCAATTCGCGGCTTGTTGTGGATGAAAATGACTTGCAGCTGGTGACAAATACAAAAATATACTGTTATTTTTAAAACAGTTCCATGAAAATTGTTGTTCTAAAACCACTAGGTTTCATGAAATTAAGCAATTCGTAAGACATGCGAAATGATGCTTTAATGCATCGTGGGGGCTTAAAGGGTTAATACAGCGCTGACATATTTTGATATATATATTCTATTTGAAAACGTCAGGAATTTCTTAGTCAGCTCTTTCTACTTCATTTGAATAATACCTATGTTATGGGACTATGATCGTTATAAATATTTAACACTTTGTAGCCACGCACTGGAAGGGTTAAATAAGTACAGCAGGACTGCAAAACACGAGCATAAGGTACTGAGATTATTGCACTATTTTTGTTGAGCAGAACGGAGTGCGATAATCTTCGCACCAGCACTCCATTCCAATAACACCATTAATCATATTGCCTACATTCGCTCATGCGCTGGGATGAAAAACGACACAATTCTTCCACCCCGACTAAATACAATAGCAAAATAGAACCACTCAGACTTCTGCGATGATTATGTGCTGGTCGGACAATGATAACTGTTATTATTTGTGGAATGAGGTGATGCTAGGTGCTACAATGACCGTCTCAGATTCCATTTGTCACGTTTTGCAGCCCACAATAGTAGTTTCATACTTGCAGCCTCCTGTTATTACTAACTAATCAAAATTTCCAACGCGCTATACTCATGGAATATCACTATTTTTAAAAACTAATTGTACACATGTGTTCAACACGTAATGCTCTCTCGTATTACCCGCGTCTGTAGATTACAAAGTTTACACACACATGTAATTCAGTGCACACGTAAGGTCGACATTTTATAAGCAATTACTGACACTTTAAATGAAAAAACTAACGCCCATTCAGGATTTGACATTAGGTCTGATCTGATTGAAAAGTGAAGACATTCAGGACAAAAAGTCCATTCAAATGGCTGATATTACTCCTCCAAAGAAATGTGTCCAAGTGCAAGACAGTCATTGTGGCTGACATACACAGTAACCTACGTCATAAAGGTGCATGCGTATGAAAATACATTCTGTGACCAGAGCTGTCTATCCTTACCGGCACGGCCCGTCGTGGGTATGTCGCTGGTAACAGTATGATGAAAATAGTGCACGATTGTGTATGAAAAAGTATTACCCATAATTGGCCTCCTCGAGTGTTTTTATACTATTTCGCATTCATTTGAAGCTGGAATTGCTGACGGAATTTCCATCTCCAAATGACGAAAAATACTACAGTACTGTCTATGAAAAATAGCGGTATGTTTTGGAAATTATAACATAGTGTAACTGTTTTTGATCATTTTCTCGCTCACGTTGACGCCTATAAATCTTTGCAACTGAACGCAGGCATCTGTCAGCCGTCTGCCCGTCATTTATGAAAACAACTGAACGCAGGCATCTGTCAGCCGTCTGCCCGTCATTTATGAAAACAACTGAACGCGGGCATCTGTCAGCCGTCTGCCCGTCATTTATGAAAACAACTGAACACGGGCATCTGTCAGCCGTCTGCCGTCATTTATGAAAACAACTGAACGCGGGCATCTGTCAGCCGTCTGCCCGTCATTTATGAAAACAACTGAACGCAGGCATCTGTCAGCCGTCTGCCCGTCATTTATGAAAACAACTGAACACGGGCATCTGTCAGCCGTCTGCCGTCATTTATGAAAACAACTGAACGCGGGCATCTGTCAGCCGTCTGCCCGTCATTTATGAATACAACTGAACGCAGGCATCTGTCAGCCGTCTGCCGTCATTTATGAAAACAACTGAACGCGGGCATCTGTCAGCCGTCTGCCCGTCATTTATGAAAACAACTGAACGCGGGCATCTGTCAGCCGTCTGCGCGTCATTTATGAAAACAACTGAACGCGGGCATCTGTCAGCCGTCTGCCGTCATTTATGAAATACGCGTTTAATGATGACAGAACGGCCACGATCAAGGAAAAAAAGACTCCGAAAGCCACTGTAAATGTCACAGTTTACAGTCCATTTGACTAAGATTTTACTAAGATTGGCAACTTAACGCCAGCAGCCGGAGCCCGTATTCACTTACAAGTTACGATATATCGTAGGCTTCGGATTGGTCGAGATGGCCATCTCGACCAATCCGAAGCCTACGATATATCGTAACTTGTACGAGAATACGGTCCCAAGGGCCAGAGAAGCAGATGTGAGCATCATAGCAGCCATAGCGCGGATCTCTTGATGTGAATCATTATCGATTCGTGGACAACTCAGCTTTCTACATCTTCCCCTGAAACATCTCTGTGTAACTGCTACAGAAGACAACACATTTCTAAACGTTGAACCAACACGAGAGACTTCGGCCCAATGTCGAACAATTCCATCTCTCATTTTAGGCCTCGTAAACAAAACAAGCAGAGAATCAAGGGCAGCGTTTGGACTGTGCCGGTTGAATGTTGGGCCAGCATCACATACGCTGGCAAAACAGTAATCCAACAACACAGGGGCAATGTGTTGGCCAGAACTTGACGTGGAGAACAGCCCCAGCAAGCACGAGACAATGAACCGAATGAATTTTAGGCCAGTTTCGTAAACGATGGTCCAGCAGTAAACGAACACTGGGTCAACGTGTATGCGTGTAATATATTATATAATATATATATACTATAATTACCACACGGGTTGAAATAATGTTTTATATAAACCAACAGACCAAATGATTTTTTTTTTCAATTTGAAACCATAATAAATGTCTTAGTTAGCTTTTCCTGCTTCATTTGAATACCTAAGTTATGGGTCTACGGCCATTATGAATAGGTTACTCTACAGTGCGGGGATCGACTTTAGACAGAAGGATCTGACGCCTAGAGATGTCAGATTCTGATTTCTAAAGTCGGTCCCCGCGCTGAAAGGGTTAATATTGGGCGCTGTAACTGACGCTTCCCCAACATTAACTCAACATTGGGATTGAATGCCTCGTGCAAATATTACTTTAAAGGGACTGGCCCAGGCTAGAATCATAAAAAAATCGGTGATTTTATTTCGGGTTCTTAATATGACCATATGATGTAAACATGTACATAGACTAGAACTGCAATTTTTTATAATTTTTGTGCTGCGCATTCACCAGTTAGGCTAGATATAGAGACGAAATTCCTGATTTCTAATTATTGACAACCATGTCAAAAATAGGAAATGCGTGAATTTCGTCTCTATATCTAGTCTAACTGATGAAGGCGCAGCACAAAAATTATAAAAAATGGCAGTTCTAGTCTATGTACATGTTTACATCATATGGTCATAATAAGAACCCGAAATAAAATCACCGATTTTTTGATGATTTAAGCCTGGGCCAGTCCCTTTAATGTTGAGCCGCTCTTTACGACGCTTCCGCAACATTACCCCAACATAGGGATTGATTCCTCGTGCTTCCTGGCAGTGTCACCTGCTGTGTGGCTCGGTGCTGGGTTGAGGTTGTTCGGGCGTCAGGTCGACGCCTCGTGTTAGCTGCGCTGCGCTGTGCTGTGCGCTGCTGCTGGTACTGTCGATTAAAGCCGAATTATGTCATAAAAACATTTTACTAGAAGTTCTAATATTGCACATATTCCAGAATTAATGTGACTGCTGTGCGGGGGGCATAATTGAGTGGTCGGAAACAGCGATTTGCTCAGAGTGAGTGTACAACGAATGATGAATCTTGTAAACTTTTATTTTGTTAC